>CM059208.1:8484123-9027856 GCA_030347435.1 Clarias fuscus
TGCACGCACAGTGAGGGCAAGACTTTCGGAAGATGGCCTGGTGTCAAGAAGAGCAGCAAAGAAGCCACTTCTCTCCAAAAAAAACATCAGGGACAGATTGATCTTCTGCAAAAAGTGTGGCGAATGGACTGCTGAGGACTGGGGCAAAGTCATATTCTCAGATGAAGCCTCTTTCCGATTGTTTGGGGCATCTGGAAAAAGACTTGTCCGGAGAAGAAAATGTGAGCGCTACCATCAGTCCTGTGTCATGCCAACAGTAAAGCATCCTGAGACCATTCATGTGTGGGGTTGCTTCTCATCCATGGGAGTGGGCTCACTCACAATTTTGCCCAAAAACACAGCCATGAGTAAAGAATGGTACCAAAACACCCTCCAACAGCAACTTCTTCCAACAATCCAACAACAGTTTGGTGAAGAACTAAACGTTTAAATTTTGGGTCCATGGCTTGGAAACTCCCCAGATCTTAATCCCATTGAGAACTTGTGGTCAATCCTCAAGAGTCGGGTGGACGAACAAAAACCCACTAATTCTGACAAACTCCAAGAAGTGATTATGAAAGAATGGGTTGCTATCAGTCAGGATTTGGCCCAGAAGTTGATTGAGAGCAGCCCAGTCGAATTGCAGAGGTCCTGAAAAAGAAGGTCCAACACTGCAAATAAATGCATAAATGTCATGTAATTGTCGATAAAAGCCTTTGAAATGTATGAAGTGCTTGTAATTATATTTCAGTACATCACAGAAACAACTGAAACAAAGATCTAAAAGCAGTTTAGCAGCAAACTTTGTGAAAACTAATATTTGTGTCATTCTCAAAACTTTTGGCCACGACTCTACAACCTAAAGAGATTTTATATATATATATATATATATATATATATATATATATATATATATATATATATATATATATATATATATATGATAATATTTATAATAATTATTATTACTATTATGTATAGTAAACCATAACACTACTACGCTCTTTAAGCCCTTCACTACAGTGCTGAAAGAGTTTAAAATAATGCTGCTTTATACAACACCGCCCTCTTGCGGTCAATAGACTTATGACAAGCTGTAATATTGAATAATTCAATTTAACATTCAATTTAAGTACATAGATCTTACAGGATAATTAATCTAAAGCTATTAACCTTAGAAAAAGCATATTGCATAAAACAAAAAAAAAACAAAAAAAATAATCCTCTGTTACCAATATGTTGTGTGTGTGTGTATTGAGGTGTCTAATGAAGAAAAGAAAGGGAAAAAAATAAACCAACCATTCTATCTTTTTGTTTAGCTTTTTTACCATAGTATGGTCAATTATGAATTATTTTATGATACAAAATACATTTAGCAAATAGGACATTTATTATTAAATAACAAAAAAAATCTACAAATAGAAAGGGGAAAATATCAAAATCGATCAATACATAATTTAAACAAATGTGGTACAAAAATAATAAATAACATTCAAATGGCCAAAAGTCCAGTTTTTTTTCCCCCAGCAGTGTTTCAGTAGAAAAAAAGACAAAATAGAACTTCATCAAATATCCCAGAATTAAAAATCCATAAACAATAAAGCACCGCAGGAGATCTTGTCCTATAGATATCAGTCCTCTTCGTATCTGAAGTAGCTGCTAGTGATGGCTCTTGCCACAATGTTTTCTGCAGACAGCCTCTGGTTCAGACTAAGCAGGGCATCAATGAGGCTGTTAAAATCCGCCGACATGCCTTCTTTCTCCATCCAGATCTTCAGCAGCTCGTACACTCGGTCCTCAGGGGAAGAGCAGGACATTTCCGCGGTCCTTATCGCATTGTCGCTGAGGCCAAGGAGCCTGAAGAATCGGTTACGATAGGTCACGTCTATCTCTCCAAAAAGGTCGAGGCTTTTCTTTAGAGAGTCATCTCCTGAGGAAAAAGAACAAATAAATGAAAAAATCTATATATATAGGAACCAGAGCTCAACCACACTGTGCAGGAATGACACAGAGACAAAGTGTGTACTATATAAAGAAGGACATGAACTTACCATTGACAGGAACAAGCCTTCGTAGTTTGTCATTTTCCTGGTATGAAGAGAAAGTGGGAAAATACTCATTAATATAAACATGACTTCTCGTGGAATATGAAGCTAGGATTCTTTCAGCCACCAGATGGCGCTGCCTAGCCAACTTGTTCCAGTTTATGACAGGTTTACTTACAGACCAGCAAAATTCAATCTTTGCAAAACAGAATTAGCACAATGATCTGGTGCTGCATCTTCCTTCATGCAAAGACATACCGCAGCAATTCCAAGAAGCCTATCTAACTACACTAATCTTCTGAATGTTAAATTGAGCAAACTAACTGGCGCTTAACTAGTTTGTTTTTGTTGTACAAAATGGATTTAGTTTTTACAGTGTGAACTACAATCCTTATTATCCAATCCACTTATGCCATTTTGACTGAGGTAGTAGTCTAGAATGTATGGAATGATGTCAGTGAAGTGTGTAAAAACTGTCCAAACTGCAATATTTAAAAATAAATCAATAGTAATAAAAAAGGGTGCCAAAAAAGCCTCTCTGTTTTTTTTAAGCAATCTGATTAGTGTACTAAGGAATCCAATCTAAACAAAGTACAATATAAAGCATTCATACTGTAGTTTGTTTGTGTTTAGTAAGCAGCAGAAGTCTAACATAAAAAAAAAGCACCCTGCACCTGCCTCATGATGCAGCAACATGTTTCATATGCAGCCTGAAACCATTCACAACAGCAATGAGTCAGTACGTTCAAACTTCATTACGTTTCCCAAACCACATCCTGTTTGGTATTTAGAACGTACGACTTTCTATTTTAAGCCTCTAATTGAGAAATGTGACCAGGCCTGTGTTTGTGCAACAGCACAGTGAGAAAGCACACAGAGCGTAAATAAAAAAAACTTGCAGCAAGCAAAAGCTTCACACCCCATGTTATTGTTTTAAGGTCCTTTAAAAAAAATAGCAAAGGGGTGAATTAAAGGACACACAAAGAGGTTAGCATGCATACACCGCGCACATAAGCACTTGTGTCAGTTAAAGCTGCTGCAGCCTGCAGACTGACTGATTTTGTATATACCGTACGTTTATGGTGTGTGTACACACACACATATATATATATATATATATATATATATATATATATATATATATATATATATATATATATATATACACATACACACACAGTTAAAAATCAGTTTTTTTTTTGTTTGTTTGTTTTTTTAAATTGGTCTTAGGTACTGAATTTTGAGTTTTATTAGCTTTAAGACAAGCATTCAAAGAAAAAGAAATAAACACTTATACAAACTATATCAGTCTGTGTGTAATCAAGCTATATAATATAGAGTACAAGGTTCACTTTTAGACATGAATTATATAATATTCTAATCTATTGAGACACCAGTACACACACACACATACATACATACACACACACTTCTCTCATACCTCATACTGTGTATACACACAGTACGAGAGAAGATACATCTGAGGAATATTAGAATTACACTAACGCATTAGAATAGGCATATTAATATAAAAAATGAAAGACTTCTGACAGTAAAAAAAACTTAACTCACAGCGGGATTAAGAGTTTATAATGTCTTTTTAGATGCATTTCTAGAGGAAAATATCATACAGTAAGCATTTTGAACCACCAAAGTCTCTGCTCGTCACTAGGTGGCGCTACATTGTTAAATATTCCAATTAGATTTGAAAACAAAAATAATAATAATCCTCCGTTACCAACATGTTGTGTGTTTTTTTTTTTTGTTTTGTTTTTTTAAGCCAGGCCCTGGTGAACACAACAACCACATATTTACGAGAAGGCGCACACACACACACGTGCGCGCGCACACACACACACAGACCTGAGCGCACAAACTGGAGCGCCCGAGTTGTTGTCCGACTCACCCCGGTGCCTGCATGCATCAGACGTCCTGTGCTACTGTAGCATTAATCCAAGATGTCGTCATTCACTTCCTCTGACCTGTACATGAAAGTTCACTCTCCTGCAGCAGCTCCTGTTATATCTGTACTTACTTTAGACAGCCTGCTAGAACGATGCCTTTTTTTTCTTTTCGTGATCAATATAAGATTAATCTGTCTGTTCTCTCTCTCCTAAGCTCCTACTTTTATACATTTCAATCCCTTGTTCTCCTTCAGTTCTTTCTGTCACATCATTTCTAGTGTTTTATTTATTTATTTTATTTATTCATCTAAGCTTGTCCTAGTGATCTTATCATTTATACACAACTAGATAAAGAGGAAAAAACTGCTTCTGCTGTTTCTTCTTTCTCTTTGTTGTTTAACATCTTAAATATAATTATAAAATGTAATGGCCAAAAAAAATTCTTGTTTCAATCCTTGCTTATGAAGTGATTGATCTATTAATTATTTAGTCATTTTATATAACCACTTATGTGTGCAGCTACAGTATATCAACCCATCTGCTTATTATTTTGTCAACTGGCTCTTTCTTCTATCTATTCTTCTGATTTATCTGATTCAACTACTGGTCTTATTATCTACCTATGATTCTATCTGCCCATTGTTAGCATCCATCACATATCAGCCAAACCAACCATCTACTGTATCAGGCCAATCATCTAAATATCCACATCTTTTCAAGTACCCTTCCTTCCATCTGTACATCTGTTAGTCCATCTACCTCTGATCTAGCCATCAGTGTCACATTACATCCACTATTCATCTGCCCACTCACTCCATTCTACCATCATATTATATCCACATTACAATTTCACCCATCCATAAATCAACCCACTTGCTCATTCCACCATCACATCAATCAACCCCACCTTCAATTAAACATCAAATCCATCCATCCCTTCATCCTTCATCCCTCACCTACTCCAATCTACATAAGTTTAATATTAAATCTACTGTGGATCTACCAACACATCCATCTATCCATCCCCTACTCATTAAAATCATACAACCTCTCCAACCATTTCTCCATCCTTCTATCTACTTTAACATCAGTTTACCATTATATCCCCCATGGATCGACCACCCTATTCATCCACCCACCCACCCATCCATCCATCCATGTATCCTTTCATCTAAAATTGAACCATCAATTTAACATCCCATCCACCCATGTACCTACAGTACCAACCCATCTGTCCAATCAGCTACTAACCTTATCCATACATACACCTAGTAACTCTTCAATCCACTGATCCATCCATCCAAATACAATCATATCCAACTGTCCCATAGTAGCAATCATATCCACCCATGCTTATCTCATCTTTCTTTTCTTATCCAACATCCATCTAAACATCCATCCTTCCTTCTTTATATTTCATAACCTGTCCCTCTCCTGCCATTTACCATTTCTGCCTTTAAATTTCTTCCCTTCCTTTTATCCTTCTTTATTTGTCATACTTAGCATATTCACATAGGACACTAGATGTTTTCTAGACTGCCAGCTGTCTTTAGATGCCTGCATGCACTGGAGCTGTGACTCTCACCAGAGCGTTAAGCTGCTGAGGCAGTGAGTTGCTGAAGCTGCACACGCTTGACATTGCACACACAGGCAGGCTGGTCTGGGATGAAGCCGTGGTGTTGGGGAGGCTCGAGCCGAGCCCTTTGTCCTCCTCGTCCTCCACCGTGTCTTTACCCACCGACTGAGTCAGACAGAGGAAGGGCTGCATCTGTGCTCCTTCCTCCAGTGTGCCATTAATGCTGTTCTGCTTCACCTCCACCAAATCATCGTTTTCCTGAAAATGGAAGAAAATACATTGTATAGTAGTAATCCTCAACTCAAAAAAAAATGTTTTTAAATACGCACTCACCAAAAAATAGTAAGAGCTTAAATTACTTACTATACATGTTCTACACGTTCCTCTCAGCCATCTTGATGCCACTGAAATTATAAAGAGGAGGAAAAACATTGGCACTGCTGAACGCGTTTCACAACTGAGGTATAAACCTGTGTGGAGGCCATTTCTTACCGGCTTCCTTACATCCAGCTGATGTTCTCCAGTACAGGAAACCGATGACGATGATTATTACCATTATCACGACAACCATGACTGGGATGACTACCGCTGCATTTCCAAAAACAAACACAATTGATACACATTTACATCACGATGAACAACTAAACCCTGTATCATGACCCACATCATCATCATCATCATCATCACTGATTGCTTTGTTTATCCAGAACTGAAAATTGTCCATTGTATAGAATTACAGAATGTGTGAAATTGTGATGCAACACTCCGTAAAACTGCAGTACGATCAAAGCTGCTAATTAACACCTTCTGGTCAATTAAAGTTGAGCAGCGCTGTGGTATAGTGTGTTGTGTATAGTAAACAGGCAGAAAATGCGCAAGGAAAAAAATTTCTGGATTTAAATTAAGCTCTTCCTTTTCTCATCAAACAATGTGTGATACTGTACAAAAATGATTAACTCCATCCTTTATCTCTTTACATACGAAGTTGGCTTGTGTATCTGTGCGTGTCTTAGAATGTATTTAGGTACCTGACAAGGTTCTGTTGGAGAGTTTGTCTTTTTTTCTGCAGATGGTGTTGGAGTTGGCTGTGCAGCTGTTCGCCACTTCCTCATCTTCCTTACATCTAGATACAGCAAGGTAGTCACCAAGGAAAGATTTATGTGCAAAACATTGGTATCGCAAAATATGTGCAGGGGTATGTATCATAAAATCATTTATCATGGATAAATTATCAAGCACATCTAGTTATGACTAAAACATGTGCTTCTTTAGTCAGCTAAGGCTGGGATGAGTGACGGTGAGATTGAGTGAGTATAATCACCTTTCCAGCCTGATACATGGCATTTAGACATAATCTGATGTCTGAAAATGTTGGCATAAAAGTTGGTGCTTGTGATAATACAACACATTCAAATCATACTTGCATTTGAATCCAACAATGAATTCTCACACTCGGTGCAAAAACACGACTTAGACTTACTTCGCGCAAATCTTGCAGACCTCACAGGCTTGATCCGGCAGACAGAAGGAACCCGGTTTACACTGGCAAAGTGTGTTTCTGGTGCTGTTGCAGCGTGCTACAAGCTCCTGGTCTACAAATATTGATAATGATAAAGAAATCAGAAAAGGAAAAGGAATCAAACACTTCATGCTGTCAGAGGACAATAATCGTCGTTGGGATGGTAACATCTAACATGCATGATTAACTCTCAACTTCTCAGAGCTCAGTTTCGATTATAAAAAAATTATTCTGATCTTATATTAATTTAAGATTAAAACAATCATGCAATTAAATACAAACGGTGCGAGTGTATAGCTTCTAGGTGTGTACCTGAGCGACACTGGGTGCACTGCAGACACTTGAAAAGTCCATTTTCATGCTCGGTGTAGGAGTCAAAGTCGCACTGCTGACACACACCTTTCCCGAATGCTATGCTGCATCCCTCTTTTACAAAAGTACCTGCATGATGACATTTTTTTTTTTTAACTCAGTCAAAAAATACCAACCCTAGAAGATCCAAAACATCCACCATGCTCGAGTGAAAGCACTATATAACCAGAATTCATTATGGGAACCGTGGCTCTCACCGGCCGGACAGTTGATGCAGCAGATGCCGTTGTGAAGGTAACCCCTGCCGTCGAGGCATGCAACATCACGCTGTGCTCGGCTCCCACTGGAGCTCCCAGCCCAAATCCAGAAAATCAACTAAACATAGATAAATGATAAAAAAATAATAATAAACATGGCAATGTTCAAGACATTATTTATTTATTTATATTTATTCATGATAAAAATAAGGTATGTTTTTGAGCATGTCATAAAGCAATGACAAAAACTAGTTCGGCACATTGACAGGACATTCTGTTGAACTTAAACCTGCTACAGCATTTGTGCCCCACCTACTGGTGACACTATTTAACAGCAGTGTTAAATTTGAGGCTGGGTCACATGTGAACTGAAAGTAAAGAGTGACGAAGACTCAAACTCGGATGACTCAAAAATAAACAAGCTTTACAATTTTGTGACTGTATATATTTTACATGAACTAGTTATAGGGCATAGGATTTGAAAAGAAAATGCATTTTATGTAAAATGCCGTAATTTCTGACATTTATTTGGATTTGCACAGGTTTGAACTATAAAATCTTAACAATAACCAAGCAAAATAAGGAAACTAAAAACAACTGTAGTTTAATAACAACCAAAAGGCAAAATTGCAATATGGGCCGGTGAAATTATGTAATCACAAAAGGCCATGGTTTATTACAACTGTACATATATGTACAGTGGTAATGTATGTAGAGTTTGACAATAATTTTTAACATAATGTTGGGGTTCTAAATAAATATTATATAAATAAGCATCCTCTTAATGACATTTCTCCAATTATTTGCTATTAGCCTTTATAAATAAGTTTTGAACACAAAATGGGACATTGAATAGCTACATATCACAATTGCATGTTAAAATAATCAAAATGTGATTTTTTTAAAAAAAAAATTTTTTAATCAAATCATGCAACCCTACAACTGAATGCACAGATACAGGTGACAAAGTGTATAATACTTTTTTTTTTCTTTTACTGAAGCAAATGGCCACAACTTTAATACAACCATGGTCATTAAATCTGCATGGTTAAGTAATTTTGTTGCAGCAGCCTAATTAATATGCAACGAGCATCATTTGTCAGTTTTGCAACAAAACTTGACTCAAATAATGGTTGAATTGCAGTTAAGATTGAAAGTCAGATGGTTTGAGCCTGCCACTGTTCGGCCTTTGAGCAAAACCCTTCACCTGATCTGCTCCAGAGGCACTGTATCGTGACCCTCAGCTCCGACACAACCTTCCTAGCCAGATGTGAGTGAAGATAAGAATTTCACCGTGTTGTAATGTATACATGACAAAAAATCTGTGGATCCAGGAACTGGGCATGAAGCAGGAATACACCCTGACACACACACTTCACACACATTCACACCTAGGTGCAATTTATCTCCACAAACTGCCATGTTTTTGCGAGTTGGAAGGAAAGCCATGTGGACACACACATGTGACAGCCACCCGAGCTCAGGACTGAACCTGGAGCTTTAAGCCACCATATCATTTATACCCATTATGCCCACACGAATATTATATATTAATAATAATTATATCAATAAGCAAAAAACAATAACAACAACAACAATAAAAAAAAAACTAAACCAATGAAACATCAATTGACCCTTGCATGCACAAATTTATGTACATTTTATATATGCATGTATAAAACAAAATGTGAAAACGTCTGGTGCTCAGTGGAGACTGAGCGTTTTTAGAATTGCACCACTAACAGAATTTCCACTAACAGGATGTTTATGACCATTAAACAAGAGTACATACATCTCCAAATTTTATTTATTATAGTAAAATGGACAGAACATCGAACATGCACGAGCTACATAAGGCCTTTTTTTTTGTGATTTTTAAGAAAAACATGCACCAGGGTTGGAAAAATAAAGAGCAAAAACAGGAAATCTGTCGGGTGATTTGAAGATTATTTATATCAAACAAAAGAAAGAAAGAAAACAAGCAAACCAAACGCTTACATTCCTTAAGTGTGGAAACTGCTGATGAAAGGTTTAACCTGAATTTAATTTCTAATTAATGAGGGGGGGGGGGGGAGTTCTCTGGCTCTTAGAAAGATATATTAATTTCTTATTAAAATGTACTTAATTTAAACCTAAACTAAATATTAAACGCTTTTTTAAGTGTGCGTGTGTGAGTGAGAGAGAGAGAGGTCACTTTAACAGTTAAATAGTTTCCTGTATGTTTAACTTGTACCGCATAAATAAACAGCCGCTGCTGCGTGAAACTAGTCTGGGATTCACTGCAGCGAGTTTCGACACATTCTTTTCCCTTATTAGAGTTTAAGTAATTTGTTTTGATCTTTTTTTTTATTTTTTATAATTGTAATTATTACGGAATAGTTTGTAGTTGAGCTCCAGACTCACCAGGCTGTACATGTGTTTCATGATGATCCTCTAGCTCTCTTAGGGAAACCTGAGGTGACTGAGCTTCACACCGCGGCATGAGTCAGCAACGTCATGCTCACGCCAGAGTTCACACAGCAGCGCTCCTGTGTTACTGAATAACCGGTGTAGTGTGTGTGCTGGTGATGATAAACGATCATCACTCCTCCCTCCTTCTTCCTCCCCGGGTGTGTGTGTGTGTGTGTGTGTCTTTCTCTACACCTGTTTTGATCGTACACTCCCAATCCGGTCATACACACTTGATGACTTACCCTTGATTTGATGTGTTGCCCCCTTGTTGACAGTTAAAAAACCTCCCCCCCCCATCTTTCTCTAACAGACTTGAATGTTTTTGATTCTTTCTAATGATTCCC
Source organism: Clarias fuscus (assembly GCA_030347435.1). Lineage (NCBI taxonomy): Eukaryota > Metazoa > Chordata > Actinopteri > Siluriformes > Clariidae > Clarias > Clarias fuscus. The sequence continues at coordinate 8,494,511 of CM059208.1, forward strand.
AGTCAGATCATTTACCTCCCAAACAGTATATGGCATTTTTTTGTTGTTGTTGTCTGTAGCAAACACGCAGACCTTAGGTCCCCTTAGGTCGTGTGTAGAAGCTCTTTAACACTCGAGACACATTAACAAAGTCTTTAAGTCATATTCATGAAAATAGGCTAGCACAAATCAGTCTGTGGCAGCCCGGTGGCATAGTGGTTAGCACTGTGGTCTTGCACCTCCAGGGTGCGAGTTCGATTCCTGCCTGAGGTCTGTGTGTTTGCATGTTCTCCCTGTACTTGGTGGGTTTCCTCCACGTACTTGTGGTTTCCTCCCACAGTCCAAAGCAGATTAGGGTAATTGCTGTTCCCAAATTGCCTGTATACCTTGGTTCGACTCCTGGGAAACTTATTGTCCATAGTGTGTATGTGCCTAGAGATGGATTGGCACCCTACCCAGGGTGTACCCTGTTTCATGCCCTCCTAGGAAATTTAAGCCTAAAGTCCCCTCTCCCATCCCCCCACCCGCAAACAACTTTGTCAACAGGACAAACTGATTAACTCCTTTTTTTCTAGTTTGGAAAGTCCTGAAGAAGTCCTGTAATCCTGCCTATTCCCACTATGTCCTTTACAGTATAGAGAAAATCTAGAGTATATCATAGAGGATGCACACACACACACACACACACACACACACATACACACTCACCAAAAAAATGCATAATAATCTGTATTTTCCTTACAGTGCATTTTTAAACATAACTTTAGTGTGAATGTAATAATCCCTAATGATGCAAGCACGTAAATGGAATTTTTAACACTGAACTTACAAAAAGTGCATATTTTTGAGAGATATGAGGAAACCTGATATCAAAAAGTAAACCCCTTTAGACAATGCACCTGAATAAATGCATAAAATTAAAACTGCAACTTCAGCAGTGTTTTCAGTTCGTTCAGGCTTAAGAGTCGTCTAATGTATGTTGTGCAAAAGTACATCTTAAAGGGTGCAAAAAGTTTGGGGAATACCAAAATGCTTGCGCAAGACTTTTTTTCTTGCTCAAGCACTGAGTCTCTTACCCCCTCACAAGCACAGTCAGTGTTCAGTTGATTTAGCACACACACACACACACACACACACACACACACACACACACACACACACACACGTATGTGAGGTCAGCACTAACAGAATGACGTCTAGCCGCCTGCACCTTACTGATAACCTCAGAGCTGCATGTAAACCATCTTTTTGAAATAACAATGAATATGTAAAAGTGAGCCTGTTTGTTTTAAGCTCACTTATTTTTTCATGACTACCCTAGATACATTATAGCATGATGGCTTCGACACGACACAAAGTGCACTATACTGTATCTCCAATTTCCATTTAGGATGCGATCTACAGTATTCTTACTGCAGTTCGCAGGAAAGTGGGAGGAGATGATCCAGTTTAGTGAGTCATTAGCTAATCTAAGGGGAATTCCGCAGTCATGTGCTAAAATTCAGACCTATAGGTCACTCATGAGAAATGTACTTTTACTTGGGCATGCCAAATGTGGGAAGAATAGTGCAGATAAATAATCAATTAACCAAATAGAGAAATTAATCCAGAGATATGATATATAGTTCACTGTATATATAATATACTGTAGGATAGAAAACATAATTTTAGTAATGTTATTTATACTACAACACTTTTGTCTGACACGCATAAAATGGTGGACTGTCCTGTTATTGTTAGCGATTAACATCCAATACTTATTAGCGATGTTAGTCTTGTAGCTCCAGTGTAAAACTACATGAGGCAGGAAACATGTCCGGGCATGAACGCATAGATTCAGGGCAAAGGGAAATTTGTTTCACTTTCATTTGTAGCCACAAATCTACAATTGTTCGAGCTGATTTTGAATCGTCGAACATGACTGCACTCATTTCGTTATAACAATCATGCCTGTTAGGTATGAGTCAATTCATCAGAGAATAAATCAGGAGTGAAAAACATGCCTCAGCTGTGCAAACTTCCTGTCACACACCCATCGTTCGAGTGACAAAATGCTTTCCTCCAAGTGCAAGACATCTGGCATGGCTATACTTTATAGTTGACAACTGTTCTCAAACGTTAAGCAGTGTTTTTCAAAACTGGCATGATTTCCTGGCATTACCACATCATTAGCTACACTTACTGGAGGTAAAGTACAAAATAAAAACCAGGCTGACATTCAACTAACGCGTACGACTTACAACTCTCCTGGTTATGTCAGAATTGTTGTTTCGGCGGTCTTCACAGCCATTTTAAGTGAACTTTAAATATTTAGAGTTATATATACTGTGACCATATAATAGTAGTGTCTGTGAAGATTATCGGCGTAACAAGAAATAATAGTAGTTGACAATAAAGTAAAATATCAAAGCTGAACAAAATGAAATTAACAGTAAATTTAGGATAATCTCAATTAAACAAAAAAAAAAGAAACGGCATGTATCTCCAAACTTAATTTATTATAGTAAAATAGACATATCATCAATATGCTAAAGCTACATAGAAGAAGACAGACATACAGTACATCAGGCTTGGAAAAATGAAAAGTAGATTCAGGAAATCTTTCAGTTTAACATTTGAGATCACAGCTGTCAACTATTTATATACATTGTGGAAACTGGGCATTAGTTTAACCTTCAAAATAAAATAAAATAAAATAAAATAATAAATAAAATTATTTACTAATTTAGTTACTATTAAAGTAATTATTAGTCCTGCCCTTATTTAATGGTTGGTGTGGGTATGTGTGTATGTAATTATGTAAGTATGTTTCATTTGTATATTGAGGTGTGAAACTAGTCTGGGATTTAATACAACAAATGTTGTCACTTCCTTTTCCCTCAGATGAGCTTTCAAATGTATTATTATGGGATAGTTTGAAGTTGAGCTCCAGACTCTCCAGGCTACAAATGTGTTTCATGATGATCCTGCAGCACTTTTAGGGAGACCTGAGGTGATCGGGCTTCACACCGCAACATTTGTCCACAACGCCATGCCCAAGTCAGAAACTTCACACCAGCTCCCCTGTGTCACCGAGTAACCGTTTAGGAAATGGTCACCTTTTTAAAACCATACACACTATTACTGGGCCTGGAAGTTGAGTTGTATCAACTGGACCTCGTTCTTGTTAGGTCAAAATGCTTAACTACTCATATAAGAAACTTCTTCATTACTACAGAATGAGTAATGAACATGGAAGACACAAAGGAAACACATTATCACTTTCCAGTTAGACAAAAAAGATTCCGGTGAGCCACTGACGTGAATATTTGTTTTGACACGGATTGCAGGACGTATTACCAAATAAGGAATGAGGAAGTGCAATAAGAGGGTTGTTTTTTTAACCATAGATGTATGAGAAAGTTTGCACAATATCAGAAAACCTTACAATAGCTATAATGTCCCTTTAGGCATGTGCTTGTGGTTTTAGGCGTACACACATGCCTACAAGCATAAAAAAAAAAAAAAGGATTTCTTACTCAGCATTTGTGAGATAATTCAAACACAAAGTTGTAGAAATACAGATATAGTGTAGTGGCCTGAATATCTGTAGTGACAGAAATCATATATTTTGTTGTTGTTTTTTAATCATCACTTATTTAGGGTAATTTAGCCACAATTTCCATATAAATATATTTTTTAAGTTGACTTAAGTAACTTGTTTTACAGTAAAATTTTATTTTTAGATTATATTACATGTTATTATTATTATAGTCTTTAAATTCCTGAAATAAATAGGTAGTCTAGTAACAAACAAACAAACAAATAAACTTTACTTATTCTTATGTACTACACTGCAGTATACACTAATCTTGAAACTGAATGTAATGTCAAGATTCCCAAGACTTCCTTTTTTCAGGGACAGAATGTCTGTACAACACATCTTTAATCGAAGCACATAGGGTTTCTTTTATTTTTATTTTTTAATCAGCTCTGGGTCAAAATTGTACATAATATGTCACAAATATACTGTAAATTCATCCACTTTAATTACAGTTTGTTTGTTCGGCCATTCGTTTTGCATTTGCTTAGACACTTGTTGCAGAATTTGCCTTACTGCGTCAAAACTTTACACCCGAACCAAATGAGACACCACATCTAGAGATAAACATCTCACTTCTATGTCAAAACAAAAGTGTGTTATGCAATTAAAACCAAAACATCATTTTCCAAAATGACACATGGACACAGAACACTGATACAGAAGCCTACTTTATACAAAACACAGATATCCTTAGTACTTTGTAGAGCTTTTAAAAATGTTTTAAACATAGGATTATGTGAAAGATTGTTTGACTACTGGTGGCACAGTGGCTTAGTGTTTAGCACTGTCTTCTTGCATGTCCAGGTTCGGGGTTTGATTCCCGCCTCTGTTTGCATGTTTCCCCTTGCTTGGTGTGTTTCCTTTGGGTTTTCAATTTTTTTCCCCAGTCCAAAGGCATGCAAATTAGGCTAATTGCCATCTCCAAATTGCCTGAAGTGTGTGAATGAGTGTGTGAGTGTGTGTACATGTGTGTGCCCTGCGATGGATTGGCACCACATCCAGGATGTACCCCACCTTGTGCCCTAAGCCTCCTGGGATAGGCTCTAGGCCCCCCGCGACCCTGATACAGGATAAATGTGTATGGACAATAAGCAGTACAGAGTAAGCAAGTGTTTTAGTGCATAAACTAATTTCTATGAAAACAAAAATAGAAAGGCTTCTATTTTTTTTAAAGATTTTTGCCATTTTACAATGACACCAACAACAACAACAACAACAATATAACAAGACAAAGTATAAAACACTTGTCACAAAACAGCTCGTAGTTGATTGGGCTGATTGATGGAGTAGTAAAGTGTTTATAATTTCCATCTGCAATTTTTATTATATTTAAGTAACTTTATCATCATCATCTAAAACAACCTTATGCTAAATAAAAAAAAAAACGATAAATCAAAGCCCCTTAATAATTATACAATCCAGAATAGTCACAACTCTTGGACAAAAAATTGAGCATTCCTACACAACAATGACCCCAAACACACACAACATCTGGCTGTGAAATGGATAAAGCTGAGTAACGTTTGAAAATGTGTGTGCTCAAAAGTAAGGTCTGTTCCATAAAACCAAGAAATTTAATTGAACACTAACGATTCTACCAAGAAGGGCAGTCAAATATCCAAACAGAATTCTAACACATGGCTACAACAAGCTTCTGCTGAAGGTGAATCTTATTAGGGGACATTAATCCAAATAATATACCTGCTGGATGAACATTTTGTTATATGATAACATTTTGATATAATTATTCTGCACCAGAAATATAATTGTGTACAGTACAAAATTTCACTCCCTTACTTTGAAATGAAAAAAAAAAAAAAAGATTAAAAAAAAATTTTTTTTCAATCAAAATATTTACTGCAGATTCAGCTAGTACTAATGTTCCTACATAATCAGAAGTAACATAAAGCAAAGTCAATTTAAAAAAAGGAAGTTCTAGTAAAATAATGAAATTTCTACAACTGAATCTCCCTCTTTAGTTAATTACCATTGAGGTGCAAAACCAGGTGTCTGATCTTTAAAAAAACAAAAAACACAAAAAAAAACACTCAACACTTAATGCTTGATGAGTGGCACCACATTGTTAAATTGGGCTTGTACTCATATGCCGGTAGATGCGGGTAGATTTCTGGGGCAGTCGCAAGCAGTTTGCTGAGAGCAACGAAAACATGAGATCAGGAAACTGCTTTCACAAGACCTTAAAATATAATTGGTGAACCTGTCTTAAAGCTGGAGAGAGCTCTAAAATATTTCAATGTGTTTATTGATACCAGCACCAACAGTAAAGCAACTGAAAGAGGCGATAGGAAACTTAGTCGAGAGTTACTTAAAAATCCAAAGCAAACAGCAGGGGAAAAGTTCTTAGACAAAGTTTTAAGAGGGAAATAAGAATAACAGTCCACATCTCCTGGGTCACCAGTCTCCACGTGTAGACATAAGGCAGTGCACTTGGAGTATGCTATAAGGAGCATATGACCAAACCAAAGAAGAAGAAGATACCTAGAAGATTCTATGGTCTGATGAGGCCAGGGTTGATTTATTTGGCCTGAATCATACAGATACTGCATATGTGGAGAGAAAACATCTGCCTGTGAGGAGAGGAACACGATGCCCAGAGTCAAACATGGTGGAGACTCGCTGATGTTTTGTGGGCGTATGTCTGCATCAGGCACTGGAGAACTTATTATCAAGAAGCTGAAAATGAACAGGACAATGACTCAAAGACTAAAAAAAGGACAATGTAAATGTTTTACCACGGCCCTCCAGACTTATATATCATTGAAAACACGTGGACAGATCTGAAGAAGGCTGTACGTGGCAGACAACCAAGCAATCCAACAGTCCTGGAACATTTATACCACGAAGAATGGAAGAATGTGAGGAGGAGGAGGTTATAAAAGACACAGGGAGGACTATTGAAAGCCCAGTACTGGTTTGATGTTAACTTTTATGATGACTGAACGTAAACCATGATTAAGAAGCGACATGCGGATGGTTTTCACACTACTCTGGCAAGGAGACGTTTTGTGGTTACTGCATTTACTATATGTGTCACTTTCTTTTTTTTTCTTCAATTCCTCTAAGGTTTTATATATATATATATATTGTTTGTGTGCATGTATGTGCGCGCGCATGCGTGCCTTTTTTCTCTCTCGCTCGCTCCCTCTCTCTTGTCGACTCTCTGTCTCCTCTGATAGTGTGCGGCTCATACGAGATAAGAAGGCGTTCGGACTTTGCATCTGAAATGCCAGCACATGAAAAGAAACTGACAGCCACCATGTGTTTTTTTTTTTTCTTTCTTCTTCTTCTTTTTATTCCCTTTGATCTTTACTTGCTGCTGTAAATGTTTAAAATATGCATTTGGTTAATGACACACGGCTTCAGGGGTCCTCAATTCTTTAGCATTGCCTGAAATAAAGTGTGTAAGTGAACACATTTGCACTAGTCACAAGTGTTTAGACAAAATATAGAAAGCAACTCATTCTTTATGTTTCTAATTGAGTTTATTAGTAAGTTTTACACTGATTAATGGTCACATACTTGTAGGTTTTTTTTTTTTTTTTTTCTCTCTCTAGGTAAACACGCCATGGCTTTGTTCATGGCTGAACAAATAAACTTGCCATATTTACCGTAGGTGCAGCAGTTCAGCAGGTAATGCCTGCAGGTAATTCAGAAAGTGTTTATGTCTTTATATGGCAACGTAAGAAGTGATTGCGTCAGGTTCACCCACACCTACGTAGATGGCTGATATCATTTGTTGTTCCCACAGGGTGTTTACGCTCAGACGCTCAGTGTATTTAGTCCTGTATATTAATCAAGGATATTCACTGGAAATAAGAGCCCAGTGGTCGCTGGTGTTCAAACAACAACTTATATATGTGTGTCTTGTTTTGTTAATTTGCATTTTGGTGGTTGCTTCAAAAAAAAAAAAAAAAAAAAAAAAAAAAAAATATATATATATATATATATATATATATATATATATATATATATATATATATATATATATATATGGTCATTTGTTTTTAACACTATGTAGGACATGTTCCTGGATCATAATACAAATCCAGTCAAACTGGGAACACAAGACGTCCTTTATTTTTCTATACAATCCACTGCTACACTAATACTGTACCTTCTCAGAGTTCCACTAGTGCTTGGATACCATCAAGCTTCACGTCTAAAACGCTGGCCTCCCAGGACCTCCTTTAATAAGGCAAGCATGTGGAAATGGCTTGGAACAAGGTCCGGATTTTTGACTCGTGTAATGTGCAGGTGGTGCTGTGTGTACAGTTCCCAAAGACAGACGAGTCTCCTCCACAATCCGATGCTCACGTGAACCACTGTGGTCGGCTACCAGCCACATCGGCCAGGATCGTTATTCGTGGACATTTAATCATAAGTCCCATGATAGTCCCCTCGTGCTTATTTCTAGATCAACATTCCTTCTGCTACTGTTTACCCTTATTTGATAGCATCATATTTTTTTTTCCCCATTCAGAGCCACAATGCAGATGTGTGAAATTTCCTCCAGACACACTTAAAAAGAAAAAAAACAAGTTCACACACACACACACACACACACACACACACACACACACACACACCACACACACACACACACACACACACACACACACACACACACACACACACACACACACACACAAGGTGGGAACCCAAGACGTGACATATGGCTTGAATTTGGTAACTTCAACCAAACAAATTGGAAGTGTGACAGTAATTACCTAAAGATAAACAAATCAGGGTGGCGAAAAAAAAATTCAAGCGGTTTCAGTTACAAGGCAAATACTTCAAAGGAAAAGAAAAAAAAAGCAACCAGTGGAATAAAAAAACCATGGACTGGTGCCTATTCATAGATAAAGTGTCATTACCTCATTTGTTCACTGAGGTCATTTAGGGTTTGAACTCATGACCAACACAATACCTTAACCGCTGACCTTACACTTCCCATTATTGTGCAAGTCTGTGATTGAGTGAAACTCATCCTGAGAGTTTGATGAAATCCAACAGTTCTTTGGGGTGCGCTCAGACGTTGGGACACTCCTGCAGTAACACTTGCTGCCCCGAAGCCTCTTGTTCATCACGCTGCTTTATCTGCTCTGTCGGCGTGTGTGATAATGAGAGTGGCTCCTGGGACAGGAAGGTTTATGGCGCCTGAAGTCATTAGTGAGAGAATGAGAGCGAGCGCTCTGTCCTGACGGCCGTTCCATTGACCGGGCCATCGCTTTAAATTTTATAGCAGTACTGCTGCATTTATTTTACAATCCCCATTATATCTTATCTTCATCTCCATGATGACCAACATAAACAATAAAGATGGAAAAGGAGCTGTAAAAAAAAAAAAAAATCAGGGATCTACCTAAAGGTATGTGGGAGTGAAAATAAATAACGCGAATGGGGCAGTCACTAAAGCTTAACATTTTTTTTTTTTTTTTGGACTGGGTTTATTTCAATGTATTGCTCTAAATCATTTTATTTATAAAGTGCAAAAAAAAAAATAGGAAATAACTTTTAGTACTGATCTAGTAAAGAGCATGATATAGAGTGTATATTTGGTCTCAACTTAACATTAGAATTTGGCAAAATATTATCTGTGAGCTTATTGAAAAGTGCCATGTTATCATTGTAGGATTTTAAAAGGGAGAAAAAGAGAAATGAACTCATAGAAAGGCCATATTGGGTGCCATCTACTGGTGAATGTATAAACACTGAGGAAAAAGACAGTGGTATTTACAGTGTTATTAGTCACATGTCTCTTATAGCACAGTGAAATATATATATATATTTTTTTCACATATTCCAGATTTGAAGCTGGGGCCAGGTGGTAGGGTCAGCCAGGATACAGCGCCGCTGGAGCAGACAGAGTTGAAGGCCTTGCTCAAGAGCTCAAAAGCTGCAGCTTCTTCGAGCTGGGGCTTGAACCAATGACCCTTCCGAACAGTAACCCAGAGCCTTAATGGTTTATACCTCAATTGGCCATAAGATTAAAACCAAGTGTCTAATATTGTTCTACCAAAAAACCTCTGAGGCATGAATTCCTCAATACCTCTGATGGTGTTTCATTTATTTAAGTTTTATGTAAGTTTTAATGATTCATTTCGTAATGGTTTTGTGTTGAGTTGAGTGTATGAAAACACAGTGTTAAGCTGGTTTATGTGTTAGCTACATTAGTCTTATAGCTAAGAAAATATATAGAAGCGGATGCCAGACATACTGTAAGATAGCTCAATAACACAGCTACACACGTGGACAAAATTGTTGGTACCCTTCGGTCAATGAAAGAAAAACTCACAATGGTCACAGAAATAACTTTAATCTGACAAAAGTAATAATAAATAAGAATTCTATGAATGTTAACCAATGAAAGTCAGACATTGCTTTTCAACCATGCTTCAACAGAATTATTAAAAAATAAATAAACTCATGGAACAGGCCTGGACAAAAATGATGGTACCCCTAACTTAATAGTTTGTTGCACAACCTTTTGAGGCAATCACTGCAATCAAACGATTCCTGTAACTGTCAATGAGACTTCTGCACCTCTCTGCAGGTATTTTGGCCCACTCCTCATGAGCAAGCTGCTCCAGTTGTTTCCGGTTTGAAGGGTGCCTTTTCCAGACAGCATGTTTCAGCTCCTTCCAAAGATGCTCAATAGGATTGAGGTCAGGGCTCATAGAAGGCCACTTTAGAATAGTCCAATGTTTTCCTCTTAGCCATTCTTGGGTGTTTTTAGCTGTGTGTTTTGGGTCATTGTCCTGTTGCAAGACCCATGACCTGCGACTGAGACCCAGCTTTCTGACACTGGCCGGCACATTTCTCTCTAGAATCCCTTGATAGTCTTGAGATTTCATTGTACCCTGCACAGATTCAAGACACCCTGTGCCAGATGCAGCAAAGCAGCCCCAGAACATAACAGAGCCTCCTCCATGTTTCACAATAGGGACAGTGTTCTTTTCTTCATATGCTTCATTTTTCCATCTGTGAACATAGAGCTGATGTGCCTGGGCAAAAAGTTCCATTTTTGTCTCATCTGTCCATAGGACATTCTCCCAGAAGCTTTGTGGCTTGTCAACATGTAGTTTGGCATATTCCAGTCTGGCTATTTTATGATTTGTTTTCAACAATGGTGTCCTCCTTGGTCGTCTCCCATGTAGTCCACTTTGGCTCAAACAACGACGGATGGTGCGATCTGACACTGATGTTCCTTGAGCATGAAGTTCACCTTGGATCTCTTTAGAAGTCTTTCTGGGCTCTTTTGTTACCATTCGGATTATCCGTCTCTTTGATTTGTCATCAATTTTCCTCCTGCGGCCACGTCCAGGGAGGTTGGCTACAGTCCCATGGATCTTAAATTTCTGAATAATATGTGCAACTGTAGTCACAGGAACATCTAGCTGCTTGGAGATGGTCTTATAGCCTTTACCTTTAACATGCTTGTCTATAATTTTCTTTTGAATCTCCTGAGACAACTCTTTCCTTCGCTTCCTCTGGTCCATGTTGAGTGTGGTACACACCATGTCACCAAACAACACAGTGACTACCTGGAGCCCTATATATAGGCCCACTGACTGATTACAAGATTGTAGACACCTGTGATGCTAATTAGTGGACACACCTTGAATTAACATGTCCCTTTGGTCACATTATTTTCAGTATTTTCTAGGGGTACCATCATTTTTGTCCAGGCCTGTTCCATGAGTTTATTTTTTTAAATAATTCTGTTGAAGCATGGTTGAAAAGCAATGTCTGACTTTCATTGGTTAACATTCATAGAATTCTTATTTATTATTACTTTTGTCAGATTAAAGTTATTTATGTGACCATTGTGAGTTTTTCTTTCATTGACCGAAGGGTACCGACAATTTTGTCCACGTGTGTATGTAAAAAAATATATATATTTTTCACAATAAGAATAATTTCCCAGAATACTGGAATGATGTAAACAGGGACAATTTGCCTTATTCATCGTGTCCCTAGGTGACATGTCCACTCGCTCCTCAGCGTTTTTAACCAGATGCGTCACTCTGGTATGTGCAGGAGTGGCTTGAATGACACGCTGATCTTAAATTAGATGATTCGAGTGGAAATTTTCCAAATCATTCAAATACAAGACTGGCGGCGTTCTAGTATGTGAATCATTCGTGAGGCAACAGCAAAGCCAAAGACTGTGAGCTCAAAAATACAAGCAGTGATTTATATCACCTCCACCCAACGTTACCATGTTTGTGCTTCTTACTTACACCAGGAAAATCGGTTCCATCAACAAGCACTTGATTTTTTTTCTCTCTCTCTCCACCTACTAAAATAATCTCCTTAGCAATTACACTAAATGCTAGTTTTCAACGGAGGCATGTAAAGTTTTCAGCTTTTCATCATTTTCTTTTCTTTAAAATGACCATAATTCAAAAGGTCCTGCTTGAACGTTAAAAGACACCTCGAGATGTTCCTGCTAAACCGAATAACATCTTTCACCGGTAATGACCACTAGGAAGTGTCTTTCGCTGAGCGAGCAAGCGCTATCTATTAAAGATGGCTGCAAATGAGCCCCATGGAGGGAGCGGATTAATGAAGGCGGTGACTTGGAAAAGACGGGCACGGTGTCACAGTGCCGTATCCGTCGCCACTTCAACATCCTTTTCTTTTTTTTAAACCTCTCACTGGCACATCGCCTTCTTTAGTGATTGAGTTCGATACGTCAGAGTTTTTCTTTTTTCCTCAAAAAAGGACTTTTTGATTTTTCGACTGATTCATGAGGAAGCTGGCAGGAACAGATGGCTGTGTGCTTGCTCCATATTGTCTGCATTAACCCTTGCAACCTGAGCCAATTCTTAAGCTTTATTACTTCCTGTATTAGTATTAAGTCAAACCGGCACTTTTGATAGTCATGAGAGTAAAAACTCCCTTTATTTCTCTACATAATCCCCTGCTGCACTAATGCACTTCTCCCAGCGTTTCACTAGTGCTTGAATACCATCAAAGTAGAACGTTTTCTCAGTACGCCAGAGCCATGAAGACCGCCTACATACAGTACTTCACGTCTGAAACGCTGGCCTTCCAGGAACTCCTTTAATGTGGAAATGGCTTGATCAGGACTGTATGAGGGATGTGGCAATAACTCCCAGCTGATTTTCAAAGGTCAGACGTTCCACTCACTGATGGTTCACAGGAAGACATGCAGTGGGTCTCCGAGCCGCCGCGCCGGGATCCTCATTCGTGGACTTTCTTTAACATGTTTGCACCATACAGATGTTGTTACTGCAGCTAAGAGTGTCATAATCGTCATTCATGGGAAATGTCACCAGTCTGCTGACATGTCCCAGTTTGATTTTAAGTAAAGAATAAAGGGACAAAGTTTATCTAAAAAGAGCCTGACTTGGAACTGCCGGTGGTGTAGAAGTTTAGCAGGAATGATGACGTGACTCGGGTTTGTTGTTTGTAGCTTGCTTACAGTAAATCGAGGTGTTTAAATGAAACCAAAAACTCTTTGCGTTCAACTTTATTTGGATAAACAGTTTGTCAATACATTAAAATCTTATGAAAAAAAAAAAAATCAATCAAGCGGAAACATATTTGCCAGGAAAAAAAAAATCCTGCAGTTATGCATATATTCATTGTCATGTGGCTGGATTTTTCGACAGCAGCAGGAGGAGCTCACCTAACAGAAGAGCGGACCAGAATAATACTATTTCATCCCTTTAAAAAAATAATTGTCACATTTGATAAGAAACAACGGGGCAGTTTCCTGCGCATCGTTACTTGATTCATTTTTAATGGATGTTGGTCGTTACGGAGACGAGATGTTTATCAGTCTAATGTATGTAGTCGCTTCTGGTTCTGTCATCCAAAACAAGAGACAAGTATTCGTAATTTCATTTATACATAAAAACTCTTCATGAAATGTGTCAGATAAAGAAATAAATATATAATTATATATAATAAATATATATAATATATATACAGTCATGTGAAAAAATTAGGACCCCCTATGAAAGCCTGGGTATTTTGTAACATTTCTTAATATATGGATATTTAATCTCAATGTTAACAATACTGAGAGATTAAAGTAGTTTAACTAAACAATTAAGACTGAAGAAAGGACTTTTCAAGATCTTCCGTAAATGTAATTCTACAAAATGCATATTCTAACTGTGGAAAAAAGTTAGGACACCCTCACATTTATTCCCACTTAAAATGGCTCAGATCGCACACAGGTGGGTCACACCAGGTGCACATGATTAGTAGATCAATTCTCAGCATTTTGAATGAGGCTTGCCCTATTTAAACCTCAGACATTTATATTGGCGTGCTCCTTATTGTTGAAGTGAGAGTGAGCACCATGGTGAGAGCAAAAGAGCTCCGTGAGGCCTTCAGAAAAAAAAAAAAAAATAGCATCCTATGAGTCTGGTCAGGGATTTAAAAAGATCTCAAAAGATTTTAAAATCAGTCATTCCACCGTCCGGAAAATAGTCTACAAGTGGAGGGCTTTTAAAACAACTGCCAGCATGGCCAGGTCTGGTCATCCCAGCAAGTTCACCACAAGATCAGACCGCAAGATGCTAAAAGAGGTCACCAAGTGTGTACAGGCTACTTTATGCAAAGTTTCTAGGCTAAATGTCGTAAAGATAATTAAACAGCTAAATGTTGAAAATGTGTCGACTTTTGAAGCAGCCAATTTCCACACAGTAGTTACTATATTTAAGTTCTCACATTTATTTACCAGACTGATTTTATTACAAGAGAGATGGAAGGAAGGAAGTAAAACATCAAGAGAACCAAATTGGACAGAAGAGCAGCGTTTACTTTGAGCTTTACGTTCAGTGTTGGGAGAATATTTCTTCCTTCCGCCATTTTGTCCTCTGCTATAGAAACTCTTAAGCCTCTTAAAAGTCCTCCTCTCTACTCTGAACAAATTTTACCTTAGGAGCCGTTTTTAGGGCTAAGATATTTTGTGAATCATTTTTATCTTTACTAAGATTTAATCCTAAATTTAAGGAGAAATTCTAAGAAAATGCCCTAATTCTAAGATTTTTCTTAGAATTTCGTCGCTAGGAGCAACTTTTAGGCTTAAGAAGCTTTGTGAATACGAGCCCAGGACTTCTGGAATAATGTTCTTTGGACAGATGAGTCCAAAATTGAATTATTTGGACACCAGACCCGAGGACATGCTTGGCATAAACCAAAGACAGCCTTCCAGGAAAAGAACTTCATAGCAACTGTGAAGCATGGAGGTGGAAGTGTGATGGTTTGGGACCTGGCCAGCTCACCATCATAGACTGTGTATCAGCGGGTGCTTGAGGAACATGTGAGACCATCTGTCAGGAAACTAAAGTTCAACATGACAATGACCCAAAACATACCAGTAAATCAACCAAATGAAACATACAAGAAACCCAGCAAACATCTCACAGCTAGAAGAATTCTGCATTGAGGAGTGGGGAAAACTTTCCTCAGACCGATGTCAGAGACTGGTAGATGGCTATAAGAAGCGTCTCACTGCAGTTATTTCAGCCAAAGGGGGTAACAGCACAGTAGCTATTAACCGGTAGGGTGTCCTAACTTTTTCCTCAGTTAGAATAAAACTTTAAAAAAGATCTTAAAGTCTTTTCTTCAGTTTGAATTGTTTAATTATATTACTTCAATCTCTCCAGTATTGTTTACACTGAGATTAAATAACCATATCTTAAAAACTCCCAGATTTCCGTAGGGTGTCCTAATTTTTTTTTTTCCACATGACTGTATTTGTTAAACCATAGTATGTTGATCTTGTTCTAAAAGCAGTTCTTACTAAACCCAATGACATACTATAAGAGGCTTAACCTCCTCCGGCGCTCTGTATCGGTTGCAGGAAATGAGGCGTGTGTCAAATTGAGTTTTTTTTTTTAAAGCTGATGTTGGGCTGGTGACGATTATCTGACTGTATCTGTCTCTCCAGAGCAACGTCCTCCGCGCAGAGGCGACCGCACTAACTGCTGCCGTTATCTAAGAGAAACACACTGGAGTGGTTGTGTTGATGTTCAACCCGAGATCCATGCTTGCGCTCACCATAACACCCACCCCCACATACACACACACACACACACACACACCTCCCTTGCCCTGGCACCTTAAAAACAACATTAAAAAGAAAAGCACATATTTTATTCGTCTGCGTCCCAGTCGCAGCTTTTACAACGGCTTCCTATCAGCAACACAAAACGTCGCAGTACACAGTGTGCGTAGAAATATTTCCTCACTCAGGAAGGGAGGGAAACCGCGTCGCTTCTTTTGAAACACGCCACACGACTGACCTCTACAATGCTTTATAGTGCAACCAAACCACGAGAAAAAGTAAGTAGTAGCACACTGAAGCGTTAAAGGTCCATGCTGCCTGTGAGCCAGTGGCGAAGCTTGAGAGGCAAAAAGGAAACGGTTAAGAAGGTTTATGACCCAAACTGACCCTCGTAACTGAGGTACAGCTGAGGCAGAACTTTCTTCAAGTGCTCTCCTCTTCCTTTTTTTTTTTTTTTCCCGAAGAAGTGCAGTGCGTCCTTTTACTCTGTCTTTACGCGCTCCTCGTGTTCACGTCTCTCTGGAGCCGGACGTGAGCGCTCACGTCAGGAGTTTATAGACGGACGGTGTTGGCGTGTCCCCGTCACTGGTTGTAGTCCGGCTGAGTCTCGCACGGGCTCTGGGCCGAGCTTTTCGAGTGGATCTTGCTGATCTCCTCGAGGGCGCTGGCCAGCGAGTCCAGGTCTCCGGAGGCCTGGTGCCGAGCCTCCCACAGGCTGAGGATGACCCCGGACGGGCTGCGCTGCTTCGCGAAATACGTCAGGTTCCTGGGGAAGGAGACGAAAAGATGACAAGCGTCAAACCATATATATATATTTTTTTATTTGCTAAATGACACCACATTATTGATTAGACCTATATGTGGCGTATCCGCTGTACGAGTCCCTGTTGTTGATATAGAAACGATAACATAAATAATATATTCTTGCTTTAATATGTTACAGATGTCAGAGATGCATTCGGTCCAATCAGAATCAAGGAACAAACAACACCTTGGTGGATCATACTGCTGTTTGTAATGTGTTTATTATTTAGTGCTAATTGGATGGCGATAATGTTGCTCTTTGTGGCCCCTCCTCCTCTTCTCTTGTGCCTTTCATCTTTTTCTCCTGAGCCGTTTATTACTCAGATGTCTGGCACAGAGAAAGCAAGCACTCATTCACTGAGCCAAACACTCTGCTTTAGATTTATTTCTAAAGCAAACAATCATACGTTATCTTGTTTAGAAGTACACACATTTGGAGTTTTGCATCAATCTGGTGCTCATAGTCATGGCCACCGGATGGCAGTGTTTCAACACGTTCGTCCGTCTAAACCCCAAACAATAAGTAGTTATTTGCTCCAAGTAGTAAATTATCTGAAACGCCCTCAGTGTTCATGAAATAATAACGCTCCTTAATAAAGCTGAACAACAACCGAGCCGGGGCCTAAACCATCAGATGCTTCCCTTCTTAGGAAATGACATGCTTAGCATGCATAAGATATTAAATATTGCAGAGCATGCATAATGTATAACGTATATGCCATAACAGCATGATTATTTAAAGAGTTTCGTGTTGTATCACAGAACCGCATAGTGTGCGTCAGCGCTAGGCGGGAGCGTGTCACCTCTGAATGTGGAGTTTCTGAGCGAGGAGCTGCCAGTCCTTGCCCTTGGTGTTGGCAGTGTCGAAGGTGGCGCAGATGCGCTGCCGAATGGACAGAGGGATTTTGAAGGCTTTGGCGCCTGTCTGGGAGGTGACCGTGCAGTCGGTCTGCATAAAAAACGGGAGCATCTCCTTTTCCTTCTGAAAAACAAAACAAAACATCAACAAGCATCATAAACTGAGCATGCGCGAGTCTTGTGACTCGTAACAATCAAAGGGTAAAACGTAAATGTTTTTTTTTTTCTTCTGAGCAGGTCGTCAATGAAACAAGAACCGACCTCCTCTACGCAGGTGTAGACCTGCAGGATCTGCTCGTGACCTTTGACCTGGCGCACGCTGATCTTGCAGGAGAGCTGCGTCGTGCCGACGTTGAAGCGCTCCAGAGAGAAGGCACAGTGCAGAGGCTGCTGGTTACTGTTCCATACCTGCGAGAAGGAGAACTCCTGCAACACACACAGAGGAGAGAGAGAGAGAGTGAGATAATGTGTGGGGAGAGAAAGGCATGGAGAAACGGTGGAGAGATGAAGTAAGGAGGGAGACAGACAGCAAAAGGAAAAAAGGAGACAGACACAGCATGGAAGAAGAGGGTTAAATAATGAAGAAGAAGAAGAAGAGGAAGAATTAGAAGAGAGAGAAATTGAGAAATCAGAGAAAGATATGGAGGAACAGAAGACTAGAATAAAAAGCATGTAGAAGATATAATGAAAGAGAGGACACGGGAGCTCAAGAAAGAGTGGAAGTTGAAGAACAAAGGAGACAGAAAAGAGTGAAAGGATAAAGACCGAAACCCAGGACAGAACAGGGGCAAAGTAGTAAGAAAAGAAAGCTGGCAGATAGGAAATGGAGATGTAGGCATGAGGGGAAAAAAGGTAGCGTGTTAAGGGGTTAGAAAAGATCAAGAAGGGGCGTGATGAAGATTTATAGAGACATAGGAGGAGGGAGAGAGAGAGATGAAAGGAGGAGAGACACGATGTTCAGTGATGTGAGCGAAGTCAATGAGTCAGCACTGCTAAATGAGCTGTATTTGAGCCATTCAGAAAAAAAAAACAGGCTCAAACCCAAATCCCTGTTAATTCCAGCACTTGGGTCGCTCACGGGTTAAGCCTCGTGCCCTCTACGTGAGCGCCACAGAGCAACATCGGCTTTGATGTTGAATTAATTTCAGCCCGTGCCCTTGACTTCCTGCAACCCGCGCTTTGTCACTGAGCGACGGAAAAAGGTGCATGATGGGACTTCTTACTTCCTGCTGAAAAAAAAAAAAAAAAAAAACTTTCCTCATGCAATCAAACTTTATCTCAGTGTATACTCCGGCACTCCTCTATCTCTAGGATCAGCTTCTCCTTCATTTCCTCCAAACCCTAATCCATCGCACGTCCTCGGAGCTGATTCCTGATCAGTGTCAACAGGACAGCTGTTAAGCTGAAGGAGATGTTGCGAGAGATTAAATCCAGCCTAGCGGGACCCTTACACACTTGACTCGACTCATCTGGTGATTAACAAGCCTTCGTGATGTTAGCAAGATGTTCCATCATCATCATCATCATCATCATCAGGAATCTGAGAGTTCTGCTGGAAGCCATTTTGGTTGAATGTTTGTCCCAAAACAGGACGTCTCCCAAGTGTTTCATTCTTTAATTTATATTCAAGGTAGGACTATATTCCAAATTAAACCAATATGTTTATTTCTCTCCCATGATATCATTTATCCATGACAGCTAACAACCCTAGAAGGCCAATGGCTAGCCCTCATTTCCCCTGACACACATAGCACCAGCTGTGAACTGGCAGAATGCTAACTATCCCGATCTGCATCCATCTCATACCAGACGCATGCAATTAACTAGTGTCGCTCTGAATGATTGAAGAAGGTCAGCCTTCCTACACACTCTCCATCTTGGGAATCTCATGAGATCTACAGGCAAGTAAAAACATCTTTTCCTACAAAAAAACCAACAACTGATTAACAGTGAGTATCTGGAACATTTCTACACTGTTCGTGTAAGATCGTGTAAAGTTCTTTACCTGACAGGTGCTAAAGGGTTTGATGCTCCATGGGAACTGGGGCAGATCCTGGATGGAGACCTGTAGACTGTTGGTGTTCCCTTTAAACAGAAGAGTCTTGGGTTCCTCCAGGAGCAAGCCATGTCTGTTGCTCTCTGCAGTCACCACTCCCTGTAACAAGGCAGAAGAAAAAAAAAAAAAAAAAAAAAAGCCATTTGATTATATAAAAGCACTCCAACTGCCAGATCTCCTCCTGCCATTCTCGAGGGTTCTTTAGCTGATTGCTGCAACCTTTAAAGGTCTCCCCCAGGGGCTCAAACCAAAGACGATGTAATAAAACTGCTGGACTGGTGTCCCTAGTCCTCCCTAGTTATGCTACAGAGTAAGAAAGTTCCTGATACCTCTAGGTATGATTCACAATAGTGATGACATGAACCTTGCAGAGATCACACAATCCTCAGAGGTGTGATTTTGTATGAGGTGAAGATCTGCGGGCAGATGATAATGAAATGTCAGACATGCCCTGCTCTAGTTTGTTATACAGAACTTCTGTACTCTTAACAAGGAACCGTCCCCAGACCTTCAGACCCACAGAGGTCCTGTGTTGGAAAAGGACACGGGGTTACTGGCTACTACTGTAGGAGTGCTTCAAAAAGCTTGCTCAAAGGCGACCTTTTTTCTACACACAATAAATGTTCATGCTTCAGCTCCTCATTGAACAACTTTTCCAGATTATGAAGCCCACTGTTCGTGTACACCTGACCGGTTTTGCCAGTTTTGATTTTGGACCGTGGCTGTTGGGACTATTCATTCAGTTACAAGAGCATTAGTACGAGACACTGATGTTGGGGTATCAAGGAGGCAAAGGTTGAATTCAGGCAGGGTTCTGTGCAAGATCTTCCAGTCAAACGATCACACACTGTGTCTTCTCAGAGCTTGGTTTGTGCACAAGGGCTTTGTCATGTTGGAACAAGTTTGGACCTCAGACTGAAACTTTGTGGCTACAGTCTGATATAGAACCACATATGGGTGTGAAGGTCATAGGTTTTAGGGACTTAAAGACCATGTGATGTCTGATGGATTGTGGCTGAACTGAGGAAATAAAGCGATTTTAGAGCATAAATATCTTTTTCCAGAGGATTGCAGAGGTTACAGAATCAATTGTTGCGCTGTCATTATTAACACCATGTGTCAGAAATCCTTTTTCATGAGTAGTGTCAGTGAGTTTTCAAATCAACAGTTTTGAGGGGGGGGGGGGGTTGTAAGGCACCAGTGCTAACCACTAAGCCTTTGTGCTGCCACTATATAAACATTTAACCTATAATATTCCCTATAACACTTTATATAATGATATAACATTTGTTTATTTTCCAACATCCTTAAAACCAACTTTGCCCCAGTGGAAAAACACATTTGTGATGGAAGTCTCCTTGACTTACTGCGACAAGTCATTTAACAACTGAATATAAACAGGTTCAGTCGATGTTAAAGTCTTAATGGTACCCTTTTCATAAGCACAATTAAACCCACGGCCCTGTATCGCCAATTTAATTCCACATATAAAAGAACTTTAAAACAATAACAAAACAGAAATCAACAGTATTGTTGTGTGTGAGTCACAGATTTTATGGTCGATGTTTCAGGGGAAAAAAAAAAAAAAAAAAACCCTGGCATCAGCATATCCACTTTTAGAAAGAGCTGGAATCCTCAGAGGATTTTTTCTGGGCTCAGATGAAAAATGGCGATGCAAAAAAACAGAGCAAAACAAACCAACACACACACACACACCCCTACAAAACAAAACCGAATCAACGTGAACTTTAGAAAAGTAAATTGAATTTAAATTGATTAACGGCTGCCTTGCTTTCAGGTGTAGCGCTGTTCATCTGTCATAACCGCTTTGTGTCTCACTGCCTTCCTCAGATGTATGTGTGTATGTTTCTGTTTGTGTTGTGTGTGCTAACGGCGTCTATTCTGAGCATTCTCAATCTCGCCCTGCTTACTGATAGCAGTGTGAGCACTCATGCAGCACTCCACTGATTGATTCTGACGTGAGTCTGTGTGTGCGTGTGTGTGAGAGAGATGAAGGAAAAGAAACAGCAATGTTGACAGCTTTATGAAAATACAAACTGTAATCATGCAGCGCGACATCGGCTTTTCGCTGAAAACAAAACTTGCGGTTTGCTTTTTGTCACCTTCTGTTTTTTTTTAACCACATCACACTTTCACAATAAAACATGCTGCAAATATGGAAACAAAAAAAAAGGTGACTGTAACATCCGCCAACAAACACTCCACACTTAATTATGTCCCGTGCTGCATTAGGAATTAGCCGTCTGCTAATCCAGTGCAATTATTGAACTGTAGGATCCCGTGAAATAAATGTGATGTGGGATACACCCTGGAAGGGACACCGGGACATCACAGGGCCCCATGTAGATACACATTCCCACTTGGGATTGCAATTGAAATTGACCTAGTTCAACTAGCAAAATGTTTGGAAAGTCAGAAGAAACCAGAGAAAACACACATACACAAACTATAACCCACCTGGAGCTGTGAAGCGACAATGCTGCCTGCTTTAGCACAAAAAGTATAAGACTTATCTCAAATGGAAGTGAAAAGAGTGTAAAAAAGGAAGTGCGATCAGACACATCACAGGGAAAGGAGCGTGAAAGGAAGTCCTGGAACATCTGGCTTAAGGTCGAGACGATATTTCTTTTTTTTTTTTTTTTTATCTTTGCACAAGACTGAGTGACTCTTCCATCAGGCTCAGTTTGATCTGAAAAGATCTGGTGACATTAGATCTGAATTTAACTCCGGCACTAGCAACAAAAACTTGTTGAGGAACTTGAGAGCCCCAGCACTGGGAAATACTTAACTACTTCTCAAAAGATTTTAATACATTTTTTTTTTTTTTTTTTGGTATGAACTGACTTCTAGAATTTATGGTCTCGCTAAAGAGGCCATCCTAGCTCTCTGAAATCTTTCGCAGCTAGCATTATCCTCTTAGTGTAAGCCCTCTCAGCGGCAAAAAGTCTAGATGGCATTTTGGGTTCTATCTGGATTTGCTGCACCATCATCCGACGCCTATTTGAAATAAACGGATTACTCTGCTGCAAATAACTTCTTTCACGTGGGAAACACTCAACCACCGGCAGCTCATGAACACATCTTCAATCTCCACCGACTCCACTCATTCCTTCTCCATTAGCCACCTGCGGCTGAGCACCTGTGAGCTCGAGTTAATATTCCCCATCCATTCCTATCACACTGCAAACAACGCTAACAAGAACGGTTCAACAGATTACATCATTAAAGGATAAGAAAAAGTCAAGATGCTATTTTGCAGCCTGAATGATGATACTGGAATCCACTCAGTCAACTGACCAATCATATCTGCTGAACCGTACTCCATTTATTACCTTAGCAAAAATAGCCTTATGTGATTTGAGAAAAGTGTTAATTGAAAACAGATGGTTGGACTTTCTGGCTCTTCGGGTGTAAAGAACATGACAACAAAACCAAATACGACAGCAAAACCTTGACAGCAAAACCAAACACACCAAATTAAAATGAAAAACATGACAGATAACAAAACCCAATGTGCTACAACACCATAAAACAACAACAACAACAAAAAAAAAAAAAGCCAAAAACAACGACAGTATAACAAAGCCAAAACTATGACAATAAAATCAAGAGCACGACAGCAACACCAAAGACACAACAATATAATCAAAGACATAACAAAATCAAAGGCACAACAACAAAACCAACAACATTGTAACAAAACCAGACACAAACAGAGTTGGGTAGTAATGAGTTACATTGACTTAAGTAACTTTTTAGAAAAAAAAAAATTACTTCTATGAGTAGTGTTACTTTTTAGTTTTACTTAAGTAGATCTGTATGAAAAAATGCTACTTTTACTTCGTTGCATTCGGCCACACGCGTCTCTCTACTTTTCTAACCATTCATTCTACACATTAGATATTCTTTATTTTTGCCAGAGAAATGCAGCCGGCGGATCTACCACATGACTGTGTTTCACCAATCAGACGTAGAAACAATAATCACATGACTCCTTTCGACCAATCAGCTGCAATAACAATAACAACTTGTAGTCACATGACCACACACAAACTTGCGGCATAGTGGGGAAAAAGTTTCGCTTATACACAGTGCAACAAACAGACAGACATTTCAACAACTAAAAAATAAATAAATTCTATATATATATATATATATATATATATATATATATTAGTATATAAGATATAGAATTTATATATATTAGGAGTGCTCCATTCAGGATTTTTGGGGCCGATCACCGATCATTAGAAGCTGTATCGGCCGATACTGATACCGATCACCGATTACAGGGTCTACTCGAAGCCTTATCGTGTAGTATTATTTATTAAACTATATCTAACAACAATGTAAATTAAGTATTGAAATTACAAAAAGAGGAATATCATGAATTGACACCTGTATTTATTGGCAAACAATAATAATTATAAACATAGCAGCCTGTGTTTGGTTAGTAATTGGGAACAGCTTAGAGCTTGACAAATACAACTTTCCTGTAGATTGTATAAAATTAAATAAAATAACAGACAAGTAGGACGTGAGTCGTCGGAAGTTCTGCAAGGACCGCAAGCATCTGGGAGGACCGGCAAAAAAATTAAACATGTTTAATTTTTCTTGCGGAAAGATGGGAACGTAATCACAGCGCCAAAACTCACGGTGAATCATGATGAACTGTACTTGGGGGGGGGGGGGGGGGATGCAACAAAACCCAAAGCACAACAATTCAAAAACTTTGCAGAATAACAAATACATGCATGACAATGACAAACAGAGCAATTCCAAACCCACCAAATATAAGCTAAAGAAGCATCCCACATAAAAGGGTAAAAAACACACACACAACAAGAAAACCAGAAAACAGAACGTAAACCATGACAAAAAGAACAAAAACATGACAATAAAGCAAAAAAAAAAAAAAACATGACAAGAGAATCAAACATGACACCTGTAAAAACAAAAACATAACAGCAAAACTAAAACACTATAAAACAGAAACACAGTAAAACAAAAACAACAAACAAACAACAACAACAACAAAAAACTGACAGACATGACAGCAAATCCAATAGAGTTAAGGGGAATACTTAAGGACAATTCCAAGGGGCCTGGAGTAAAAGAGCGGCGTTAGAAATGCTGTCAATTAAAAAAGGGTTTCATGGGATACTTGAGCTGCAACGATACATAATACAAAACAGGTTCATGACCAAACGAAAGACTAAAGAGTGTGACAATAAACCAAAAACACAACAGCAATCCGACTACATCCCAAAAAAATATATATGACAAAATAAGGAACATGACAATAAACAAAAAAGGCTGATAAAAAAATTAAAAAATAACAAAACCAAAGAAATTATGAAAACAACAAAACCATGACAAAATTACCTAAACCAAAATCACAACAACTATACAAAGCACTTTAAAACACCATAAAAAGAAAAACAAATCAAAAGACATAACAACCCCACACATAACACCAAATCCCAAAAACACAATTTTAGCAAAACTAAAACGCAACAAAAATAAAAACAACAGCAAATTTCAGCAAATCTAAGAAAACAAAAACAAAACCAAGTATATAATTATGACTTGCTGTTTTGTTTTTGCATTTTCCAATGTGTTGTGTTTTCGGTATCTTAATGTAATTTGAACTTCAAACTTTACAGCTCATTATCCTGCATGTGATAACAAACCTCTTTTTTTTTTTTATCTTTGGCTCTTTTGTTGTATTGCACAGCATCACAGTCCTCCTGCACAACCTGCGGTCTCACCCCAGTAAAAATTACAAATTTATTCAAATCTTTGATACTACATTGCAAATATGCTAACAAAAAGTTGCACCATCAGTTAATACATAAAAAGTATACTAACATCATGCTTTTACCAGTTTTTGGAATTAAACTTTAAACATACTTCAAAATAATTATATCGTAGTACACTTTCCAAAAATATATTATAGGAAAATATACTTTAAGTGAAAGGTTGGTCTAATTTCCAAAGCACACTTATTTAAACTTTGTTTTTCAATTTATTTTGGTATATATATATATATATATATATTTTATTTGCTCGAAATAATCATTGTAGAAATGTACTGAGAGTATACATTAGAATACAAATTTTAATATACGATTATCTCAGTATATTTTCACTTAAATTTAAATGTACTTATGCATAGGTACTTATTTCTGCTTATATTTAGTGCACTACTCTCTTGTGCGCGCGTGCTTTCAGACTCGCGCTGAAATCTCTCTCGCGCTCGTCTCAAACTCGCTTTTGCGCGTTGAAAATCACATTTGCGTGTTCACGATAATTTATGTGTTTGAACTCTGTGCGCTCACCATCATAAAGCTACACTTGCACAAACTGCAGCAGTGTCAGAACTCTATTCCAGCCAATCAGAAACTGGAGGCGGGCAGATTCGACCTGTCTGTTTTCTGATTGGCTCTCCAGTCCTCCGCTTCTGGTTTGAATTCACGGCTGGAAGCTGCATCATTGCGTGCATTAGTGCGTACAGTTATTATTTTATTTTCATCGCATAAGATAAAATTTGATGGTTTCTGTTAGGTTGTTTAAACGTAGTTTAAACTATAGAATGTATTGTCTAATGTGTTATTGCTAAATCTTATGTCCTTTGCTTCTGGTATAATGCTCCATAGCTCTCGTCATTAGTCTGGAGGAAGTACACTTAAGTATGCTTTGGTATGCTAGGATCTAATATATTTAGCATACTTTTTTTCTACTTGGGCATCCAGATGCCGTTTGAAAGTAATGTTCACCTCAATCCTTTTAAAAACAAACAAACAAACAAACAAACAAACAAAAAAAAACACTAATAGACTAACACAAACATAAATGTATAAATGTGTAGAACACTCTTCATTTAGAATAGTGCATTCATATCCAATCCCACACACACACACACACACACACAGACGGGCTGACAGAAACTCAGTGACCCTCTTTATTTCCTGGCTTGTTAACACAGCAAGTCTTCTCCTCTCAGTGATGAATCACAAGGAGTCTCGAGGTCGGACGGTTTAGATGTCAGGAGTCTGAACATCATCATGGACAAGATGCGCTTGTGTGAGTTTGAGCTCATTTGCCTGTGGTTATGGTAGTCAGTGCCAGACGTGATGGTTCCAGTATCTCAGACACAGCTGCCCTTTAGGGGATTTTAAACACTGGAGTCTATGTGGTTATTTATTTATTTATTTTCTTACCGTGTAATAAACAACACTGAATGCCGATCGTTGGAACATGTGGGCGAAGAAACAGAGTGTTAATGAGAGAGGTCAGAGTTGGATAGACTCGTCCTGTCTAACAGACAGGAGACAAATACTCTGATAAAAAAAAAAGAAGAAAAAAATTATGCTATGCTGTACAACATTCCTGGAAAATGTAAACGGCATGGATGGTGCGCAGTACATGTATCATCCTGGATATTTATTAGAGTTAGTGCAGCAACTATTTCGTTAACATTAAGTATTTCTATTTCCTCGTGCACACAACAGCGCTCGCCCTGCCTAATCCCCAGCCCTACAGCGACAACAACCTGGTCTGAAGTATTTCTCCTGCAGCATGCAGATGGTACAGGTCATGACACGAGCAATACCAATCCACACCTCCATCTTGCCATGTGTCCTCTGATGGGGCATTGATGTAGGAAAATTACACGTTACGCGACTCACCACCAACTGAGCGCCGTTTGAACGCTAACGGGTCCGGGATTATGTTCATCCCTTTATGCCACTTAACACCAATTGGCTATCGTTTGACTGGCACAGTGTCAGGGACCATGTGCTTCCCTTTACAGCCTGTGAACACATTTTAAACGGATTCTTTCGGCAGGATCACAAGCTGATCTACAAATAGCACTGTTTAGTTGTATAATTTGCCAGCTTACAAGGTTAGGATTGAAGAACATTATTAAAATGATGAATTTTTTGTTCCCTAGAGTGGTAAACTGTCCAGCTTTCTGGGTGTAGCCTGGATGTTTTTGGAGAACGTTGTTGGAACGTTTCTGGTTCGGGTGTTGGGATTGTTTGGGTAACATTCTGGGAACATTTTAAAAGAATTCTGGTATCAGTAAAGTTTGAATAATGTTTTAGGAACTTAATTTGTAAGTTCTGGAAATGTATTTTGATAACATTCTGGTAACGTTCCAACACTTGCTGTTTTGGGATGTTTTGGTTTTCTATTTGCGAATGTTTGGCTAACATCCTGGGGATGTTTTAAATAATGGTTTGGGAACGTTTCAACACGGTTTGGATAATAATTTACATTTTTTTATTCGCAGGTTCTGAGAACGTTGCTATATAACATTCTGGGAACATTTCAACAATAATGACCAGCAAGCAATAGCTTTCAATCGACGGAATGTGTACAGAACTGTATAATACATGATTCCGAGCATGACAACGTGGTTTTAGTAGTCCAAAGAAATTATATTAAAAGTAAGTCAAGAATCATAATGTATATTCTGAATGCCGTGTGCGCTGGAAAAAAAAAATATAAAAGTGTTTACCTCTTCAGAGAAATAAACCACACACAATAAAAAGAATGGCCAGCTATGGAAAGGTCGATGTGCCCATTATACAGAGCAAC
This sequence comes from Clarias fuscus, assembly GCA_030347435.1. Lineage (NCBI taxonomy): Eukaryota > Metazoa > Chordata > Actinopteri > Siluriformes > Clariidae > Clarias > Clarias fuscus. Next base: position 8,522,492 of record CM059208.1, read on the forward strand.
ACCATGATTATAACCCTGCTGCAGTTATAGTGAATGAATAGGCACCTTCTGACCAATCAGAATCAAGAATTCATCAGGGGAAAAAAAGAGTAAACAACCTGTTTTGCCTGTTGTAGTCAAATTCATAGAATGAGTCACACCAGTTGAATAAAGCTTTAATGCAGCCTTTATTCTGCAAACCAGCTATAAAAAATGACTCTGAAAAATAACGATCCATTAGACATGGTTTTAAATTCGCACAAAAGCCGTCTGAAACCCAGTCCTACATTTACCGGATTAGGGATTTATAGAGTGGTGTGATTATGTACTTGCGTATAGCTTCAGCTGGAAAACGCAGGGTTTGAGGTAAACAAACGTAGACACTTTCACCCTACTCTCAAATTAAACTGAATGCAATCAACAAACGCAGACAACTTTTGCTAAATGATACAGTATATAAATAGGGCTCGGTGCGAAAATGAAATCAGATTGCCTTTGATTCCACGACGTGACATGCTCTCCTCAGTGAAAAACAGCCTAATGTGGCAGAAGGGACTTCAGGTACACCTGTAAGAACATGGGTTATGGAACGTATATGTTCTATAATAAACGTGTAGTCAGAGCTAAGACGCTAACCCACAGTCAATCGCCGGTACACGAAATAGATGAGGCGGATGAAATCTGGCGGTTGCAGGAAGATGTAAATTGTGTCCCAGGAGATAGGCTGTATGTATTTGAGCTGGAAGGTAGATGGTGACTCCAATTCACCAGCTCACCCCCACAAACGTGCCTTTGCCGATTGGTTATTATTATCGCAGGAGCCGCTGCACTTTAATGGAAGATTTCAGACAAAGACTAGTTTCGTTTTTGAAATGTGAAGCTTGCACATGTGATTAAGGACATGAATGAACAAGGAAAGCTTTGATTTCAGGCTTAAACCTCAACCTCGAGTGGAATTAAGATGGTAAAATACTCACAGGCAAGCCTATTTTCAGTGAAATAGCTGCATGCACGACACGGACTTGTTCATTTAGTCCTAAATACATTCGAAGGCATTGCAAAGCTTCATTCATTTTAGGCAATTGAAAGAATTCTTTTCATACATTTCTGATGAAGAAAGCTCACACACATACACTTTGTGTTAACCATGCGACTCAATATAGTAGTCATGGAATGTCTTTGTATTGTATCTACTGAAACGTAATATTTTCAAAAAGGATTATTCCATGCCATAGAACACGAGCGCCGCAGTGCAGTTTGAATTATTCAACGCTATGGAAGCTGCTAGCACATTATTTAAAATTGACTTGTTCGCAGAAGATTTAAAGAATTTTACTCGAAACCACACACACTCGTGGTGCTGACCTGAAAGGCGTGAGGCGTGTCATCAACACAGTACACTCTTAGACTGTAACTCAGAGATGAGTGTGAGCTACCGAACACCGCAACCTTCACCCTCTTGGTGGCGCCGTCAGTCAGCGGTTCCCCTACCAGGGCGTACGAACCCGGCTCGCTCAGGAGCAGGTGGCACCTTCCAGAGTCCAGGAGGCAGTAGCAGGAAGTCGACTCGTCCTCTGCCGACATCACTTCCTATGGATGGACGAGAAAGGATGGGTCGTACAGGAACGTCCGAACAATGCAGCAAGTTTACTGAAAAAATGTACACTTGGTGAGAATTCCCTTCTGTTGAGTACAAATATTTGTAGTTATAAATATAAGAGGAAAAGTATTCAATCCTTCTTTATGCACATAAATTCATGTTTTGGTTGTACCTGACTACTTTTCATTTACCATCATATCTACAAATATTGAAGAATTACTCTTGTTTTGCACTAAAATCCTAGCATTTCCTTAGTGTACATAGATAAGTACATTAGATTATGTTAAATACACTAGAATTTCTAAATATACTCAAAGCAACATGAACTAGCTTATGTTTTATAGTACTTGATGCTAGCTTAGGATTGCTATACAAGTATATTTAAGAAGTATACTAGTTTACATTTGTTACATTTGAAAGTGTGATTATATTTGCATAGTCAAAGAAAATGACTAAGGATTAGGTTAAGCATAGGCTTTTTAACTCATTCGAAGGACAATATTATTTAGTTTAATATACTAGCATTTTTAGGAATGCTTAAACAGAAATGCAGCAGAATTTATCCGTAAAGAGAAGTATAGCAGTTAACTTTTGATAAATCTGAATTCATAAATACAATATATACATTTTCATAGAAAATTATAGTTAAAATTATAGCCATAATGTTGAAAAGTTATAGTCGATTATTGTTGAAATTATGGCAAAATATTGTTGAAATTACAGGAGAAATTTAGATTTTTTTGAATTTTGAATTTTTTCAAAATTATAGCAAATTATAATGCCAATTATAGTAAAAAAAACTTGTACTTTAGTTGAAAGTATAATAGTGAAAGTATACAAAAAATACCAGCTGAAATTAAATATTTTATCCTCACTCAGTTTAACTCTAACATACTAGGTCTTGTAAGGATACTAAATAAGTTCCCTAGTACAGTATACTGTACTATTGATATAACTGCATTTGTAAGAGAAGTACATTGGAATACTGATTTAAATATTTGTATGAAGATTCAGTTCAAAACAAGTATAAAACTATTAAATGGATTAAATGGATAAACATAGTTAATCTTTAAAGTGCTTTAGTAGTATCCTGCTTATGTGTCCTCCTAATATTTTTCTTTTGTAAAGGGACAATGCTACTTGTAGAACGAATTAAACCCCGCCTCTAATTTAGCTCTGGCACTTATTTCATCATCTTACATTCTGTCCTATCATGCACAGCTGGTTATGAATTGATGGTGGTTATGGTTGTAAAATGACTACTGGCGATAAGACGTTAATTCTAAGGCAAGCACTGAAAGCAATTTATTGTCTCCATCTGCTGAGATGCCTGCTTCTATTCCCCCTTTAACTATGAAAGCTTTGTCCAGCTGCTATACACAGCGGGAGCTGCACTCGCTTTGTTACAACGAATCACTTCACCAAAGCCAAGGTCGCATCTCGATAGAATCACAGGGCTACGCTTATGTCTAGCCAGAGCAGAGGTGTGTACATACAGTAATATGGTTTCTTTTCAATATCATTTCTTAGTCTGAATTCAGACTACGAGTATACACTGAGGTGAGGACGAAAGGACTCGACCTGAGCGAGGTAGAAAAGATGAAGTATAAGTGTGAATAGAGGTGAAGAGCAAGCTGTTTACCGAGGTGAACTGACACCACTGCTGGCTCTCGGTGCCTTAACACAGAAGGTCATTGATCCGTTCTCACTGCGCTGACTATGACAGATCCAGGGCTGGTACTAAGGCTCTCATTTTCAGTGAGGCGAAAAAAAGTCAATTTGCTTCTAAAACTGGAATGTTTGTTAGATCGCTACTGAGGTTTAAGGCCATTTGTTTCAACCCTCGGTATGAGCTACGGAGATAATTGCCTGCTTTTAAACCGAATAATTATAAGAAATAATTAATATCTCACTAGGTTGTGCTGGAATTCTGCAAATATTATCTCTGGATTGTAGCAGAGGTGTAAGATCTTGTTAAGCGTTCGATTTCGCACCGGCTGAGTGACCAGGTCAGGAGTGACACCCTCTACAGGGTTCCTTCTCAGATTGCTTCACTCTGCCGATATTTTCAGCTCGTTTTCCCCGGTGGAGTCGATCGATAGCAGCTGTGTTTGATGGCCCTTTGGCCCGAAGGTCTTCTCTGTTTGACAGTTCTTTTGCCCTCACTGTTATTACATGGCAAAACTGTCTTGTTTTTTTGCTTTTCTGTACTGTTTTCTCACGTCACCACCTTGTTCTCGTTGTAACAAAGCGTTCAGAAAGACTCACCCTTTCCCACCACCTCAAGAGATAAAGCAGTGATATAGAGTAATAGTTCTGGTATTTTTTTTATGAATACCAGACATGAAATGTGCTGCTTCAGAATTGTACCTCGCAAATCTGAATATTTTTACTTTTATTTGAATGTGTAAGTGAAGTTTGTAGCTCAAGGTCAGATTAAAATTTCAGAACACTTCATCCAGAGACTGAGACAGAACAGAAAAGCTCATTTTCATTCACCAACATTTAAGCCAATGAGCCAAAACTGAAATGTTTTAAATCTGAATTTGAAATGTCAGTCCATGTTTCGTTCATCATTTCAGGTTCATTCTCCAACTAAAACTGACAAATTATATTGATTGAGTGGATATCTATTAGCAGAAAGATGACATCTTGCCTACGTATGGGCCTAGTTTACAGCCAAGTTCTTTACAACTAATGTATCTGACAAGTTTACAGCTAAGTTCTCTACGACTAATGTACCTGAGAAGTTTATTGCTAAGTTCTCCACAACTAATGTATCTGACTAGTTTACTGCTACGTTCTCCACAACTAATGTATCCGAGAAGTTTATAGCTAAGCTCTCCACAACTAATGTATCTGACTAGTTTATAGCTAAGTTCTCCACAACTAATTTATCTGACTAGTTTATAGCTAAGTTCTCCACAACTAATTTATCTGACTAGTTTACTGCTAAGCTCTCCACAATTAATGTATCTGACTAGTTTACTGCTAAGTTCTCCACAACTAATGTATCTGACTAGTTTACTGCTACGTTCTCCACAACTAATGTATCCAAGAAGTTTACTGCTAAGTTCTCCACAACTAATGTATCTGACTAGTTTATAGCTAAGTTCTCCACAACTAATGTATCTGACTAGTTTATAGCTAAGTTCTCCACAACTAATGTATCTGACTAGTTTATAGCTAAGTTCTCCACAACTAATGTAGCTGACTAGTTTACTGCTAAGTTCTCCACAACTAATGTATCTGACTAGTTTATAGCCAAGTTCTCCACAACTAATGTATCTGACTTGTTTACTGCTACGTTCTCCACAACTAATGTAGCCGAGAAGTTTATTGCTAAGTTCTCCACAACTAATGTATCTGTCTAGTTTACAGCTAAGTTCTCCACAACTAATGTACAGTATCTGACTAGTTTACAGCTAAGTTCTCCACACTTACTGTAGTTTAAAACAATTTTTTCTGCTTATTGTGCTAATTAGAGCAGCTGAAGTACTTGGATTTGATTCCCTCCAGTAAATTTCCGCTACTGTTATTATGTCCTCTCTCTACTGGCCTCTGTAAGACACTTTAACTTCGATTATATAACAGAAGCTCTATCTCCTTTTCTCTTCATTTATCTGACAGGAAACAAGCTCTCTGCTTTGTGGATTGGAGATGTACAGGCATTTCTTTTTGCAGTGTTTTTTAAAGATAACCCGAACCTTGCATGGCGTGAGAGGCGGGATGATAAATCAAAGACAGCCATTCTGCTTGCCAATCTGAATTTCAAATGAAGCCGAGGTCGAGGGAGGGGGGGAAAGACACCTCGTACCTCCCACTCATCGTCCTTCGTTTTCTTCTTCAGGCGGACGCTCCAGTTCTCGCCGATGACCTCGGCACAGTGGGCTATCGTCATGGCAACAGGGGAGGTCAGGCTGAGGCCTGGGGGGCCGTATGTGACCTCTGGCCCCAGCAGGATTTCACATCTCTCTAATGATGTTGCGCTGTGCATATAAAAAATGACAAGGCAAAAAAAAAAATATTAATTCATGTAAAGCCAAGGTTCAACGTTTTTAAAAACTCCACAGAGACTATAGTTATGTTCAGAAAGTGAAATAAAAGTGCTAAAACTGCTCCTGAAACCAAATACTGGTGTTAGTGTTTTTTCTTGAGGTTCGTCAAGTAAGAGAAAGAGTTTTGATCAGCTACTTTTATAAATTACAAGCATTTTAGTGTTTCTAAGGGTTAAAGAGCTTTATGGGTGACTTTTTACAACTCCAACCTCCAAACTCCAACCTACAACCTCCAATCTGGCTGGATTTAACAATCAGGTGAAATAAAACAAATCAAACGTGCACCAACAGAACTGTTTTTCTGTGAAGAATCCACATGATTTTGCACAAACAATTATCCCAACTGCCAAGTTAGCAGTCTTGGAAATCATTAAAGGAAGCGTGTTTTTGCCGAGAGGACCATAATTCTGCAGGGAAAAAAAAAAAAAGCTGCTGATTCGCGAAGGGCACCTGGGAGCAAATCATTTAATGGCTGCTGCATATTCATAAGACTCTATGTATAATTTCCAGCTTATTATCATCACTTCACGTCTTCTCCTTGTGACGGTGCATGAAACACGACATGGGGCCCATTAAGGACAAGTTAACAAAGGCTCAGGAAAGTTCAGGACAAAGGGATGGAAGGAGCTCTCCTAGCATTCTTGGTAAACGCTTTAATATTATTATTTTATTTTATTGAAACGAAACTGGACTTTTGTCTTGTTTATATTACAATCACTATTCAATAAATTACCATGCATGAGGTCGATTTCCAAATGAATGCTGTGAAAGACTTTGAAAGAAAAACCATGCCAAGTAATTAACTTCAGATTTTTTTTTTTCATCCTCTTTGACCTCTGCTAACAAGAAACTATTTGGCAAGGCAAACACCCGTTAAATATTCGGATTTTATAATATCTTATTAGTGCTAACTTTCTAAGTTCTCTAGGTTGTATCTGAAGCATAAAAGGCTTTTCAGAATTCACAGCTGAGATGTAGTTCAACGTCTCCTGAGAGGGAACAAGGACCATAACTGTCAATCAGGCTATTCATCTGTGCCCACTCACTTATATTAACAATTTCATACTTCATGCATGATGGATTCCTGGAGAAACCGTTCATTATTTCAGGTGTTTTTTTGTGTGTTTTTTTTTTAAATAACCTCTAGCTTGACTCTTTATTCAATCACTGAGAGCTCCTGAGCCTCGATGGCACTTCACATGTCCTGGTTTGGCACAATTAAGCACCAGAGATGCCATGGAGAACTTGTCACAACACTTGGAGGGATGTGCGAATAAAACCCCTTCAAAGCGGAGGCAAAAATACTGCTTACTGAATCGTTTAAGGCTGTGCATTAGAAACTACAAACACTCTTACAATCTGTTTATTCCTGCACTATCTCCCACCCACTAGTGTATTCTTTCCTGCAGCCTACTGGGGACGGTGAAGGCTAAGACGGGCTTACTCTGACCCACTTGAAGCCAGCCAGGATCATGTTTTTGAGCTGCGTCACGGTGTGGTTCGACTCACTCGGAGGAAATTCTTCCTTGATGAAACACTGAAACGAGTCCGTGTCAAATTCCTGAACTGCTTTTCAACCAAACTATCGTAATTAGCGTTCAATATCTGAACCAAACCTCGTGCGTCTGAGCCAAAATTGAGACTGCGATGCCACCTGCGAGACGGGATGCATCTAAAGCGCCTCATCATCTTTCCTCGACATGATTCTGTTCCACATTACTGTCAAGAGTCTGTTGCTAGAGCTAGCCAGGTTCCGTAATGAGGTACATTATTCAAAGTGACGGATGATTCATCCCTGCGAGACTTAACGAGGAATGAAAGGGAGCCATTAGTGGCCGCGCTGCTCCTGACGGGGTCTCAGGTTTAATGGATATCTGATAGAGCGGAGGTGTGGGTTTTAATACCGCAAACAACCTCTCACATACTGATATACATATGTTTAATATCGGCACGGTTAATGACTCGGGTAAAAATCCTTGTCGTGACACGTAACGCGGAGGAGCTCTAGAGGAACAACAGACAGGCGAACGGGTAAACAAACAGACGAACTAAAACGCTGACATGGGATAAAAACCCGGGAATAGGGTATAATCTTATTTCTGATGGGCTTTAAAAATATCTCAGAGGGAAGTCACCTTTCAGGTGGCAGCCATGATCGATTGTGTTTGGTGGATTTTAATGGATTCCTATTATGCTGCAGAGCGAAGGTGCATTCGATGTGCGCTATCTGACAGTGGGAGAGGAAAATTCAATTCTCCACCGCTCCCTCCTGGCCAAAGAAGGGTTTGAGTGACAGCTTCATGGATGATGGCTTCAGAGGAGGAGTAAAGAACGAGAGAGAGAGAGCGAGAGAGAGAGAGACTCGCTCTCACTACAGGTGAGAACGAGTCTGTTTAGAAGCACAAAAAAGTGACAGATCAGGGAAGGGAAACGACCGGGCAAATCCCAAATCCTCCAGCACCATGTGTGCTGTTAGTCTGAAGTGGGTGTTATTGCACCAGTTTTGTCAAATGTTATTACAAAAATATAATTAGTCTGCACCAATTTTAAACTTCCACAACTCCTCAGCGACATCACTCGAGGTCACAATGTGTTTAAACCAGCTGCCCTCTGTGGAACTTTCTGCTAAGCTTACGACCTAATGTGCTCGAGTAAGCACGGGAATTATCTTCCAAAACAACCTGTCCCAAATCTAAGAACGCTTGTTGACTTGACCACATCGGATGAATATTAATAATTCAATGAGAACCATGTCAGTTTTGATTTTATGATAGTGAGAGAGAAAGCGTGAAAGGAAATGTCTGTGATAACCATACCAAATATTAATGCGTTAAAAATATATCAAACATGGAAAGTGAAAGATTTAACGATGAAACCTGTGTCTTGTCTTTTTTTTTTTTTTTTTTTCAATTTAACAATCATCTATTTCATATAATAATCGGCTGTTGAAGCAGATCTGACTCAAGGTTTTTGAAATGCTTTTCTGCTCACCATGTTTGTGAAGAGTTATATAGTACTAAAGAGGTGAAAGGTTTGAAGCTAAACAGAATCTGATGAGCTTTAATGTAATCGCTGATATTATTATTATTTCAGGTTGGAGCCCACTTGTCTTTCTGTACTGCAGAACTCTCTGTCTAACTTATTAATACAAAGAAATACAATTTTTTTTACAAGGTTGAGTATCTTACACCTTGTTTACGCTAAGTTGGACTTATTACAGAACAGGGAGTGTATTTGACTGACGATGAAAGAGTGGGATGGAGAGTGAATCACAGATGAGAAATCGAAAAAGTAGATTGGTTAAAGATGAAGTTTTGTCCTAAAATGACTCGTGAGCATTAAAATTCATGTGTCCAAATATGAACTAATCCCAGTAAAAATATTCAGTTTAGCTTTTCTAATGAATATCTATTGGTGCAGGTGTTTGTTTACACTGAGCAAGTAGTGCATTAGTAGTAGATTATTAAATCCAACACATAACATCCATCTTCATAACATCAGGACTTTTATTGAACATTTTGATTTCACTTATGGTGCAGTTTAAACTTCACGCACGTACTGTATGTAAGAACCGCAAAAACGTTCATTCAATTCTGTCCAGCAAGTTTTGCATATTGCTGTGACATAATCCGGCACACGACTGCTCATAACTTCACTTCTACTCAACATTTTGATTTCATTTATGCCGCAGGCTTAACTTCAGGCAGATCCCTAAGGACTGCCAAACTGTCATTAAATTCTGTCCAGCTAGTTTTGCACAATGGTGTGAACAAACCTCTTGGCTAGACAGACAGACAGAACATTTTTACTGAGATTGGTTTCAGATCATCCATCATCCAGGACATTCAGGACATAGTTTTAAACAAACTTTAAAACGTAAACTTTTAAACGTCCCAGAGGAAGAATAAACATACACTGATCTGTACGGTCACTTTTGGAGATTACGTTTTTATGGTCAACGTTCCTTTTTGTTGGAGTAAGCCATGCTGTCGTTTTTGTTTCTTGAGGCTTCTGGCGGCTTGTAGGTGCATTACCATCGTTTTTTTCCTGTCTTATGCAGAACTGTGTCTGTACACGGCATTGCCTCTGGTGAGGGACACATATAGCCACGCTCGCCTTGCTCGCTAAATTAAAATTCAATTAAAAGCGCAAATTGTAACTGTTTAGTACCTTTCTTTTATTTGTATAGATGAATCACAGAGGTGAGGGGAATAAACCACGGAGGTAGTGGACAGTCCGGGTCATTTCCAAAGTTTCTATTCATGTTCCCACTTATTCTGCATTAGAATATCAGCTACATTAACTTACGGGCTCTGGGGTTGAATCGCAAACAGTGTTAAATGGAAAGCTAGTGTGTTATGTAGGATATACAAACCACTCGTTCTACATACTAAGTAGTGCATCTGATTAGGGGTTCGGGAGGGCTTCATGATTCGGGCCCGAGCTGGAAGCCTGTTATCTTTGTATTGCGTTCTCAGATGTGTTTTCTGGCTGAAATTGCTTCTGCGACTGCATGGAGGTTTGACCAGGCAGTTTGTCCCTCCTCAGAAGTCTGGACCGCAAAGGTCTACTTTCAGCTATGCTGCAACCGACTGTTAGTTTACTTAACTTTTATTAGAACACCTGTGACACCGAGTGATACATACTGTATAGTTATACCATCCCAGTGCTGTTACCGTCCATTATCAACACTCTCATGCAGTCAGATTACTCAGTCAGTTACTAAGTGTTTTAAAATTACATTTACCTCATCAAATTGTCCACAATATTTTGGAGATTGTCTGTCCAAAAGATTTCACACACTGATATTCCTTTGATTGCAACCTGGTGGCCGGTTCATGTGTGGAAATGATTCCTCACGCTCCCAGAAACTTTCATAATCCTGGAATATGGCCGTAAAAAACGCCATAGATGTGATCCCCTGGCCATTCAGTGCATTCAGATCATCAGCTGACTTCAGTTTATTAGCACATAATGCTGCTGAATCTAGACCTAACCTGAAGTGTTTGTTTTTAGGCCATTTGCAAACGCTCTTACAGTACTTTCACTATTAAACATACAGTAGCTGTGATTTTTGCTGTCGAATCGTTGTGATGCAACTTCACCAAGCGTTTAAGTAATCTCTTGTATTTGGTCAGGCAGTGCATCTATATAAGAGCGATAGTCTTTTCTGTTCTGGCACCTAGGTGGTGGAACGAACTTCCTCTAGATGTCCGTACAGCAGAGACTTTGACCATCTTTAAACGGCGACTCAAAACTTATCTAGTTCTCCAGTACTTACAGGACTACCCCCCCCCCCCCCCCCAAAAAAAAAAAAAACTCTTCCCAGGTGTGTTAGACTAATCGCACTTAGTTATTGACCTAGTTAACCCAGTGTAAGTATCTATCCAGTAATGTAAACTTTAATGCACTTTTTGTAAGTCGCTCTGGATAAGAGCGTCTGCCAAATGCCTAAATGTAAATGTAAATGTATATACTAGTTGTCATACATCTTTAAGGTCAAACCGTCTCCATTTCTGCAATGTCTCTCGCGGCTAATAAAATGCTCGCACACGATGACTCAGAATGCTTCCTTTTTGAATTCGTGCACTGTAATTGCTTCCCATCGTCCCTTGTTCCCTTCTAAGGCTGCATACGGAGTGAGCGATGACAGCCATGCTGGTTCTCCTTCAGCAGAGATGAAACACGGCCATCATGGGGTCGTCACCGTGCTTAATTTGGGAATAAATGAACTCCGTTTAATAGGAATCACAAAGAAAGGATTTGTAGAGCGATACAAATATTTTCTTGACATTTCAAATGAGAAAATATGAATCAGGGTTCAGGATGAAAGCTGAATGTGTTCTTCTGTGCTGATGATAATAATTGTCCTTAATCAGAATTTACTTTCAATTTAAGTTAATAATTCATTAATCTGTTGTTTAAGACAAAGTAGATTTTATACATTACCACACTAATGTTCACACTTGTTAATAATGCTGTGTATTTGCCTTGCCCAGTAATCCTATACAGCATTTCGTCAAACACATGCACACATTTATACGTGTATATGGATTAAAAGAAATTCAAATTGAACCATGTGCTGCGTCATTTCATCCGCTTTGACTTTAAAGTGTTTCGGGAGGACAGACTTCTAATTTGAGACTTAGTTTTAAACGCTCTTTCCCATGTGACGGGCTTCAGTGGTGGGAGGTGGCTGTGGCGTGGTTTGATCTTTGCTCTAAAGTCATTTAAGCCAATTAAAGGAGGGAACATGCAAAAACACGCGCGCCTCCAGAAGGCACTTGCGACTCGGCTCACAGGGGCGAAGGGAAAAAAAAGAAAGAAAGAAAAAAAAAACGATCTTCTCGCCGGTCTCCTGCCGAGAGACTGCGATTTGGAGAGGAGAGCGCCTACGCCATCTGTTGTGTGCTCGTGATAGTGGGAATGGAGAGAACCGAGGAAGACGAAAGAGAAAGAAGACACAAGGTCAGGAAAGCAGCAGAGGAGACAGGAGGTGATCTCATGGAACTGTAGGATTTTTCACCTAATGTGACCTGAACTGTAAAGCCGTCTTGTGCTCGGCATGACGGTGCTGTATGATTTAGTCATATACAGCAACACAAAAACGGAAAATTCTTTCGGGTAAAAACGCAATTTACTTTACTGGCGAAGGACACACACACAAAAAAAAAGAAGTCAGGAATTATATTCAGGTGGCACTTAATTTCACTGCAAACCTTGAAAGTGTTAACCAACGGAGAACATAGTTCAGGTTTAAAGTACTGTAATGTTGGAAGGCTGGAATTGACTTTTGGTGTTTGATGATTTGAATTTTTTTGTTTAAACCATTTCAGTCATGATGATGGCATGTGGGCTATTTCCGCACGCCTCCAACTTGGACGCGATTTTGCCCTCGCTTCATCCTACCTAAACGGAACGATGCAGCAGTGCCGAAGCCCTCCAGTCAGTCCTCCTCTCTCTAATCATCATTTATACACTCTGATAAAAAAAGACATCAGCTTCCAACGCTTCAAATTTCCTGCTCATGCTTTCTCGTGTATCTGACTCTAGCTGTGCAGAGTATTCGCCATCGCTCCGTGTTGTGTACGCTGCATTCTGGGACTCTGCGTCCAGCATTTGCGTCAATGTCTCCACTACTGTTATGAGTTGAGCGTTTACTTTGTCATCATGGAACAAGCAGCAAAAAAAAAAAAAAAAAAAAAAAATCTATTACATGCAATGTCTTTCAAGGCAGTCAGTCATTTGACATACTGCATAACCTTCCTGTTTCTACACCAGGTGTTTAACCGCGTCCATTTCCCGACCTCGAGCTAATTCCCCTCTGTCATCTACCAAACCGGAGAGGGTGAAGACACAAAAATGCGTTTCCTTGGAGACACATGAGGCCAGTGGGCCTTTTCAAATTGGTGTTCATGCAGGGGCTAATTGTGCTTTCTAACTCCTAGACACGCACATCAGGATTCTTTCTTGCTTTGTTTCTTCCCCACTTCTCCCTTCGTGCATGTTTATGTTGCCATTCCAACTTGTCAAATCAGTTGTTTCTGTCCTCCTTGTTTTCCTGCCTGGTTTCTAGTAGAATTGTGTTTTTGTCTGCCAGCTTCCTAGTGTGCACAGTATATAGTACACCATAGGATTTTCACACAGAAATGAATGTGATACAAAGTGTATGGTATTAAAAAAAAAAAAAAAAAAAAAAAAGCAGGAAAACAACCTGATTTGTATTTCGATAAGAAAAAGAAAGAGAGTTAGTTTCACCTGGACTCTCCTTGATCGATGAGCATGTACATTTCCCAGGACGTGTCCTCGGCGATCGCCCCATGGGACACCAGCAGACTGACTCCTGCACAAACAACACGCCAGACAGCTGCCGTCAGCTCGCACGCCAGAACCGCGGGAGCGAGCTGAAAACTTTCGGTGAGTCGATGAATACGATGAATGACAATGAAAGCGCGCTTCACTCTGAATAAACGCCATGCTTGCACAACCATAACATCATTCTCTTGAATATATATATTTGATGATTTTTAAAAATCACAAGAACATATAATGAATGTTTTTTTTTTTTTTTAAATACTAATTGATGAGAATAACAGGGGAATTTAATACAATAGCAATAGTATGAATGATTTGTGCTTGGGGTGACTCTAACTGCAGACTCACGCTTCACACTTCACTGCTGAATGTTTTAAAACAACCTCCTGAAACCCGAAGGGATCTAATAAGTAAACGTTTTTGCGTAGGCGTGCTGAGCAACGAGTTGAGTGCGGAAGTTTGCACCCCTCCCTTCTCCCTAGCAGGCTTACTGGTTGGACCAAGAAAAGTAAAAATACAAAAACTGAAAGAAAAAAAAAAAAAAAAAAAAAACGATGGGTTTTACAGTAACATGAAAATAACACACAGAAAGCGCTTGAAAAGAAGTCATGTAGCAAACCATGTAGTGAGTGTTTTTTTTTTCTTCATAAAAATCTGTTGCTTATATAAAAGGTTGATGTTAGGATCGAGTGTTCAATGCTTACGATTATTATGGCATCTTCTGTCAATTTGTGAGACACGTAAAGTCAAACGATCGTCTTGTACCACAGAGATTTGCTCTTTCATGACTACATACTGTACGGTTAGCCTTAATGCTATGGAACGTCCATGAAACAGGTCAGTCTCTATAAATACTGCGCTCACTTCTGAGACAATGAAGGAAGGAGCAGGACTGAGTGCTTTCAAGGTCATTTCTCTGTGCTGTTACAGGATTTCCCCCCCCGCTCCTTATTGACTGATAATGGCTGAGAGAGAGAAGTGCTCTGACAAACCAATGAAAATATAAAAAGCGTTAGTAAGTTGCCTCATCTCCTTTTGCCTTTTCTTACACATTCATGTTTTTTAAATGGTTTTAAAAGCTGCTCATTTTTTTAGTTACCAAAAAAAAACCCAACATGTTTTCATTCCCATTATCTAAAACTTTGTGTGTAATCATGCTTTCGAAAAATATCCTTGCAGAATACAACAACTGGAGTGCTTTTGAACTTCTTCACGACATTCAATCAATCACACACACACACACACACACACACACACACACACACACACACACAAACAATGTGACTCTAAAGATGACTGAAGTACCCTTCAGAAGAGAAAGCAGGCCTGGTGAACTCTTGACCTTTTTCCTCATTAGCCAATGAAAACTGTGATTGCCGCGGCTAAATCAAACACGTCTCATCACGCGTTCTGCAGCGGGTTTGTGCTAATGATGCCGAGATTGGCTGTCTATCATAAGGAAAGGGTTAGCGGTGCTGGGGGGAGAACAATATCACGTCTGTGTGCTGGCTAAAGGCTTAAAAACATAAACTGAGGCAATTAGATTCACAGCTGTAATGAAGTTGTTCAGGCTCAGATGCGCTATTAAACAGCTAGACAGCTAGAAGAGCGCAGCGGTATTGCGGCACGTTTTAGTGCTCCTTTACAGATCATCATAACTTCCTATTCCCACTAATAATACTGACCTGAGGCTACGAGTGCCGCGCAATGATTCAGTTAAAAAAAACTAAAACAAAATCAAACAAACAAACACTTAGCAAAGAAGTATGCAAATTATAAGAAAATAAATTATTGTGCAAATAATCAAATAAATGGCGGCACGGCGGCGTAGTGGTTAGCACTGTAGTCTTGCACCTCCAGGTCCTGGGTTTGATTCTCGCGTTTGCATGTTCTTTCCGTGCTTGGTGGGTTTCCTCCGGGTTTTCTGGTTTCCTCCGGCAGTCCAAAGACATGCAGATTAGGCTAATTGGCGTTCCCAAATTGCCCTGCAGTGTGTGAATGTGTGTGTGAATGTGCGTGTGATTGTCGATGTTGACGTTAATGTTGATCACCATTGGCCTCAACGGTCCCTAGTTGGACTATGGGGATTCCTAAATGGAGATGGATGCATGGAAACAAATAAATGAGCAAAGAAATAAACCTGAAAACCAATAACTCAAAAAAAAAAAAAAAAAAAAAGCAGGTAAATTTAAACATGCTAAAACACTGCTAAATAAACAAGCACATTAATATATAAATAAATAAATTAATAAATAAATAGACTAATAAATCAAACAATCCAATATGTAAATAAGAAGCCAAACAAAGAAAAATAAAAAATAAGCAAGATAATAATGCATTTTTATGGTGTAACCTCCGAACTGCCTTTTCCTCCAAACTCTAGTCTCAAACCCACTCTAGTCTCAAAAACTGCGAGTGCTAATTAGATACAAATCTGCCACGATACAAATTCAAAGCCACATGCGCCTGCGTACTCAACCTCACTGACGTGTTGAGTTTTGAGACTTTGGAGGCTTCTGAGGAGGTAAAATGCTGTGCTGTTTCTTTATAATCCTACCGCTGGGGGATACATGCTGCTCAGGGTAATGTTAAACTCTCGTATTTTGAAGCTTGATTTTTTACGTGAGAAAAGAAATGTATAAGGAACAGGCTACATTTAATTAAAACATTAAACTTAAAAAATAAAAAATAAAAAATTGTAATATCGAATTGAGGTATTTACAAAATTATGATTTTTATAGAATCGAATTGGCGCTGAGGTATCGTGATAATATCGTAACGGGAGGTGATTCCCATCCGTAGCTACTGTAGCGCATTCACAAGTAAATAAATGAATAAACATGCAACCTGCTAAATCAAAACAAGTAAATAAATACACGAATAAGCAAACTAACAAATCATTTCCCTTAACATTCTGAACTCTAACAACAGCCTCTTTGTAAATGTATAAACTAATTCAAGTCGTAATATCAACGTGATAGTTGACACGATTTTAGATATTTTAGATTTCCCAGCACCTCGACTATCCGCACTACAGAACAAAGTAAAAAAAAAAAAAAAAACAGTAAAGAAAGCTCACAGAGCCTGTGCTGGATCTCCACAGCGGTACCTGAATTTGGCATGACCAGTCGTCCTCCATGGTGTCCAAACATGCCGCTGCTCCTCAGATGATTCCTGGAGGAGTTATAGGGTCCGTTGTTGGTGTGCACGGGTGTCGCCAAGCCCTCGGGGTACGTCTTGGCGTGGTACTCGGCCGTGAAGGAGCTCTGGACCTTGGCCGTGGCATCGGGCAGCGGGTCGAACAGCTCTTTCCCCACGGAGTCTCGGAAGCTGTAGGTCTGCTCAGGCCGGGTGGATGAGTTCAGAAGCAGAGGGTTGCCTGAGGGAAGAAAGACAGGATGATTCTCTCTTTTAAAATGATCGGTATAACCTATACGAATGGAAGGAAAAGCACAAAAGCAGGTTCAGGTTGCTGTACTAGCTTGTTTTTTTGTTTTTTTTTTGCGGCCGTGTGCTTAAAGCCAAGGCTCTGCAGATCAGATCGACGCAGCTCATCCAAACGAACCTGAGCTGGAGCTATTTCTTTCTTTCTTTCTTTCTTTCTTTCTGAGAGTCTGCATTCTCATCACACTGCAGGATGCTGAGTCATAAATATACAAAACATTTTTAAAAAAATGATCTAAAATCACTTCAGTCTCAACTAGACTGTCAATGAATTGAAGAGAGTAAAACTGGGTCATTTTAATGATTAAAGAAGGCAGTCTAAGCTCGAGATCACCGGAGTGGATGCTTCTGTCTCACAATGCTTCTTGTTCTTCTGTGCTTCAGATAAAAAGTACAAATAAATACTGTACAGTACTGTGCAAAAGTCCTAGGCGCCATATTATCCGTAGTACAAATTTTGGTATATAAGTTTATTATGTCTGCATTATTATGTACAAGACCATTTCCCTACAAAGATACACTAAAATGATTAAAACATCCAAACAAAAGCCATATGCAGTGATGCTTTTGAAAACATTTCTACATTAAAACAAACTTCTATTAGAAGCACTAAGTAATAACATAAACAATAAACGGTCAATATTTGGTGTGGAAACTCTTTGCTTGAACATAAGCCGTAGTGTTCGATACAGATGTGTGCAGTATTCTAAATAAAACAGCTGTTAGGTTTTACTGAGCATGCAGGAGAATACGAGTTCTTTCGGTAACTTCGTCACACTCGCTCCTTTCTATTTTCATGCAAAACCCAGGAGTCGCCATTATTGATTTTTATTTTTTATTTTTTCCCATCTGAAAACTAGTCTGTCATGTAATATGTCGCTTTCTTTACAGGCATGCAACTATTCTTCTGTAATGTTATTTATTCATTAATTTTAGCGTTTCTTTGTAGGGAATGGTCTTGTACATAATAATGCAGACATCATAAACTTATATAACAAAATTTGTACAACAGATAATATGGCGCCTAACACTTATGCACAGTACTGTATTTATATGCATTAAGAAAAATTTTTACTTGGGGGGGGGGGGGGGAACATTCTGATCACGGGTTTCTGATTGGTTCCTCTCAATGCTCTCAGTTTCCGTCAAACCATTAGATTTTCCTATTTTGCTGCATTTATGAGCTAATACATACTTTATCAATGTATGTGTTATTTTATATTGTGACTCAAGGG
Organism: Clarias fuscus; assembly: GCA_030347435.1. Lineage (NCBI taxonomy): Eukaryota > Metazoa > Chordata > Actinopteri > Siluriformes > Clariidae > Clarias > Clarias fuscus. The sequence goes on from CM059208.1 coordinate 8,540,623, forward strand.
ATTGGACCCAAGCAGATGTGGAGCTTAAGAAAACTCTAATCAGTGAGGCTAATCAGTAAAAAGGCTTTAGCACTGGGAAAAGGTCATGTGGTCTGATGAATCCAGTTGTTCTAGAGTGATGGGTGCATCAGGGTAAGAAGGGGAGGCTGATCGTGCCTAGTGCCTACTGTACAAGCCTGTGGGGACAGGGGTATGATCTGGGGTTGCTTCTGATGGGCAGGTCGAGACTCGAGACATGAAGTCAGCTGATGACCTGAAGAAACGGAATGACCAGGTTTTTCCATCATTGTTTTTTTTCCCTACCATGCTGGTGGCGTATTCCAAGCTGACAATGCCAAGATCCATCCGGCTCAAATTGTGAAAGAGTGGTTCAGGAAGCATGGAGTATTATTTTCACACATGCATCGGCCACCACAGTGTCCAGATCTTTACCCATTTGAGACCCTTTGAGATGTGCTGCAGAAGACTTTACACAGCGGTCCGACTCTTCCATCATTTAGTACAAAATCTTTGAGGGAAATTAATACTGAACTGAAATAAATGTTGTGACATTGCATAAGCTGGTCCAAACAACGCCATATATGTACGTACAGTATATGTGTAGAGAGAGACAGAGACTTTAAGAACACAGAATTATAGTAGAAGTATACTACAATTACTGTAATGTAATGTAAACAATGAGAAACAAAACTTTGACATGTACCTTATTCTAAACTAACGCACGCGTGCAAAAAGCACAGGTGTTTATTAGTTACTATTACTTATAATTGTAAACATGCTATTCATGTTCAGCTTTTTTTTTTATTATCTTACAAGAGGGTTAAAAGTCCTGTACAGACAGCATGTGCTTTTTTACTTCGGTGCAGTGAATGATTTTGGTTGGGAGAACAGAATCATGTGAGAGAATCGTGATCTCAATTCTCATAGACAGAAAAAAAATATATATATGAATGATTCACATTTTAGCAAGAATCCTGCAGTCTTATTTCAGGTTTTATGAAAAGCCACCATTTTGTCATCCACTTGAAGTCTAACCAGTGTGTTTCATTAGCATGCTTTCTGTGTCACAAGTTGTTTTAATAGCTTTATTTTTACTCTCTCAGAAATATTTTTTTCTCCTCGCTGATAGCTATGACTCAAATCTCCTGTGGTGTGATATCTTCATCATTTTCCCTTGCCCTAGCACTCGCTCCTTCTCCTCCTCTCTTTTACTCCCTCTTCCATTTGAACACTCTTTGGGTGACCTTCTCGCTTTGAGAAAAGTGACTAAATCAGGATGATCCCAGCGTGAGATTCAGCAGGCGGTGGTCATACTTCAGCGTTCCTCCTCCACCTCTGCCAGCTTGCCCCTGTGCTCGGCTCGCCCCGTGCCACGTGCCGCACAGACTGTAGCCCTTGGCCCAGCTGCCGCGCAGCGAGAGGCGCGAGGCTAATGGCTCTTTATTTTTAGGAGAACCATAAATTACCCCAGGCGAACTGATCACTGTCACTGTCATTTCACTCGCCAAATGCGTTGACTAACTCGTGCTATACACACAAGCGAACGCTGATTCAGTAATTTGGAGACACTTTGTTTCAATCATTGGGTCCATGTGATAATGGTACAGATGAATCATTCTCCAAGACGCTGACTTTATGAGCAACAGAAGCTACCATCCTTTTTTTTTCATGGGGCATAAATACAAGCACAGAGAAAAAAATAACTACCAACAAATGTATCCAGGTGAATAAATAAATGACGGACCACTATTGGGGCTTTCACCGTTCATGCTGCTGCTGCTGTAAGTGAGATGAATCCGAGATGCCTACAGTATGTGCAAAGACAAGCTACACGTGACATAGCATGCCGTCAGCTCTGAATTTGAGATGCAGCCTGGAAAAAGGTCAAGCAGTTTCATGGGAGATGATTGTTTGATAACATTGCATCTTCTAGAGCCGAAAGCCCAAACAGACATCTTGACTACAGCATGGATTATAAAAGTGTAAACTTGGAATTACTGGAATTCTGCTTGGGGAAATAGGACTTGGTGAGCGCATTTGCATGCTACGGTAGAGTGATCCGTCCTTCCATTGATCCATTAACCAAACCCTTCACCCTTTGTAGTGAACACACTGGATGGGGTGCCAATCCAGGGTACAAGCACCGCAGGGTACATACTGTACAGTACACACACCCAATCAGATACAATTCTGGGGAGAACCATTTTTTCTGCTCAGATCAGCCTAAATTCTTCATGGCATTTACTAAACAAGGTGCTGGAATTATTTCATGAAGGTTTCCATCTATGTTGTGATGATTGCATCACATAATTCCTGAAGAGCACCGAAAGGAATTCAGATCTGAACTTGTTATGTTTGTGGAACCAGGTTGAGATGAACTGTGCTTTGTGACAATGCCCATTACCATGATGGAAGTAACCATATGATGGCCAGATTGATAGCCATGAAGGAATGCATGTGGCCAGCCACAATACAACAGAGAGGGTGAGACATTCCTACAATGCTTGATTTGTATTAATTCATCAAAGGTGTTCCAAGAAGCTATTCATGTCAATGACCAGACTGACCTGCTTTTATTGATGCCAAATTCTGACCCTGTCATCTGCATGTTAGAAATTAGGATTCATCAAATCAGCTTTATTCTTTCAGTTTGGGGTCCCAGTCTAGTTCTCTGGTGAAAGTAGTGAAAGTCCTTCTGCTACATCTTCTGCTGCATCTGAGGGTTAAACATTCTGTGCACTTGTTGTACCACAATAGTGTTAAAACCACCTGACTAATATTTTGCAGGTATCTCATGTGCCACCAAAACAGGTTTAATTTGCTTGGGCATGGACTCCACAAAACCTCTAAAGAGGTAGTGTGGTATCTGGCACCAAGACATTAGCAGCAAATCCTTTAAGTCCAGTAAGCTGTAAGTGTCTCAATGGAATGGGTTGTCTCAATGGGATCTCAATGGAATGGGTTGTCCATGGAAGCCCCTTCTTCTACTGCATGGGCACTCTGACAGATTCTGTAGCTGTGCAACCCAACAGGAAGCAGGCCTGGGCATTAGTGATGCCCATACAGTAACTCGGCTTTCTTTGCTGTTTCACTCTTTGCTTTTCCTTGGTGAACACCTTATTAACCTTCCTGTCCAAAACTGTACTTGCCAGTTCAAAACTAGCTATCATAATTTGCCCTTTGTCAGAGTTGCTTATATCATTACACTTGTCCAGTTTTTCTGCTTTCAACTGATCAACTTTGAGAACTGACTGTTCACTTGCTGTCTTATACAGTGTATCCCAATGAATAATCAATATTAATGACTTATTTTAATGTTAGGACTGACTGTTTCATACGCTGTATTATTCGTAGCATTGCTTGTACTTTTATACAGATTCTACATTTCTTTGGATAATATTTATTCTTTCGACAAAATAGATGCTCCTTATGGGCTATACCGTATATGATGGATGGGAGATTGAAGAAAAATACTAGAATTAAAGCTGTAAATAAACCTTATTCAGACTTAATGACTTTTTTTTCTGATGGAAAACACAAAAAAAGAGATGATGACAGAGAAGGAAGTAGGACATTAAGTTTATGATCAAAATCAGAGCTTTTTAAGAATAAAATCTACTTAAACTCTAATTAAATGTCAAAGCCTGGAATTGTGGAACTGTGCCCGATGTTAGCACAATGCACAGTTGTTTGTATAAGTGAATTCAGGAAAGCTCCAAACACTGGAGCTTGCCTAATTTAAGCAACAAAACTTAGTGTTATGCCACCTCCAAACAGTTCACTAAGAAAGACAATATACCTTTTCGAATTCGCACATATTGAATATAACTCACGACTGGTACAGAACATTCCACAGATGTGGTGGTGTGTTCCTAGAAGATCAAAGATGGGATGTGTGCAAGTGCAATGGCTTTAGAAATAACATTATCTTACTAGAAAAAAATAAAATAAAATTATGGACTATGGTCCAGCAGTGACATATTGGCTTTGGCACCAGCTCTGCCATTACTGCTTTACATTGTTATTTTAACACTTATAATCACACCATCAAAAAGTATTGAGCTACTGTCATTGCGGAAAAGTGGACCAATTTTATGTATTAGTCCGGCACTCAAGGTTTGCACGGCAGCACTACGGTTTGGTCCTAAATGCCCACGGATAGGAGAGACAGTACTGTATAAATGGGGTGTATGACTGTATGGAAGGATCGGTGGTCTGACAAACTGGGTTTTTTTTTTTTTTTTTTTCTTACAGGCTTTCTTGATAGTTACTTGTTATTGTTAAATCATTGTTGTACAACATGCTTATAGAATAATTGTACACCAGATTTAAATTGTAGCTGTTTAATGAGAAGTTTTCACAATCATTCAGTAGGCAGCAACCAGACCTGAATGATATTTTCCCCAAATGGCAGGAATGCATGTGGTCCACTAGGCCATTGTTCCTGCCTATTTATTGATGAGCTGGATTGAGAGGCAGGATTATACTCAGCTAATAGACATAAAAACTACTATGTTTAACTTGAATTCAATAGGCTAAATCTCAGCCATTAGATAGGCCGTTGTTCAATAAATAAAAACCACCGTCATTCAACTGACATAAAAGACAGTAATAGAATAGGTATTGATGACTGTCATTCAACAGTGCAATAGCCTTAGATGATAGTCGTCTAGGAACCCTTGGAATATTCAAGTGTGCTATTAGACTACTCTTTAAAAATAAAGTATAAACTCCGGTTACTTTCTATATACTTATCAAGTAACCGCACTCATTATGCAATTCAATTTTATTTGTACAGCGCCTTTAACAATTGTCATTGTCGCACAGCAGCTTTATACAATCTAATTAATTATTTTAAGTTTGTATGCAACATGAATGTGTATGAATCAAAATGATAAAATTGTCCCTGATGAGCAAGCCGAGGACGACGGCAACAGTTGCAAGGAAAGACTCCCTGAGACGGCAATAGGAAGAAACCTTGAGAGGAACCAGACTCAACAGGGAGCCCATCCTCATTTTAGTGATAACGGATTATCTATGCTACTTATTCTTTACAGGGTCACAGGAGGCACAAGGAAATGTACAGAATAGATGGGATGCCAATCCATCACAGGGCACACAGACTACAGGCAATTTGGAAATGCCAATTAACAAATCTGCATGTCTCTGGTCTCTGGAGGAACACATGCAGACCCGAAGGCGTGACTTAAATCCTTGACCCTGGAGGTGCAAGGCCACAGTGGTAAATCATTATCTCACCTTGCCACCCTTATCAAATAGATATGCTAAACAAAATTATACTTGGCTTAAACTGAGAAATATATTATATTTATTTGAATAGGTTTGTGTGACTTTCAGTGAAAAAAAAAAAGACAGGAGTAGTGATAGAGAACGAGAAGACAGTGAAAGAGAGCAAGAGCAGGAAGAACTGGGTGAGGAAGTAGACAGTGAACACATTTAATGCTTTCCAAAAGTACACTTATAATGGAATTTGATGAAATTTTATTCATACATATATGGTATTTGTTTCACTTTGGAGAAAAAGAACAACAGGTAGAGTCGCAGCATTAGGATGTTAGGATAATTGCTTTGAGTCTGAGGATAAGGACACAGCTGCTAAACAGTTAAAGCTTTCTCAGGTCCCACAGGACCAGTTTGGCGCACACAAAACCGCCTTCCAGGAAACTCTGGGTTCAGAGTTTTAAATGGCTGGAATGGAAAACAGGAAAAAAAAAACACTGCTTTGTTTTCTGGCTATTTGGTAAAAATCTCAAAAAGGATGTAGTGTATTTTGTGAATGACCGGGGCAGGAATGGGAGAAAGGCAGTGAGCCTGTTTTTGAAAACATGAAACCACCCAGTCACATAAGGACAGTGTAATTTGCTGGGGTAGCTACAAAGCAAGCCGATCACAAGGCGGTGCTGTACAGAAGGTAAGATACCGAGAATGCGAGTTCCACTGAGATTAGTCACAGGAGAGAGGACCTGAAGTGTGTTGGGGCAGTGACCTGCATATTAGGGAAGCAAGAAATACCATTTTGAGGTGATGACGAAACAGCTGAAAGCCACGAAAAAGGTCAATCCCTACAGCGCATGACACTTTTGAGTCGGGTTGATCTTTTTCGGAGAGCTACAGTATATGCCGGTATTGCTAATGAGGCCAGAGACAGCAAGACAGAACAGTTAGCGCTGCGTCTACGAAAGGTACAGTGAGGTTCCTAGCCCTTACAGAGATGACCAGTTTTGATTCTGCATTGATAACCACTGCAACTGTGAATCAATCACAGGACTACGAAGGGGCAGGAGTCATGAGGGAAGTGGATTGCAAGCCTAATTTATGCACATGAGTTGAATCTTGTGTTGTGTCACACATGCAGAGTGATTCCTGAGGGCAGAGTTATTTAGCCTGCTGGAAAGTATAAATTTTTTAGCATCTCACTTGTAAACCAACATAAATTTGAAGACACTCCACGGTTAATGCCAGTCTTGCCATTGGGTGCCCCTTAACCATCAACAGACCAGTTGCACTGGGATTCATGGCTCAGTAGATTCTCGTCAGTGTACTTGCTGTTCGTTTTCCAGGCTCTCCTGTCTGTAACAACATGTTTATACAGATAACTACAAGAAGAAACAAACCAGAAAGAGCCAACATCTGGACAGAGGTGGAAGGCAAAATGAATGAATGGATTTGTCGCCGATGGCTTTGTTGTGATTTCCTTGTTCAGACAGAATGATCGCCGAGCTTCAAATGTGTTTTCTGGTGTCAGTGAGGAACTGCTTAACAGAATTCATCCAGAGTCAGACTGTCTCAGTCTCACTGAGGCTCACAGCAGTTACTGGCCCCATCTGAGGACATGCTCACTGTGTACAACCTGCTGGATACTAATGTTCGCCCCTTGGATAGCAATAATTAATTAACATCCCGGTCAGCAGATGTAGCTGTGAGAGGTGACTTAGTGCATTGCACTATAGTCCGGCATTGCACTATACAGTCCAGCACGGTCTCTCAGGTCTGCTTTAAGTTACAGTTCCTAGATCTACGTTGAAGAGTCGGGGTGATCGCGACTTTTTAGTAGCAGCCCCTAAACTATGGAATGAGCTGCCCCATATACATCAGGCAGGACCCTACTCTTCCTATTTTTATAACTCTCATCATAAACACTTTTTATACACTTTGGCATTTAATGCAGGGTGATAAGGTCTTCTTCTATTTTTTATTCATTTCTACTTATTGTTTTACTGTTTTATTTGCTTATTTTATACAATGAGGTTGGACTTTTTATTGGTGTCTATTGTTGGATTTCCTTTTACATTATTTCCTTCTTATGATCTGGCATGGTGGTGTAGTGGTTAGCATGCAGTGGTTGTCGCCTTGCACCGCCAGGGTCCGGGTTCGATCCCCGGCCAGGTTCGATTCCCGTCTCTGTGTGCATGGAGTTTGCATGTTCTCCCCGTGCTTGGTGGGTTTCCTCCGGGTTCTCCGGTTTCCTCCCACAGTCCAAAGACATGTAGGTTAGACTAATTGGCGTTTCCAAATTGCCCGTAGTGTGTGAATGAGTGAGTGTATGTATGTGTGTGTGTGTCTGTGCCCTGCGATGGATTGGCACCCTGTCCAGGGTGTACCCCGCCATGTGCCCCGGGTCTCCTGGGATAGGCTCCAGGCCCCCCGTGACCCTGAATACAGGATTAAGCGGTATAGATGATGAGAGTGATCTGTTTTTATAGTCTTTTTCCACAGATGTCCGCAGTTTTTTTTTTTAGGATTGTACAGCACTTTGGTTGTGTGAAACGTGCTTTAAAAATGATTTTGAACTGACTTGACTTGACTTGGCGTCGGCTCCGGACCTGGCTTAAAAGGACCATGGGACGAGGCAGACCTAGCACATGATGTATTGATTGAGAAGGAGGTGCTTGAGACAGTTGCTCACTAAAAAGCCATTGATAGATGTGCTGCCCTCAAGGTGAGGTGACAGTTTAATTTTTCCAAAGTAGAAGGAAAGTTCTGCAGAGATATTGTAAACCAAATGGAAGACCAAGGTAAAGTCAAGACCCTGTGTAGGGAAGTTGAACTAATGCTAAAACCTAAAATCTTCATTTATTATTAATTTTCTTGTTTTATGGATCATGAATGTTTTTTTTTTTTTTTTTAGCTTGATTCTGTTTGTACATGAAGGGAGTGCGTTTCTTTTTATTTATTCAATAGGTTGCACAGCCACATCTTATTATCTTTGTGAACTAAGTGATGGTTTTATGGATCAATATCCATAAATATCCAGTAGGTTTTGTCAGATATGTTGCTGTCCTTCAATTCACATAATTGAATAGTTGGCATATTAGATGAAATGTATTAGGGCACTAGGTTGGTGTCTATAAAACCATAAATGAAGTGTTTATGTGCGTCCTGATGTTCTCAGCAGCAGGACAAATTAAAGAACTTGTACAGAATCCCTGCTGAGTCTGACCCAAACCCCAGATACAGCTGGATATTATCATATTGGCCTGTTCAGTGTATCTAACCTGAGGTTCTGCAGTTGACATTGCTCTACTTGCTATGTGGGTTTCTTTGTTATTTTTTTTTTAGTCTTCTGAACATTTGCTGCAGGAGAAAGCTGCTGGACCTGTTCATAAACTGTAAGTGAATGCCAGTGCTAACTGTGGCTGTATAATGATCACTTTTCATCTAATGTTTAGAAGATGAAATGCATTTGCCAGAATTTGATTGATTTTTTTTTTTTTTTTTAAAGCGATGCTGTGGATCGTGGCTTCAGTGCTGCGATAGTTCCAAAGCCGAATCCTGGAGGCGAGACCCAGCTGCACTGGCAATAATGCAGAATGGCACCACCTTGTCATGTGACTGAAAACACTCTATAGGCAGGAATGATAACCTAGAGGACAGGAACGCCAGTGGTTCAACCTGCTTGAATGTCAGTGATATAGAGTGTTTAAAAAATAATTATAGAACACAGACACAGGCCTAATAGCCTGTGAAGACAGTCTTCTAATAGACAGGAATGTCTTGGGTCCCTTGGTGGGATTGACACGAGCCCATTGGAGGGTATGACAGTGGCAGGAATTACAGTTGTGAGATGAACAGCGTTGTAATAGATGAGAATGACATTGAAGGGCATGATAGAAGTCCAATAAGAATCCTTTACAGTGCTCAGAATGATAAGCAGGACGGCTGGGACAGCCGGGCTAGTTAAACAAGACTGATGGGTTGTGGAATGATACCCTACTGAGCCCACATCCGCTTCTCCCTCTGTATATGGAGAAGACAGTGGTGGATGTGGGTGCTATAAGCAGACAAGGGGTAAATGTGCCTCTCTGGACCATGAACGCAGCGTGTAAGCATGATCAGCCTGAGCAGGAGTGATAGACTCGCTCATAAAAAAAAAGAAGGAATCTGATTTGCAGCACAGCATGCAGCTCTGGGTGGAAATGTGTGGTCTAGATAGAACTGCTACGAGCATCTGATCAGAAAGACAACTCAGCAAGGGCACAGGGGTCAACGCTGAGACACACCGAGCCTCTGTTCTGCAACTATCATGCATTAAGAACAACTCCACAGACCTTGAGTTCAAGCGGGTCAAGGACAGCACTGCATGAGCTCATAAATCTATTATGTGCACACAGAGTGCTAACATCTGCTTCTGACATGAACGGCGCAGAACTTTTTACTCCAGCGAATACTGACCGAACAGAAATTAACGGACCAACCGAGCTAAGCCGTCATTTAGCCTTACCTTGTCTGGTGGATTTGAAGTTGAAGGACTGGAATCCGCCAGCGAGGGCGGACGAGTCGATCACGTCTACTCCGTATTCGCTCTGGCTCCGGCGGTACAGCGTCACCGAGATGATCAGGACGGTCACGGCAATGGCTCCTGCCGCCAATCCTGAGTATAGCGCCACCTCATTGGAGCCATCCATACCTGCAAGGGCAAGACCACAGAGGTCTGAGATACAGGAAATAGCAGTAGTCCCGGATGGCAGAATTATGAAAAAATGGAAGTAGTCCAGGACTGCGAATTAGCACTGATTATACGATGGATTTAAATAAGGCTTGATGACTGCTGGCTGGACGTAAGCAGTTCCTTTTCCAAGATGAATTTCCAAAAAAAAAAAAAAAAAAGGAATTAAGCATTGCCTGGCACAGACAGAAAAGTGATCATTAACAGGGCTCATGGTTCAATTACAATTTTTTGAAAAAAAAAAAACCTTGTCACGTCCAGCGCTCATGATTAGTCTGGCAAATCCCTCGCACACCTGTGCAGACGGGAACAGGTGCGATATGCATACGTTTAACAGCGTACGGCGGTGCGCTTGGCACACACCTATGATCTGGGAAGGTGCAAAATTCCAGGACTCTCGCAACTTTAATCACACACGCTGCGGTGTGCCAGCACCCCACACCAAGCTACATCTGTTCGGCTGACCTCTGCAGTGTGAGGACTCTGCCAGCTCGCCGAGGACGGAAAAGGGCATCGTCCGTGCTGGGAGGGTGACTCTGGGTAACTGCTTGTGAGCTCGAACTGCTGTAGTTAAAGTTTCCTAATGAGGAAATGTTGCTTCGGAGTTAAGTGGTCACATCCGTCACGGCTGACATGATGGAAAGGAACTTTAACCCTCGCTGTGTGATCGCAATGCCTTCTAAACACCCTAGTCGTGTGATCGTTACTTAATGCGCTGTTCAGTTCTTGGTTGTGATTGGTTTGAGGGTTAATGAGCACTTCATCTCACTGACTGTCACTTTAAACGCTTTTAATAGAAACTGAACCTTCTAGGCTCCCTGGTGTTAGTTGAGATGGTGACGGAGGGTATGGACAGCCGTTAACGTCACCCGTTTGATTCAAATCGGTCATTTGCGGAGCACGTTGCTTAAGTTTCACGCTAAAAAATAAATAAATCTGGACAGAAGATAATTAACCTTGGCTTCATGCTGAGACTCGGCTTGACCTGCTGCAGTAATGATTCAGAACCACATTTCGCGACGGAAGAAGGAGCGCGTTGCTGACACTCGTTTTAAATCGTGCGCCGTGCTGATCGGGTTAGTTAACGCAAAACACAGGGGAGCATAAGAAGACACGATACGGTTGCTTAAGTGAGCTAATGTGCAGTAATTGCGTCCCATTAAGCTCGGCTAAATATAGCCCGCGCCTGCGCGTACGCCATATCGCATCACTCATCCCGGCTAATCTGACCGCTGCAAATCCACCTGAACTTGAAACGGCGGAGTGATTGCGACGGGGAATGTGGGAAATGGACGTTCCTGGTGACTGACAGACCTCTGATAAACGAAATGTGATGGATGAATGGAATGGGAGGGAGGGAGGATGTGTGTCCTGAAAGCAGGAGGTATTTCGCCTCGTCCCGAGAATCTCTCTCTTCTTCCGTTATTAATCAAGCGTCATATTTTGACAGATGTGAGTGCAGGTGCTTAGCGGCGATACTCAATTATCCTGATCTCTGGCGTGGTGTGGTTCCTTTCGGAAGAGTGACGTGTGAGGAAAACAACCCTCTCTCGCCTCTCCGACGATTTGGAGTGAAGGATAAGCTGATTAGAGCGCTGTAATAGGGTGCGGCTCAGGCAACTTAAGCCTGCGCTGTCATATTTAAACTCGTTTCGGTGACAGCTTTTTTTCGACAGGTGGGAATTACTTGATATCAAATTCGGTGTATGTGAAATACGAGCTGTTCTCTGAGCGGGCCAACGACCAAGGCTATACCGACCGACGCAGGAGGAACGACTTCTCTTCCAAGCAGATATCAATAAAGGTATTGTACTGATTCTGGAAACAAAATGGAAGAAAAGAGACTCACTCTGAGGCTTAACATCATGCAGCATCTTCCCATCTGCAGAAAGACATAAAGGAAGACAGAGGGAGAGAGAGAGAGAGAGAGAGAGAGAGAGAATTAGAAAGCACCCCTGATTCACTTAACTAAGGCACTCAGAGATTCAGATCATGCAGTGAAGTCCAAATGCTGGCTGTGCCAACATCAGCTGGAGATAATGATGCATGGCATCGTTAAAGTCGGGATGCGCTGACAGATGGCACCGAGACACTTTGCTTCAGCCCACAGACGGAGGATCGCGGAACGAAACCTCGGCGAAACGACAGCCTTGGCTTTGCTTTTCGGAACGAGCCTTCATTTCACACTGTAACTACAAGACATTTGAATTCCGGATTCTGATTGTGTACCCTGGAACCAGGTTACTCACATTCAGCTATTGGAAATTTAAATCTCCCACTTATTATACACATAATAAGTCATTTTTAAAGCTTGTGTGATTTTAGGGTCTAATAGCATACGCCATTGTATAGATGTAAAAACATCATGCCATAGAATGATGATGATGATGATGATGATGATGGTGGTGAAACAGAGCATTGATGATAATGACTTAATGATGAAACATGATGATGATGATGAGCTCTGAATAATAATTCACCTTGACTGCACAGGTCACCGGTGCAGTTGTCCACGTCATGACCTTTGCCCTCGCAAGTTCTTCCGCGGTTGCGAGGAGCCGGAGCGGTACACTCCCTCCATCTCTGCCTCTCACACTGGGCGCTGCACTCCGTCCACTCGCTCCACTCGTCCCATCCTCCGTCCACTGAGGACAAAAAAGGGTAAAAACGATGTTATAGCCAAGGTGTGCATTACTTTTATAACATTTACAAACGTAATTTTGTGCAGGAGGAGATCATTTTTGGTCAAGCCCGGGTTAAGTTTCATCGCTTTTATCTCACTCGGTCTGTTCGGGGCCGATGAGATCTCGACCCAAGACAAAAACGCTCCATGCGTCACGTGTGTGATTTCACTGCGCGTAAATTACCCAATCCGCCACTGCCACAAGTCATGCTGGCGGCCCGGGTGCTGCCAAGAAGCATCGGTGTACGAGCGCCCTAGAGGAAACAATTTCGTGGTTATTACGTCGCGAGTTCTTAAAGTTCTCCACGGCCGAATGAGGCTCCTTCTCTGCTCATCTAAATGCAAATGATGTTTGTGTGTTAGTGCTAATGCGCCGCAGGTTTCAGGTGTTAAGAGCAGGTGCTCCGTGTTGCCTGCTCGATGTAACATGTCTCTCTAATGTGTCTGATGAATTCTAAACGCCACTGGGCTATGAAATCACTGTCTTGGGACAGACCCGGCGCCATAATTTCAGTCGGGACCGAGACTCCGGCTGCTTGAAGAATTTGTATCTGATTTATAAGCCTTTCTCGGTCGCGATAGATGGTCGATAAAGCGAAAGGAAATGAGAATAAAGAGCTGATTGATCTAGCTTACCGGTGTTTGGAATCGTCAATGCGGCGCTTACTCAAAGCCAACACACACACACACACAAAAGACGAATGTTTAAAGCGATCCATGTGTTGCGGACGACTCATACATTAAGTCTGTTTAAGACGTAAGGCGGAGATGATCGATGGAAACAATGCTGAAATGCTTTCCGAGCACGTTGCTGCCCGATGCGCACAAAGCCATTTGAGGAACGAACTCGAGAAAGGAAAAAAACTCTTCTCAGGAAATCAACCTCGGCACTTTCGTTCCTCGAAACGAGCCATAATCGCAGTAATCGTCTTAACTTAAAGGAGTCCGAGGCTAAACGACTTCATTCGCAAAAGGTGTCGATAATATGAATCGCTCTGGCAACGCTTTAAAATTACCTCCGCTCTCTCTCTCTCTCTCTTTTTTTTTTTTAAGCGGCTAATATTTCAAATGAACGCGGCGTGATGAAGCGGCCCGTATATAAATATGAGTTTTAAGCCGCTTTCCCAGAGAGAAGGAGCTGAGGCAATTAAATCAGCAGGTTATTGCCTGGCGCAGCTTGGAGAGAGAGGTGATTATTAAAATAACGCTGAGAAGTGGGTCACGGCCGGGTCCACTGGCGCTCAAAGGGACCCGAACTAATTCGTTTGCTTGAAAACGGGGACAGAGCGCGAGCAGGTGCAGACGGTCCGCTAGACGGCCATGCTTCCTTCATTTGTCCTTCAGGATTAGGCGCAGGAGAGAGTCTTTGTAGCATCCTGATCTGTCAACTCGCCAGTGATCCTATTTATAGCTGTAGGAATCGAACTTCAAAATAACTGGCTCATAGATGGATGGATGGATGCCAGGTTATAGTTACTAGCTATCACTTACTGTCCTCCAAAATTAGAGGTGGAAATGAGATAAGAAATAAACAGAAAAGGTGTCAGTTTGTGTTTCCTCATCACCCTGTGTGTTTGATGACACGTCGCTTCTTCTCTTCCTGCTGCATTTAAATATTAACAGTTTGATTTTTCTCAGACATTTCGTGGAAAACACGCCGGGTGTGATCGCGCCGCATGCGGAATGAGTGTGCCTGATGGACAGAGGTAGGGCTTGGAGGACTGCGTGTAGCAGCACTAACCGGGACAGAGCGCGTTGCAGGTGCTCTTCTGTACAGACATGCCCTCGCAGAAGGCTCCTCCGTTCAGCGGGGCCGGGTTGGTGCAGGTCCGAGAGCGCTTCTGTACTCCTCTCCCACAGTCCACGCTGCACTGGGACCACTCCGTCCACAGGGACCAGCCCCCGTTCACTACAGAGGAACAGCAAGAGTGAGGGAATCAGGACACAGTGCACGCTGCTGCAGTATCGACAACAAGGCACTCTTCGAATATATACGAGCAGGAGGAGAAATAAAGAGCGTGAAGGATTTATTTATTGATTGATTATTTACAAGTATGTGCACAAATAATATGCAGAATATATCAGGACTGATGTGTACGCTATGCGCGCCCGGTGGTAGAGTAGATAAGTAAAATGCAGATCCCGGCTGTAAGCGGTAGAATATGTGCAGACGCAGGATGTGAACAGAAGTGAAAAAAAAAGAAGGAGACAAAGATTTTCAGCACTCTGGCTGCAGAACTTTTAGAAACAACAAATCCATAACTTTTCAATAAAGTTTTTTAATAAAGTTACAAATGAACTGATGTAACATGTTCACACCTGCACAGTATTCACTAGGGAGACAGAAACAGGAGTGCTGATCATTTTTGACGCAGTCCCCTATAGAAGTAAGTCAGTCTGATGAACAGATAATGCTGGAGTCCAGGGTAGCTTTGAAAATCGCATATATTTTGGCTACAGTTGTGTAGCGTGAAATCATCACATTTGATCAGTCATCCGATATCTACACACGTGGACAAAATTGTTGGTACCCTTCGGTCAATGAAAGAAAAACCCACAATGGTCACAGAAATAACTTTAATCTGACAAAAGTAATAATAAATAAGAATTCTATGAATGTTAACCAATGAAAGTCAGACATTGCTTTTCAACCATGCTTCAACAGAATTATTTAAAAAATAAACTCATGGAACAGGTCTGGACAAAAATGATGGTACCCCTAACTTAATAGTTTGTTGCACAACCTTTTGAGGCAATCACTGCAATCAAACGATTCCTGTAACTGTCAATGAGACTTCTGCGCCTCTCTGCAGGTATTTTGGCCCACTCCTCATGAGCAAGCTGCTCCAGTTGTTTCCGGTTTGAAGGGTGCCTTTTCCAGACAGCATGTTTCAGCTCCTTCCAAAGATGCTCAATAGGATTGAGGTCAGGGCTCATAGAAGGCCACTTTAGAATAGTCCAATGTTTTCCTCTTAGCCATTCTTGGGTGTTGTTAGCTGTGTTTTGGGTCATTGTCCTGTTGCAAGACCCATGACCTGCGACTGAGACCCAGCTTTCTGACACTGGCCAGCACATTTCTCTCTAGAATCCCTTGATAGTCTTGAGATTTCATTGTACCCTGCACAGATTCAAGACACCCTGTGCCAGATGCAGCAAAGCAGCCACAGAACATAACAGAGCCTCCTCCATGTTTCACAGTAGGGACAGTGTTCTTTTCTTGATATGCTTCATTTTTCCATCTGTGAACATAGAGCTGATGGAACTTTTTGCCAAGGCACATTTTTGTCTCATCTGTCCATAGGACATTCTCCCAGAAGCTTTGTGGCTTGTCAACATGTACTTTGGCATATTCCAGTCTGGCTTTTTTATGATTTGTTTTCAACAATGGTGTCCTCCTTGGTCGTCTCCCATGTAGTCCACTTTGGCTCAAACAACAACGGATGGTGCGATCTGACACTGATGTTCCTTGAGCATGAAGTTCACCTTGGATCTCTTTAGAAGTCTTTCTGGGCTCTTTTGTTACCATTCGGATTATCTGTCTCTTTGATTTGTCATCAATTTTCCTCCTGCGGCCACGTCCAGGGAGGTTGGCTACAGTCCCATGGATCTTAAATTTCTGAATAACATGTGCAACTGTAGTCACAGGAACATCTAGCTGCTTGGAGATGGTCTTATAGCCTTTACCTTTAACATGCTTGTCTATAATTTTCTTTTGAATCTCCTGAGACAACTCTTTCCTTCGCTTCCTCTGGTCCATGTTGAGTGTGGTACATACCATGTCACCCAACAACACAGTGACTACCTGGAGCCCTATATATAGGCCCACTGACTGATTACAAGATTGTAGACACCTGTGATGCTAATTAGTGGACATACCTTGAATTAACATGTCCCTTTGGTCACATTATGTTCAGTATTTTCTAGGGGTACCATCATTTTTGTCCAGGCCTGTTCCATGAGTTTATTTTTTTTAATAATTCTGTTGAAGCATGGTTGAAAAGCAATGTCTGACTTTCATTGGTTAACATTCATAGAATTTTTTTACATTATTACTTTTGTCAGATTAAAGTAATTTATGTGACCATTGTGAATTTTTCTCTCATTGACCGAAGGGTACCAACAATTTTGTCCACGTGTGTATATATATAGCACGGAGACAGGATTTCATCCTGGTGATTAAAGTGAATAATGCCCCCAAAAAGTGACATCGACATGCAAAGAAATGTCCAGGAATGTCCAGTACGGGGAAAAGGTACTGTATGTACTGTAGGATGAAGTGGAGTGTGCTGGGTAAGAGCACATTACGGCAGACAGACAATGCCTGGAATAGACTTCAGGATTCTGATGGCCTGCAGGTAGAATCTGTTGGTTCTCGGATGCTGGGAAACATGTCCATGTGCTGGGTGATTGCTCTCCGTGGTGATTTTGCGAGACACTGTTCATGTTAGGTGTCCTGTAAGGCCCGGGGTTTTGCCACTAATCATGAGGTGAGCTGCTCTGACGACTCTCTGGAGGGCCTTGTGGTCTCTGAGGGAGCAGCTGCCAATCCACCCCGTTAAGCACCCAGTCAGACTGATCCCTGTGCTGCATGCCTAGATGTTGACCAGATTGTTTTTTTGGGGTGGAGAGTCTCTAACAACTGACATACACGGAAAGAGAGAGAGACAATAAATAAATAAAGAGAAATAGAGAGAGACAGAAAGACAAGAGGATAGAGACATGAACATGACATCAGGACAGTCAGACTTGCAGAGCGATAGATAAATAAACAAGACAGGGTGACGAAGAGCCTGAGGGATAGATAGATAGATAGATAGATAGAGTAGTGCTCAAAAGTTTGTATACCCTAAAAGAAACTCTTCGATATTGCCATTTATTTAGAAAATATGTCTGATAATGCAAAAGATTTTTCTCATTAATTATCACATAGTTGTTCGACTCCTTTTTAAAACCTAATGATATCTGAAATTAAAACTAATCAAAAGTTTACACATCCTGTAACGTATCATTGTAATTGGAATTTACAGACTTTGAACTTTGATTACACACATTCACATCAAAAGTTTGGACACACCTTCTCATTCAGCGAGTTTTCTTTATTGTGTTCTTTAGCCCAAACGCGTCTCTTCTGCTTGTTGCCTGTCCTTAGCAGTGGTTTCCTAGCAGATATTCTACCATGAAGGCCTGATTCACACAGTCTCCTCTTAACAGTTGTTCTAGAGATGTGTCTGCTGCTAGAACTCTGTGTGGCATTGACCTGCTCTCTGATCTGAGCTGCTGTTAACCTGCGATTTCTGAGGCTGGTGACTCGGATGAACTTATCCTCCGCAGCAGAGGTGACTCTCGGTCTTCCTTTCCTGGGGCGGTCCGCATGTGAGCCAGTTTCTTTGTAGCTCTTGATGATTTTTGTGACTGCACTTTCCAAGTTTTCCCAATTTTTTCGGACTGACTGACCTTCATTTCTTAAAGTAACTCGTTTTTCTTCAGTTAGCTGCTTTTTTTCTTGCCATAAAACAAATTCAAACTCTTTGAATGAGAAGGTGTGTCCAAACTTTTGGTCTGTACTGTATGTTTGAGGACCAGAGTACTGTGCACTTTGAACGGTAAAACTGCACACTATTCTGCACATTTCCTTGCCTATAACTGGAACTGTTCTACATTACATTTCAACTATTCTGTATTTCATTTTATTACATTTCATTATTTTATTATATATTTGTTATATTTCTTTTTTATTCTACTATTTTATTTTTCATTATTTTATTGCCTGTACATAATGTAAATTTCAAAGTCCCACAGCTAAAGTTTATTCCCATATTTCTTTGAACTCCTAATTTTCTTATTTCATATGAAACTCACTCACTCACTTATCATCTATACCAATTAATCCTGTATTCAGGGTCACGGGGGCGTCTGGAGGAGCCTTACGGCACATGGCAGGGTACACCCTGGACAGGGGGCCAATCCATCGCAGGGCACCAACACACATACGCTCACTCATTCACACACTACCTCCAATTTGGAAACGCCAATTAACCTAACCTACATGTCTTTGGACTGTGGGAGGAAACCGGAGTACCCGGAGAAAACGCACCAAGCACGGGGAGAGCATGCAAACTCCATGCACACAGAGACGGGACTCGAACCCGGACCCCCTACACCACCATGCCGCCTGAATTTGAATTAGTGTCTGTGCTTAAATAGTGGGTGAGTTGCTCAGCTCATGAGGTGATGCATCCTGCACCATGGGGAAGACAAAAGAACTGCCAATGGACCTGCGTAATAAGGAGGTTGAACTTTATAAAGCAGGAAAAGGATATAAAAAGATCTCTCAACACTTCAAAATGCTAGTCAGTATTTTTCAAACTCTGATAAAGAGGAGAAAAATAAGTGCCTCTGTTGATACTAAGCAACGATCAGGTAGATCGAGAAAGATTGAACCCTCTACTGTGGAAAGAATTACGGAAAGAAAAACCCATGAACAACTCAGGGAGAAATATAGGCTGCTCAGGTAAAAAAATGGTGGTGTTGTTTCGAGGAGCACAACAAGGAGGCACTTGAACACAAATGACCTGCATGATTGAGTTGCCGTTACTGTACCAGTGCCACGAAAAGGCCCGCTTGCACACAGCACACTGGACTCACAGCTACTGGAGCAGAGTCATTTGTAGCGATCAGAACGAAATTGATCTTACGGTCACAACCATAAACCCTAAGCATGGAGCTTGTTGTTTTGGGGCTGTGTGAGCCTCGGTGGCACAGGGAGGGAAGTTAGTCGAAACTGATGGCAAGATGAATGCAGCATGTTATCAGAAAATCCTGGCAGTCAATTTGCATTCTCAATTTGCGAAAGCTGTGCATGGATTGTTCCAACATGAAAATGATCCAAAGCACAAGGTCATGTCGACCCTCCAGTGACTACAGCAGAAAAAGGAGAAGGATCTGGATCGGCCCATCACAGTCTCCGGACCTCGATATCACGGAGAGACACTTTGGGGAGATCTCAAATGTGCAGGTCATGCAAGACAACCAAAATAAATAAATAAATAAATAACTGAGGGGATTTTGCCAAGAAGAAATGGCAGCTATACCACCTGAGAGAAATAAAAACCTCATGTACAATTATTACAATAGGCCGCGTGCCATTATTGATGCTAAAGGGGACAATACACGATATTAAGAACTAAAGGTATGAAAACTTGTGAACAGGGATTTTTCCCCCCCTCATTGTCGTGTTTTGTTTGATGATTGTGCCAT
Organism: Clarias fuscus; assembly: GCA_030347435.1. Classification (NCBI taxonomy): domain Eukaryota; kingdom Metazoa; phylum Chordata; class Actinopteri; order Siluriformes; family Clariidae; genus Clarias; species Clarias fuscus. The sequence continues at coordinate 8,560,530 of CM059208.1, forward strand.
TCTGTTATGAACTTGAGTCCCATAAGGAATACAATTAATTTGTTTTGCCTTTTCACTCATGTCTTCTTTAAAAAATCTCCCACAGTATACAAACTTTTAAGCACAACTGTGGATAGATAGATAGATAGATAGATAGATAGATAGATAGATAGATAGATTACCATGGGTTAACAGACATGCACAAATGAATAGTGAAACAAAAGAATAAACAGATCTACAGCAAGGCATTCAAGGTTACAGAGACAGACTTGCAATCTAGAAGACGTAAACAGAGCGTCAGGCACTTAGAAACTCAGACAAATGAAGGGGTAAAGAGAAAGCAAGACAGACAGAGAAGTAAAGAGTCATGCAGAAAAGATCAGACAGACAAGAGGATAGAATCAGACAGAGAGCCAGACAGATACAGAGAAAGACAGACTTATAGGCAGACGCAGACTCAAGGATAGAAAGATGCAGACAGACACATTTGGGAATGACCTGCCAAAGAGACAGAGACAGACAGGTGGAGAGAATATCAGATAGGCAGACAGACTGAGCCATTAACAGATCCACACACAGACAGACAGCCTGTGGGATAGTGAGACAGACAGGTTTTGATGTTAGTGCTGTCTCTCTCTCTCTCTCCACACACACACACACATACTTACAGAAAGTGTGCTAGCTCTGATGTCTGTGTGTAGTTTATGGAGTGTATGAGTGACGGTGCGTGTTTAAATGGGATTAAGACGGAGCAGCTTCACGCCTCCACGTTTATAAAGACGTATCGATTTTTAATGCTGCGCCGTAATCGACTCTCAGGGCGATAAGCATTAAGGATTAAGATTACTGCGCGTTCATGGAGGAAAACCATAAACATTTGTCCCTCCGCAAGCTTGCTCGGGTTCTGAGCGAACACGCCGAGGGGATCGAGCGTTTCTCGTTGACATAAATATTGCGCTTAGAAAGGCTAACATGGCTAACGGTAAACGCTAATGGACAGCAGTTTGCTACTAAATGCTAAATAGCCAGCGGCTTTCGCTTAGCAAAAAGCAGCACTGCTGTTAAGAGAGTTTTCTTTTTTTTTCTTTGTGTGGCTAAATGCTGTGAAAACAAAACATTAAGTCTCATTGTGAGTGCGCGTTGTTTCAGCACTAACACCATCCACGCAGTCTTTACTTTTGGGAGGAAAAGAACACCCCTGAGAGATAAACACTTTAAATTCCTATACTTATCAGCAATAATGTTGGCAATTAGCGCTAGCTAATTAGACATAGCGAGTGTCACAACATTTGACACCGAGAAAACTCCCAAACGTATCTTTGGTAGTCGGGCCGTGACTGCGTAGGCAGAATGGGGAACGCTCGCTCGCTCGCTCGCCGAGAGACTCGGGGAGATCTCTAATAAGAAGACAAATCTCCTCTCAGGATCACGGATGATGCACAAGACAGCTGTCGTCATGGCCGTTAGGAGCATTGTGTGTGTGTGTGTGTCTCACCAAAGACGACCACGGTAGCTGTAGCACTGCGTCTCTTGGCGACGATGTTGCTGGCCAGGCAGGTGTAGTTCCCCGAGTCGGAGAGCCGCGCTTCGTTAATGATCAGGTTGTGGTCGGCGCGGGTGTCGATGTTGTCGTCGTCCAGAGAACTCACCAGCTCATCATTCTTTAACCATTCCACCTGAGAAAGAGAGAGAGAGAGAGAGAGAGAGAGAGAAGCTAAATGTACAGAATCTTTACTATGTACAGTTCAAGATCTACAGTGTAGATAAAATTCTGCCTCCTTTCACTGAATCAGTTAATTTGGCTTGTGAGTCAACTCAAGTTATCGATAGTAGGTATTATCAACTGTTGCATGAAGTCTTACCATCGCGTTAGTATGCGGCGTTGATGATTACAGAGTTTGTTCGAGTAGTTAGAAGGTTAAAGCTAAAATAAGCTGATGAGCTTTAATGTAACCAGTGATATTATTAAAGAAATAAAATGGTTTTAAGGTTGAGTATCTTACGCCTTGTTTACGCCAAGTCCTACTGTTATTTCGTTGTCAGCCAAATACACTCCCTGTATGAAGTCGATTATCGCACATGACTGTCCGGATCAACATTTTGATTTGAGAGCATAACACTCTCAGACCGCTGTGGACATGCTTGCTCCAACTTCCCGTGTTTTATCTCATAGCGACGCTGATTTAATTACCAACATGGTTTCTGAACTTCCCTCAGGAAGAATAAACATATAATAATCTGTTCATACGTCTTGAAAGGTTCAGTTTTCAGGACATAGATATCTTTAATGGCATGCCATGTCACGGGTTTTTTGAGGCTTTGGGCACTTTGTAGGAGCCTTAAGGTTGTTTCTGTATCTCAAACTATCGTGCTGATCGTCTCTGTTGATGGATGCCCACTTTGAGGACGAAAGCGCTATATTTGTCCAAGAAACTGCTCCTAACGTCCCTTCTACTCAACATTTTGGTTGAATTCATGCCGCAGATTTAACTTCAGGATGTTTCATTCAATTCTGTCCAGCCAATTTCGTGTGATGCTGTAACAAAATCAGCTGCACAGACATACAGACAGAAAGACTGGTTTTGGGTCCTTTCTGTATGAAACGTAAACCGATGTACAAACAAAACCTTTCTTTTATTTATTTAGACTATTTTTCTGGATTTAACTGAATTTGTCCAGCGCACTACAGTAAATAACTGATTCCCCAACACTCCTCTAAGTATGTGCTCACACGCTCACAGGCGGCTCATCAAGTGACATCATTAAAATCTACGTATACTGTATCTGTAAGTATCAAATGAAATGAATGATGTTGCTTAATGGTGGCTGTTTAAACACTGGAGAAAGAAAAAAAAAATTGAAATGAAACGTAAGAGAAAAGCTGTTGATGAGATCAAAAGGTCCCCTCGCCTCGAATCGGACCTCTCATTATCCCGCATTCGTACACCCTCATTACCCGCCTTCTCCTGGTCAGGGTCGCGCATTAATTAAAACTAAACTCAAGTAACGAACAAATGGATCTGAGGCTGGTGATGAGGTCTTGCGCCTGAAGTTGCGCGTCTTCTCTGTCCCTGTGGTCTCGGCGGCTCTCCATCTGGGAAATCTGCGAGTTAAAGGCGGCAATTAATGCGGCGTGAAGGCCGAGTTCCCCTCGCAGTTCTCCATTTCGTTCTCTCTTTCACGCTCTCACTCCTTCTCTCTCTCTCTCGCTCCGACGATCTCTTTCTCTCTTTCCTCCCGTCTCTTTTTCTCTCTCTACGGTGGGCTGATGATGAAAAGATGCGAAAAGAAAGGAAAGAGTAGGAGAGACACGAATGGAAGACAGTGATAAAACGAAAAAAAGTAGGTGAGACAGAAAAAGAGAGAGACACGAAAAGAAAACAAAAAAGACAGGGAGACAGAGAGAGAGAGAGAGAGAGAGGTGATGGAGGTATGAGGTGACAGACACAAATTAGCCAGGCTAAGTGAGAAATGACGGTCTAATTGGCACATTTGTTTCAATTACCCAGCATCCACTAGATGCCATTAGTGCCTCAGTCCCATCACTTAAGGACACAATTGGATTATCGCAAAATTCCTTTTATTTATTTACGCAGTTATTTCATGGTGTCTACAGGTCTTCAGCCTGATATCTGGATTCGCCCTGACGTCCTTTCACAAGATCAATATGGTAATTTTTGGCTCCATTTACTGCACGTCTTAGTCTTCTGCCCATTTATGGTACATTTTATCACACACTCTTCCCTCTTGGTGGAACAAACCTTTCCGCCATCTTGAGAATCGTCCAGCAGGAATACAGGCAATGATACCATCCCGCAGTTTCTGCAGATTTGTTGGCTGTGCATCCATAATGTGGATCTCCCTTCCACCACATTCAAAAGGTGATCTACTGGATTGAAATTTGGTGGCCGTTGAGGCCATTCGGGTACAGTGAACAAGACACCAGTTTGAGCTGATTTAAGCTTTGAGACATGGCGCTTGATCCTGAGATGGAGATGGTCAGCAACAATACTCTGATAGGCCATGGGATTTAAACCAGTCTCAACTGGTACTAAAGATCCCAAAGTGTGCCAAGAAAATCTCCCTCACACCATTACTGTACACTACCAGCTTGAACTGTTGATACAATGCAGGATGAATTCATGCTTTCATGATCTGTATGCCAACTATTGACCCCGTCATCCGAACGTCGCAGCAGAAATCAACAATCTGTTGTCCAATTTCGGTGAGCTCATGTGAATTGTAGCCTCCGTTTCCTGTTCGTAGCTGACTGGAGTGGTACCCAGCGTGAGCTTCTGCTGCTGTGGCCCATCTTCTTCAACGTTCAACATGTTGTCATTCAGAGATTCTTCGGCACACATCGGTTGAGTTACTGTTAACCTTCTATCAGCTCAAACCAGTCTGCCCATTCTCCTCTGACCTCTGGCACCAACGATGCATTTTCACCAAGAGAACTGCTCTCACTGGATATTTTCTCTTGAGATGGTTGTGCGTGAAAATTTCAGTATTTCAGGAGTTTCTGGAATAGTCCGTCCAGCTTGTCTGACACCAACACGCATGTGATTAGAGCATGAAGTGACTGAAAAAAGTATGTATCCGAATATATTCATAAGCATGAACAAAACATTTTTAACAACAAAACTGATGGAAAAAATGCATTTGACAACTCCAGATTTACTGGCGTTATTAGGATATTGGTTGGATTTCATCTGAATCCCTGAATGATCTGAGGTTTGTTTTCTTTACAGAGGCAGAATGACTGGAATTCCAATATCTAAACTTTCCAACTAACCTACAGTAGATTCACTTTTCAGCTGAAGTATGTCCTGAAGTAAGTACTATCCTTATTCAAGATGGCAGCAAACACACACACACACACACTAACCGTGAAGATTATACGTGTTAGTGTTTGTATGTGTATGAGTAGGAGGCAGTGAGGTTTTGACTTGCTGGATATTTTACCTGAATAATTATTCTGATTAAGTTCTGTACCGCAAAACCTATGATAGGCATCCTTGAAGAACACAGAAACACACACACACACCACCTCCTCCTTCACTCGCTAACCTCAGTTGCTTTTTCTGCCTTCACATGGACCTCCCACTGGGAATTTCAAGCTGAGGGATTTCTGTCTTAAAACATTAGCACTTCATTTACAGTTCAGTTTGTGATATGTTCCAAGGTCTTTATCAAGCTCTTTATTCATTGCCTCATCTTGGAACTACAGCTGGAACAGCTTCAACCCCCTGTGTACCGCTGATACGTATTTGTACTAAAAGTTTGTTACTGTTTTTAAGATGCTGATGCCAACTGTCCCTCGTGGCTTCCCACTGAACAAGGAAAGGATGTATGAGGAGCGAATAAAAAATAAATAAATAAAAAAAAAGAATCTGCCCTTGGTAGGAAACATGAATATGCATGAATTGATTTCCTTTCTGATTTGCTCCATAAAGCTGTCCTACATCAAACCTTAATTATTTCAAAGTATAGTTTTAGGTCTAAATATTTCATTTGGGTTGCATGTCCCAATCTCCCTGTTCATCCTTCAAACCTACCCGACCCCCCCACTCACCTACTCCCACCACCACCACCACCTTTCCACTCATCCCTTCCCTCTTCCCTCTCTCATCCACCTGATCCCACCCCAGAGGCTCCTTCAGACACTTTCAGACGCTTTCCGTGTTTCTCTACGCGCCGGGACACTTCTGCACGCCCACTCGCCAAGGGGTTGCCTAGGCAACGCATAAGCATTCCCTCTGAACCGTGAGCAGATTGAGTGTCTCGTCGGCTCCAATTCCGCTACTAGCAATATGCCAGTGAAGCTTTTCATGCGTAGATTTGTTACGTGCAGAATATTGACGCAGATGGCTGACAGACCTTGGTAAAGAACCTTTTTCAGTCCCGTGAACAATGAGCCAATGCAGACGCCTGAGCTAGCAGAAACGTTAGCATCATAAAAAAGTTAGCATCTCCTAAAATGGCACAGTGGAGGTAAACGTGCATGTTTAAATGAACAGATCTACTGTACGTAAGCTTTTCCTCCTCCATGCTTATATGTAAAAGTAAACAAAAGCCTCCAAGGCTTCAAGGACGACCTGACAAGTGATCCTGTTTTATATCGTCTTCTTTATTCCACCACAGGTTTGCTACAGCTTATTGATCCGAGCTTTTATTTTTCTGCTTTGTGGCGTTCTGTGTTAATCTTTTTTTTTTTTTTTTTTTTAAGCTCTTATCCATAAGAAGTCCCTCACAGGACCGCACACTTTACTCGCTTTGCCCTCTGCATTGTTTGACTTTGATTTCCAAAGACCTTGGTTTACTGCTTGAACAGGGATGAGAAAAAGTATGTTTATGATTTTGCACACAAAAATTACACACATACTTGCACGAAAAAAAAACAAAATTGTTTTTCATCAACAGATAGATAAGCAAAAAAAAAGAAATAAAACAATTTCTGTATTTAAAAAAGAAACGCCCAAGTAAAACGCACACTGTACAGTAATTGTCATATAATCACATGTCAATTGAAGATGGATTCAGTTTGGCACATCTGTCAGACGTGCGCGTGCTTCCTGCATCATGTGTTTTGTGTTCTTAATAAAAAAATAAATGTTTTCAGTGTTCCGTTATTTTTGTACACAAACTGACAGACTGTATTTCGTCACCGTGTTTAACATTTGCATTAGCGACATGGGAAGGCAAACAAACACTTTGCTCACCATTTAGTTGGACAAAATAACGAGAACACTGTTGCTAGGCATCTGGGAAATATATATATATATATATATATATATATATATATATATATATATATATATATATATATACACACACAGTATAACAAGCATACGCTACGGTAGCTAATGACTCAGGTTAATGACTTAGCTAGCTAACGTTTATCTATTGATTTAATGTACAGTAACAAGGTACAGTGACAAGTCTGGCATGGCAACCCTTGTGACCCTGCTCATGCACAACACCTCATTAGATTTACGCTACTAACATTAAACATGAACACACAAGACTGTACGGTTCATACGGAGTCTCCTCGTAAACGTACTGTATGGCCAGGCGAATCCAGTCGAGACTACGAGAACTTGTAAAAGAGAAAGCAGACTTCCTCTGACCTTTGGGTGCTACAAAATGATTTCTCAATGTTTCATACAGACATTACCTGTACTATTATGGAGTGATAAAGACCACAGGTTGATACTCATTACATTGTATAAATTAGATCATGTCAGCAAAATAACAAGTTATACCGCACGCAGTCTGTTAGTGTACTGCTGATTGGCTGGTCCTGATCTTCAGGGACAGCTGTAATGGCTCACATCAGGACCTCTTATATCTCTTTAAAGGTCAGTCCAATTCTGATGCACAGTATGTCCATTGTAGTGCTCGAGTGTGTAAAAAAATAAAAGAAAATCCGCTGTATTGGTTCATATTCGCAGCCCCTGGGTTCTCTTTCCCGCCGAGCCAAAAATGCCACAGCAACACTGGGGTGCATAAATAATAACAAAATGCTTGTGCTCAATTTGGTCTACTGTATTCCATAAACGTTTTATTTTGGGCAGGTTCCTTAGTGCTATAATGCTGGGATGTCGATGATGTGGTTTGGTGTGAAACTACTTTTTCTTACTTTTCAGAATCAGACACGGAGCACAAAAATCCGCAAAAATCCATTAACATTTCTTCCTGCTACAATCCCCGTTTAAAGCAGAGATGAATAAAAGAGGAGCAATAAAAGTCAAACTTAACTTACTTCTGTGGACGTGCCTTAGTTCACTGTGATGTGATCTACTGTACAATGCCAGACTTACAGTAGCTAGCAAAGTAAGCCATTAACGTTTGTAGTGTCGACTTCATCCAACACATCCCTGCTGCCTGTATAATACTTCATGTGGCCCACAATATGGCTCCATGTCCCCATTTTGAGGTGAGCTCAATTGGGTTTCATAGATGGACCAGTCACCAAGTGCTCATTTGCAGATATTACAAGTCAGGACACAGTTCTTTAAGGGCATTTTCACATTAGCCACGATTACTGTAAGTGTTCACATAGAGTTTTTTTTCTTGTTCTCAACTACACGTGTGTATTTACACTCTCCGATACAGCAGGTGGCGGTATGCACCTACATGGTGTGTGAGCCACCATTCACCATGGGAAGAAGAGAACAAGGAAGTTAACCTTCATGGTACACTTAATATTATTGGTATTTCAGAAAAAAAAAAATATCGAGAGCAAGGCTCTTGCGTGCCTTCCTACTTCATCAGTTATGAGGTCAGAGGATGAGATTGGCACATCGGTACATGCTATGCTCTACTTCCGTGCTCAGGTATGACTGGCTTCAATATCTGATTCAAGCGGGCCCAGGCACGGTTCCCGAGCGTGGAACGATTGTGTTCCCACTGATCGAAATGAAACCAACCTTGGGGTCAAGTGTTCTCGGAAACAATCCAGGGGCCCTAATGTGAAAACACCCTAAGAATCACTCTTTGTTTGAGAGTCGGGAAGATTAAGCTTCCGGGTGACAGCCTTGAGTTTCACCAAGGGATACAACCCAGTGTGGTCACTGGTCATCACTTAAATATGGTTACAGGTTATGAAATACAGAAGGACTACAGTTGCAAGTATGGGCACCAGAAATTACATTCCTGTCCAGAGATGCCGTGCTTGTTCTCCAGCACTGGACCCTCTCCAGTAGATACTGCTGCACCAAACTGAGATGAGGCAGTTGAGGTAGTTTTCATGAATAGTCTCCTGGTTAGCTCTGTCTCTGGCATACCTGACTGGACCAGACTGGAGGGCAGGAGACCCTGAACCTGCTGGAGAGAGTCCATCTTGCAGTTGAACTGGGATTGTCTGGGGATCCCCCTAGGAGAAGTCTGGGCCGACATTCTCAGCCTGTTTTTATTGCAACCCTTGCCAAAGAATGAATGTTTGCTCTACTATCTGCCCAGGACTCTGTGGTGGCCAATTTCAGTGTGAAAATGATTCCTCACTCTCCCAGGACCGCTCTTTCAAGTCGAGTTGAAAATGATGATGATGTAAAATATTCTTCAGCAAGTCATTACTGGCACCGAAAACTGTAGTACAAAGAGTGTGGTAAACTTTGTACTGCTGTACTGCTGCTGCAAGCCTGGAGGCTGAAGTCTCCTGCTCCCCAGAAAAACATGTTGCGGGCATCATTTTCCCGACGGACCTCCACAGTGGACAATAAAATATTATAGTATTGTGGCCATGTATTACAGAAACAGGGAAATGCCACAAGTTATTCCCGTGTATTGATTAATTCATATGCACAAGCAGCAGAGACCTCCACACTATCTGTGTTAAGGTGCTCTGATAAATAATAATGCCTTGTCTAGCAAGGGTAGACTGTCTCCGTATTGCGTCACCAAATAACATAAAATTAGTGAATGCCTTGACATAATGACGTAAAAATAAGCAAACAAAATAAATAAATAAATAAATAAATAAGTGATAGTGACCTATAGTCACCAATACATGTTTCTGTATTCGTTATGCATTAACCAAGACATGTGCATCAAGTCTACAGTACCTCTTGCAGCACTGTGTGGAGTAAAACGCACCCTAATTATGTGTTTTTTTCTTTTTCTTTTCGTCTTCTCTTTGACAACTCCTTAGCCTACCTCTTAACTCTTTCGCCTGAGCAAGTAGGACACATTGTTATTTTTGTTCTGTTTGCATTGTTATTGTTGTATTTTAAAAAGACATTTTAAAGAATCGGTTGTTTCGCATTCTTCTTATTAAACGGAGGCTATTTATTTATTTATTTATTTATTTATTTTTCATTTGCATTCTTTGCAGCATCTTTTCAACAGGAAATGAAACCCTGTCTACTGACCTATACTCACTGCACCAGTTAGGGTTAAAAGCATTGTTGCCAACTGCGAAATATTAATCGATGCAGTAATTATCCTTGGCTCTTAGTCACCTGCTTATTTAAATCCAAACAGCGACTTTCATGTTTCATTATACTGGACAGTTTTTAGATGGTGATTCATGATTCAAGAATTGTCTTGAATTGTCTTGTTTAGAAGCATATGACACAGCACTACACTAGACATAGAGAAACAGATGCAAACTCCTTTTTGGTTCCTTTTTTTTTTTTTTTCTTTACTTTTTATTCCTGCTTCCTGTTTTTCACAGTCCTGGCCTGAACATGCTCCATCTCATTAGCCTCGTCTTCTTTAATTGGTTAAAATAATTCTAACCCTGCTGCTTTCAATTCTTAGCAAAGTCTGGACGTTGTGTGTGTGTGTGTGTGTGTGTGTGTGTGTGTGTGTGTGTGTGTGTGTGTGTGTTTATTTAAATTTTCAGTAGTGCTAAAACCATGCTGAAACTAAACCGTTTTATAATCTACTGTCCTGGATTTGCCTGCAAGAAATCCCACAAAATATTAAGTGAAAGAAAAAAAGTCACACAGTTACTCTACCTTGTATAATGTGGACTAAAGGGCCAAAGTGAGCTTGAGGAAGGGGAAAGTGCCACGCCGCTTTCATTTCAGCCATGATTAACAACCGCACCTGCTCCGTGCCCGTCATCTCTGTGTGCTCACGACCCCTGCTGCGTTCTGCCACGTGATTAAACCTCAGGGCATGTGCTCAAGTTCAACATTATCTATCAGCAACCAGCCAGAAAATACACTGAGAGAGAAGGACACACACACACACACACACACACACACACACACACACACACACACACACACACATACACGGTACCTCGGCAGCAGGCACACCCTCTGGGGGCCGGCAGTGCAGAACAATCATGCCCCTGATGGGAACCTCCTTCCCCTGCGGGTCCTGCTCAAAGTTCTTACGCAGGTCTGTAGAGAGACAGAAGAGAGAATACATGCAAAATATTAGGAACCGCCATAAACTTTTATTAACTTAAAGGTTACAGTTACAGCTTTACTCCTGATCGTTGCACAACACTGACGCTTCCATAAATATCAGATAAACTTACAGATAAATTCAGTAAATAGGAACTGTTCCTGAGAAACATACTGGAAAGGGCGCTTAAATGTAAACCTGTGATTTGCACAGAAAATTCATCAACACCTACAGACCAATCAGGACTGAGAATTCATCAGTTCAGTGGTCTGAAGTAGTATATTTTTAGTGCAGATTGCTGATTGAAACCCATGCTATTTGTGACACTAATAATAATAAAGTTTGTGAGCGTGTGTTGATTGCAAAATAACACAAAATCAAGAAATGAGTGAAATCTCTTGCTATACTTGGGAGTCTGCTATCTGTAACATCAGCATGGGAGAACGAAATAAAGCAAAGACAGAGAGAGCGAGAGCGAGAGAGAGAGAGAGAGAGAGAGAGAGAGAGAGAGAGACGGTAGGGGAAGCAAGTAAGAAAGAGAACAGTGCTTTGAATGTCTGTGTGTATTTCAGGATCTCTGACATCTCTGCAGTGTTCAGTGCTGTGTTCTGTCTCCTACACTGCCGGATCAGAGCCGCCCGCACCGAAAAACACTCTGCACTCCTTGAGACTCCTTTCTTTCTGTTTTGAGAAGTCGCAGTGACACTAATGCTTTCTAAAGGAAAAAAAAGAAAGAAAAAAAAGATGCAGAACGTCTACGCAAAAGCGCAAACAGCAAAATATGGATTTAACATCTCAGGATGGATTGACAGGGTAATTTAACGCACCATGAGGCTCACTGCTGCAGCCCTGAAAATAGCCTTGATTTGTGTAACTTATTACCTCTGAATTTAAACCTGGCACTGGTAAAAATGTCAAAGTTTGGAGTTAATATTTTCATCATATAATATCTAGCAGAGGTGGGAGGTACTTTTACTCCACTACATACTATAGCAGATATCTGTACTTCTACTTAACTACAACTCTGCATGCCGTTGCGTTACACAGCCACACTGGTGTGTAGTATTTGCCACCTGATGACTAATTGCGTGACTTTCCTTTTTTTTTTTCTCTCGAGGCATGCGGGTACTTTTACATGAGTAGGATTTGCCCTAGGGAGAGTCTCTACTTTTACTCATGTACAGGATGGGTGCACTTTGCCCACCTCTGAATATCTCTTTAGTAGCAGACACACTGTGAGAAGAAAGGCCTCCACCTGATAACTTCGCCCTTTTACTGAAATGCGTTTAGCACCTTGCATTCAATTTACGGTCATAACTTGTAAATCTGAGGTTGAGTCATGTGACTGCGATAGTCTTCAAGTGGAAGGCTTTTTTTTCACATGTTAAGAATTAAGTTTCAGACTGATTCTTCATTCTGATTGGACAGAAGGTTGTTGGTTCTCTAAATATGTAATATTCAGTCAATACATAAAAAAAGATGTGTGTAAGGTAAAGTGTTAAGGACCCACAGGCGATGCGCACGGTGGCTTTGCGGCTCTTGGATGTGCCCAGGTGACTCCAGGCCACGCACAGGCACCAATAATCCTCAGGGCCATGGAAATCCTCCACCTGCTGCCGAGAGACATTTATCATCACCTCACGCACCTTCAGACCTGAGCACAGAAAGAGAGAGAGAAAGAGAGAGAATTATATTGATATATTGAGAGAACATATTTTTTGCTTCTCTTGTTGATATGAAAATCAGGGCAGAATAGCTGAGAAGGAAGGACGTGACACTTGTAAATCTTTACAAATGTGCTGAGCAGAAAAGCAGGTCAATATTGACATCACCTCAGACACATTTACTTTATACATTACTTCTTCACAAAGACCATTTTAATAAAAATGTTATTCATTGGAGATGCGTACCTTTTGTCATTGTTTCATCTGTTTCATCTGACAGAGCTTTGGAACTAAAATTAATGGACTAGAATAAATATGGTGATAATAAAATGGAAAGGAAGAAGTGAGCATGTATGTAAGGAAGGAAGGAAGGAAATAAGAAAGAGAAGAATGGAAAGAAACAAGTTGTGAATTGGACGAAGTTAGGAAAAAGTATACAGTAGATGGATGGATAGAAGCAAGGGCAGAAGAAATGGCTGGAAAATACGGAGGATTGATGGAAGGGTGGATGGGAAGGAGGTAAGTGGGAATACAGGAAGGAAGGAAAAATAACAAGGAAGAAAAGAAGCATTGCTGAAAAGAATAAAGTATGAATTGATGGATAGGTGAACAGATGGAAGGAATGGTTTAAGGATAGATGAGGAAAATGAAAGAAAGAATTGTTGTATGGGAAGAAGGGGGACAAAACGTTGAAAGGAAAGATATACACACACAGTGGAACCTATTCCAGAAACACTCATAAACAAAATCAAATCTTCCCATAAGAAATAATGAAAACGCAAATAATTTGTTCCAAAGCTCAAAAAAATAAATACAGAAAAATTATTAATACAATATATAAAGTAAAAATAAAACAAATGAACCTGTACTTTACCTTTAAAATTTTTTTAAATAAAACCCAACAGATAAGTGTTTCTGTTTGTGCGCGCAGGCGCCGTGTATTTGTGTGTGTATGTGTGTACGTGTGTGTGTGGAATTAGCCCCTTCTCTTACCTTGTCTTGCACAGTAAAATTCCTCCTCCCTCCCCCCCACCTCGGTTTTTAAGTTTCACAACAAACACACACACACAACGGAAACACTGTTTTAATGGGAAAAAAAGAAATCTCACTAATGACACTCGCGTGAGCGCAGACTAACAAAATCACTGCTGTAAAGTACAACAAAAAATTTTTAAAATGAACCAGCACCTTACCTTTGAAAAGAATCGCGACAGAGCAGAGTTTCTGTGTAGAGCAGAGTGTGTGTGTCTGTGTAAAGCCAGGGAGGGGCGATGTAAAGGCGAGACAGTGTGTGTGTATGTGTGTGTGTGTCGGTGTCAAAAAACTCAGCACTCGTAAACCAAGACATGCACGTTTTTCAAGTCAAAATTTATTAAAAATCTTTGCTCGTCTTGCGGAACACTCGTAAACCGAGGTTCCACTGTGTGTGTGTGTGTATATATATATATATATATATATATACATACACACACACACACACACATTTGGATGAATTGGTTGAAATTATTTCAGTAACTAAAGAGAAAAACCCACAATGGTCACTGTAAACAGTAGACCTTTAAACTGAGAAAAGTAATAATAAGTAATAATTTAATGAACATTTTCAAGGAAAAAAAACATAATGAAAAAGCCCTGGTTAAATTAGTTGGTACAAATAATTTGACCACAGTGGCATGTTAAACCGAAGTGTGTCCTGTAATTAGCATCACAAGTGTCTTCACTCTTGCAATTAGTCAGGCAATTTAAATGGAGAAAAGTAATCACTCTGCAGTTTGGTACTTTTGTGTGTACCACACTGAACATGGACCAGAAAGAGAAAGCAAAGGATAAAGGTAAAACTATAAGACCATATCCACAAAACTACATATTCCTGTGACTACAGCTGCAAATATTATTCAGGAGTTTAGGGTGCATGAGACAGTTGCCAACCTTCCTGGACATGGCCGCAAGAGGAAAGCTGAACAGATTGAACATAATATGAATGATCTCAAAGGGCCAATGGCAACCTCGAAAAAGATTCAAAGGGAAAGCAAGGTCAAGGTACATCAGAGTCAGATCACACCATCCGTCACTGTTTGAGCAACAGTGGACTTAATGGAGGATGACCCAGGAGGACTCCACTGTTGAAAGCAAATCATAAAAGAAGCCTGGCTGGAATTTGCTAAAAAGCATATTGAAAAGCCACAGTGCTTCTGGGAGACAAAACTAGTTTTTTTTCATAAGCTGTAAGTTCACAGAGACAAAAATAAAGCTTTCAAAGAAAAGCACACTACCTATCGTGAAACACAGAGGAGGCTCGGGTATGTTCTGGGGCTGTTTTCAAGGCATTGTGGGGTAAAACATACTGTACTGCCCAGTGCTCAAGGTTGGTCTCAGTTCCTCCAACAACATAATCACTCAAAAATCACAGCTAAAAACACCCAAGAAAAGGCTTAAAACCAAATATTGGACTATTATGAAGTGGCCTTCCTGATTCCTGATCTAAATTCTACTGAATATGATGTGGAAAGAGCTGAAACATTCAGTCTGGAGAGAGCATGCTTTAAACCTGAGACAACTGGAGCAGTTTGCACATGACAAGCCGTACAGTACCTGTTGATTAAGAGCTAGGTAAATTACTGGATTACTGCGAATGCTTCAAAAGATTGTACAGGGTACAACACTGAACCAGTTTCACGAAACTTAGCAAGCAGTTTGCTAACTGCAGCATGGGAGATGGGTGGTCTCATAGGGTGTCTTGCATTGAAATCTGCTGCAATGACCCGGTTACTGCGTTCACCAGATATCAACACAATTTCGATCCGCTCATCACGTGTTAACCTCTTCGACATGTCAATGGATGTGAACAAAGAGAAACTTGTAAATAACTCATGAAAGAATAAAGTTACGTTAAAACCAAGCACACAATTTCTTGTGAAATTCCCAATAAGTTTGATGTGTCACATGACCCTCTTCCTATTGAAAAAAAAAAAGTTGGATCCAAGATGGCCGACTTCCAAATGGCCACCATGGTCACCACCCATCTTGAAAAGTTTGCCCCCTCACATATACTAATGTGCCACAAACAGGACGTTAATATCACCAACCATTCCCATTTTATTAAGGTGTATCCATATAAATGGCCCACCCTGTACAACAACATATTACTTTAAGGGCGTCATTATTTTTGTTCAGGCCAATTTAATTCGTTTTTTTTTTTTTGAGTATTTAAGGTATTTCAGTGAATATTTTTTTACTATAATATTTTTTTTCTTTAATAATAGGGTACTAACAACTTCATTCATGCATGTAAGAAATAATTGAAGAAATAGTAGATGGAACAATTGATCCTTTATTAATCCTTCCAACTTTCTTTTAACAATTGAGTAAAAGAAAGTTGGAAGGATTGATGGAATGCGAGAAAGAACGATGGAAGGATTGATGATTTCACTCTATTTTTATGGCTCAGCTCTGGAGACTTCAGCTTGTTTGATTGGGTAATTTTAGGTGCCCAGCTGTACCGAAGTGAGAAAGCAGCGCAATGTTCTCAGAGAACAAGAGACAGATGAAAACAAAGCATAAACATGTAAACTATCCGAGCGACATGCTGCAGAAAAGAAGCACGGCCTCTGGTCAGTCTCACTCTCTCTCCATCCAAAAGATTGACCTCAATACTCAAAAGAAATTACCGCCTACTCTACACAACACTTTATTTCCATTCATTAAATGAAGGACATGCTTTTTAAGTTACTTGTTTTTTCGAAGGTACCTCAGATACCTTTTCCCTCCAGATGGGTGACAAGAAATCACCTTGGGGATGCAACAATGCATCTGATACAGTACATCTATCTATCTCTTTCCTCGTATAGTGCTGTGCACTCTTTTCTTCAAACACATGGGGTCCTAGCAAGTTCATTTTCATCAGTCTGTTAATCACGTTAATAGCTGGAATGTGTAAACTCTCATTAACACTCATTGTTTCACTCTTCTTTACACATGACATCATTATCACACTTAAGTATAAGTGACATAAACAGAATGAACCTGCAACACACACTACCGCTTTTTTTTTTTCGTTTAGTGATTTATTTTCTACATTCTGCAACAATACTGGGGATTTCAAAACTATGGAATAACACACATGGCATTAGGAAATGATTTAACAACAACAAGTGTCAGTTTGCAAAACCTATCAAGCTCCGTGATGAAACTGGCTCTCATGAAGACCTTCCCAGGAAAGCAAGGCCAAAACGTACCTCTTTAGAGTTACCAGCCTCAGAAATCACCAATTAATAACCAGCACCTCAGATTAGAGCCGTCTTGAAGCTTTACAGATCATGAGTAGCAGACACATCTCAATGTTTAAAGGAGATTATTGCATATTTGACCAGTTTTACAAAGTAGAAAAAAATTTAAATCAGGAACGACCATGGAGTTAGAAAGCGACCCCAATCGTTCGAGCGGTAGTGTTTACACTATCTATCAATCTGTCTATCTGCGTAATTTACAATTCTTGTTCCGCGCTTTCTTTCAGTCTTGCCTTTTCAATACTTTCAGGTTTTTCTTTCTTTGCATATTTCCAGTATGTCTTTTTTCCTTTGTTTCACACTTTCTGTATGTTTCTTTTGGTCTTTCTTTCTTTCTCTTTATACATTGTTTTTTTTTTTTTCCTTTTTCCCTTCTTTCTTCCCGTAACGCCTTTCCAGGTAGTGCCACATCCAGCCAAACATGCTTTTATTAAGGTCCCAATGTCAGTTGCTAGGCAATGCCATGAGGCTTGCAATCATTGCAAGCGCATGCCACCTGGTCATACACCTTTATAAACCTGTGGCATGATTCACTGCGGAGACATCATTTCTGTGCTGCTCTTCAAAAGAAGCTGCATGCTACACACTTTAATTGTACTGTATGTTAAGGAAAGATTTATGTGAACCACTGAGGGAAAGTTTTATTGAGGGACAGTGATATTTCATCCTGAGGATCTCTGTCTCAGAGATTAAGAGAGAGATTTAGAGAAACCAACTTTGTTGACCATCACGTCCCGCCTGTGCTGACTCCTGTAGCTGCCACCCTGCATTCTGTCTCGGTGTAACACAAGCATGCTTGACACCAGCAAATCTGCCCCAAAACCCAGACTTGATTCCATCTTCCAAGCCTTGACCTCTCAAGGATAAACAGGCATTATCTGGCACTTTTGTTTGTATTGCTTGCTGAACGCTCTAACAGTATGCCCGTGCTAAAGAAAGTGGAGAATTTGGTGTGAACAGCAGAAATTTTAGCCAATCAGGTCACCACGATGAGAAAATATGATCAGGCCCTAATCATTTTGTTTGGAAAGGTGCAAGGTATGTAACAGAACATTGGGCAAATCAAGGTACCTAAGTCACTTTCATCTAAGGACTGTGTCACAACTTGATTTGCGAATGACTCCACATGCAGACTTGTGCAGATCATTTATAATGAAAATCTCATCTTGAAATTTTTGACACCAGAATTTTGACTATCCACAAACTAGAAGGGTGGCGATGTCATTCTTTGGCGTAGTCATGCTGTGGCTATCAGTGGAGTTTTGCTTGGTGCCCATTCTGACTGGAACACCCCAGTCCCCCCAGAAAAATGAAAAGACAGGTTGGCTACAGTACATGAGATACTCCAGTTGATTTAGAGGTGTTATATGAACAATCCTTCAGTATTAACTATTTTTTGCATGAATGATTTAGGGAATTCTGAGTTAACAACTCTTCGATGTCCAGTGATTGCAAGCATGGCCTCTCCAAACCTGGAGACTAACCCTGGAAAGTGTAGGTGCTTCTGGCTTCCTCTCAGGGAACAGTCTGACCATTGACTGTCCCCACCTGAAGCCAAAAAGCAAGGATTCTCCCAGGGAGGAGGATCACTGATTGACTGGGACGCCCCTCCTGCCTCTGGTCTCATTGTCTCTACCACAATCACCTTGGGAGAGGCTTGAGATGCCACTGTGGAAGTCCATTGACTCGGCCAGTATTTTTATCGATTAGACCTTAGTAAGGACCGTAAGGTTACCTGTGAAGATGCTTCCAAGCTCCATGCTCAAGGAACATAATGACCATTTTGTCTTGGCCAATCCTAACCACCTTTGTCTGGGGATCTCCATTTTTTTTTAGAGCTGCCTCAAAGGTGTTCGACTTTGACCTCCTGCTATCTCAAATGAAGTAGAATTGTCTTAAATGCTTTAAGATTACTGGAACCGAAGAACAAACTACTCAAAACAAAGGTCCCAGACACTGCTGCCTTTGGTTGTGCCATAAAACTCCTGCTAGTGGTAGGTTATTCTATTACTACCAAAACTTACAGCCATTTTTTGTCCTTATATTCTCCTGTCACCTGCGGGGTTAGTGTTCTTTTTTTCATTAAGATAAAAAGATAAAAAAGGCCCTGTGTAGAATATTAATCAATTAAATTAATTTTTTTTTACAATTGACATTGTCGTAAAAAAAATTGTCGTAAAGCAGCTTTACACAATCAAAAGAATTATTTAAGTTCGTATGAAATGTGAATGTGTATGAATAAAAACGATAAAATTGTCCCTGAGGAGCAAGCCGAGGACGACAGCAACTGTGGCAAGGTAAAACTCCCTGAGATGGCAATAGGAAGAAACCTTGAGACGGACACCGGTATTGGTGGAAGTTTGCTCAACAGGGAACCCCCCCCCCTCATTTGGGTGATAACGGATAAGAGGGATTGATTTGTTTGTTAGGAGGCTAGAAGTTCAGTATAAGGAGATGTGTTTAAGTTAATATGGAGTCCAGTTCGTTAATGGAGGCTCAAGTAGACTGTAGGAAACTCCAGTCCTGAACTATCGAGTGACTGCAGTCACAAGTCCTCAATGCTTTATTAGATGCTGAAATCTGTCACACAGAAAGACCAACACCCCCCTGCCCATGATAAACTCAACACTCAAAGGCTTTCAGTAAGCAGGAATCTTTTTAAAAAAGGGATTCACACAATATGGATAATCTAATCTCCATGAGGTCACGGGATAAGTGGAAGATTGTGGAAGGTTGCATTCATCACGCCATCTGGGCATTACAAATATTTGGTTCTACCTTCCAGCCTGATTAACTCTCCTGTGGCCCTCCACGAGTTAATTAAAGAGCTCCTTTGTGGGCCTCTGAACCATTATGCATTTGCTTATTTGGATGATATCTTGATTTTCAGCAACTCATCATCCACACTTGACAGATCCTTCAATCCAAAAATGGAGACCCCGCGGTTTTACTTTAACTCCACCTTGTTACTGGTCTTTGTAGTATCCCAAGGATACCTTAGCATGAACTCGTAAAAAATAATAGCAGTTATCTCGCTTCAGTTGGTGTTGCACTTCTTGGGCTTTGCAAAAAAAGAAGACCCCAGAGAGGTTCTGATGGGCCGATGAGGTAGAGCAGAATCTCTTAGAAACTAGTTTAAATCATGCTAGTGCCGAAAATTCCTGATCCGGAGGGCCAATGCATTAACAGTAGGTGTAATTACTCAGACTGGGTACACAGTGTGTCATGGTCTGAAAGCAACCTAGACTGTTTGCATCTGACAACCTGTATCGTATGTGTAGGTTAAAAGCAGTGTACAGGACGGACACGGAGGATGGAAATGTGCGCTCTTTATACAGTATGTTTGATCATGGTTCATCCAGAAACTCTGGACTGCTGTCTGTTCGTCGGAGGTGTTATCTAACAGGGGTTTAGCTCCATATTATTTGTAGAGCCTGACATGTTTGTACTAGCATGAGGATATTTTTGATGGAAGGCACTTATCTCAGGTTGGAACACTGCATTCTTTCTTTCTGTCCCTCAGGCTAGTTTTATTTTTAGCCATCGGGGGTTAAAAGCTCTGTTTACGGTGCACACTTGCTTCTGTGCTCGGGAATTGCTTTATCCAGTCACGAGAGCAAATTAAACATGACAAATTTAACAAGTTAATCTCGGCAAACGCAGCTAATAATCAAGCTTTTCAAGGAGATGGCTCTGAGAGTTGTGTGAAAACAGGGGAACAGTGCAGTGCTAATAGATGCTTAGTGATGAGATCTCATGCTTGATAAGTGCATTTGCATGAGAGAGAGAGAGAGAGAGAGAGAGAGAGAGAGAGAAAGTTTAAGCACACTGAGAGCAATCCTGAGGTGCTGGCCTCATCAGTAAAAGAGGAATTGTCACAGCAAAGGAAAGAAGAAAAAAAGAAGAAGAATGTCCCACAGTGGACCCACTACTAACATAGTGGACCCACCCACTACCAACATGTCGATCAAGCACACGTACAGTAGGTGATGGTCATATGAACATGAACGTCATGGCAATATTGTGTTAACTGCTTTTTATTTTGCCAAACCCTAGGTCTCTGAACTTCCTCTTAGTGATCATGATTGACTACAGCTGGAAGCTTCTCTGTGCGCATACCGAAGAGCACAACAACAGAATTGAGGAGAAAGCGGATGGTAGATTTACAAAAGTCAGCAATGTGCCTTGGAGTCATTCCTAAACAACTGCACGGTCCAAACTCAGTTCAAACAATTGTATATACTGTATGTAAAAGTACACATTATTTACAGGTGGTGTCATTTTGAAGGTATGTTTGGAGGCGTAAAGAGGAGATAATCCACTATACCAGGTGGTTAGTAGGGTAGAGGTAACGTACTGTAGCATCATGCTTTTAGGCTCTTCTGCTGCCACCAGAACTGGTGCACAATGTGGATGGGATAAACAAGGAGCTCACATTTCTTCAGCATATCCTCAAATCATCAGTAAGATAATTGAAACTTATTTCATACGGATACTGACTCCAAAAACACTTTGACGTTGGTTCTGGAATGTATAGAGCAGGCTAACTGCTAACTTTACGCTTTTGGATCCTCGTGCCCATCGGAAAATTGGTGAACCATGCTTAAATGTCGGCTCCGATCCCAGGAAAACAACAAATTTAATTGAACACGACCATTTCTGCCAAGAAAATATTAAGCCAGAATTCTGCCAGAAGCTTTCCGATTCCAAAATTTCAGCCTTCAAATGCCAGAAAATTGATTGAAAGTCCAATATTGCCATTACATTTATTTTCATGACGAGTATATGTAAATACTTTATTTCTTGGCTGTATAATATCACAGCCATTAGCTTTGGTTCTGGTGATTTTCTTATAGCTGAATCTAAACAAATTCCAACCCAGGTGCCCTTACTGGTACATTTTCATATAAATTTCTTATGAGGACAGTTTTTTTTTTTTTACTCAATTTCCAGCGACACATTAAGAATCCATAGTGCGGAAGAATAAAAATCTATTGAGCTGAGCTGACAGCAGGCTCTTGGTTCGTCTCTGGACTGTGGATCTCATATGATATTATGTCAGGAGATGGTGTAAGCACATTGACCTTCATCATACCACTTCCTCTATTAGTGCTGGAAATCTTTGCACTATTTAAACGCTCATTACCGATTATTCCTCAGTGAAATGTGCTAAATTAGTGTGCTAACATGCATTTAAAAATCTTATTTCAGGCCTGACACATGAATATTCATGAGGAAGCTGCCAAGCGCCCTGGCGGAAAAATGACTAATGCATTGGGGGAACGCATTTTAAATTCTTCACCTATTTGTTTCTTTAGTTATGATGAAAGGTGGAAAACATATATTATATTAATGGAGCAGTAGATTAATATGACAGCAGATCGATGACATGAGTCCACAGTGGTACTGTATAATCATTAAAAACAGCATCTTTAGGTTTTAGGCAGATGTTTTCGTGCCAGTCATTCTCCCGTAGTGTATGCGTGCGTGTGGATGTGCGACCCTTACTAAGTGACTCAGTCCACTCCACAAATGGACATGACATTTCACTTTGGCGCTGAGATTCAGTAGTGCATTAATGTCATCCTGCATCATGCTCTTAGCCTTCTTCTAGCAGCACATGGCATGCACACCACATATACCACCACAAGTCCACATGGGAAACAAATGGCCAAAGCACGTATGGGTGGGAGATGGAACAGAAGCTTGCCGTGATTTGACCAGTTGGTCCAGCTCGGTGTGGGCATTGGCAACTGGTTGCTGGTGGGACTACTCTGAGTTTTTCAGCAAACAAAATCTGAGGAAACTGGTGATGGATCCCAGGAGCTCCAGGAAAACAAGTCGGCAAATAAATCTCACTCTCACCTCTGTAAATGTTTTGCTGAAGACGAGAGGCTCAATGTGAAGAAAGTCAAGGTTTGATTTCCTGTGATAATGCTATTACAGTCCTGCGCAAACCTGCCCCTGCCTCGGGCTAGACAAATGTCTGCAATTCTGCTTCCTGAGAAACTTGCACATGAACAGAGTTTACAGTAATCACAAAGCTTCCTGGTCACAATGTGGTTTTTTCCATAGACCTTATTGGTCACATACTGTATCCTGATATAATGATGCACAGACGACAGCAAGTTGTACTGCATGCTCTTTTTTTTTTTTTTTGGTATTTAGAAGATTATTATAATTTTTTTGGCTGTCTGGGTTTTGTTTTTGTTGCTCTTGCCTACTTTGATCCGGTTTTCTTCTTGGTACTGACCAGGAATGACAGGAATTCTCTTGACCACAACCAAGTTCTCTTCACCTGCTTTCTGTGATCATTTCATTGAAATCATCCACAGCACTGATTTGGGCTGAGAAAACCTTGGGTGCAGTTAATCCCAAAGGTGTATGGTGGCCCACTTTTTAATCCATTCACCCATGAAAAACGAAAGCTACTAAATGCCAAAAAGGCCAAAAAAAGTCAGCAATTCAGAAGATTCAAATTATTGAGCTGCATCAAGCAAAGAAAACAACTAAGGATATTTGAAATTACTGGAACTGGGTTAAGAACCCTTCGATACATTATCAAAACCTGGAATGGATAGTGCTGAACCGTCAACTTAGAAGAAATGTGGTTGGAAAAAAATCATGAATGGAGATCAACACTCAAACACTTATTTTTTCAAGTTGCATGATAAAAAAAATAAAAATCAACAGTAAAAAACATAGCTTTGTTTATTCCTTTTCAAAAGGAATATCATGAACTGTATCCATTGGGAAGCAACATGAGCAACACGTCAACTTAAAACATTGCAAGAAGCAAGTGAAAGTAAGAACATTTCCATACACAGACAATGTGATGAGAACTCACAAGATTAAGACTTAACATCTGTGTGGCCATAACAAAAAAAAACACTTATTAGTAAGACTAATCAGACAAAAGTCTTCAGTTTGTCGGGAAGCATACAGATTGAAGTTTGAAGCAATGCTGGGCTGATTGAGCCTAAGGGATGCACATGAAGCGATTAGGGGTGCTGCGATTGATCGGTCGCCGATCATACTCGGCCGATAATTGCTTTGGGAATTTTGATCGGCAGTCTCTAGAATGGCCGACATAGAAAAGCCGATCAGATGACGCAAAACTCGTGGGACAATTTTTTTGCGCGCTGCTAAAATGGCTTCACCGGTCTGCAATTCTACGTGTTGTGTGGAAAAAGACAATACTGTACATTAGCAATCGGCAACATGTGGAACAAGACAATTCCACAAGGTGGGAAGCACATGTTTAATTTTTTTTTGCCGGTTGCTTGCAGATCTTACAGAACTTCCGGTGACTCATGTCCTACTTGTCTGTTATTTTATTTAATTTTATACAATCTACAGGAAAGTTGTATTTGTCAGGCTCTAAGCTGTTCCCAGTTACTAACCAAGAACAGGCTGCTATGTTTTAAGTTGGCGTGTTGCACATGTTACTTGCCAATAAATACAGGTGTCAATTCATGATATTCCTCTTCTTGTAATTTCAATACTTCATTTACATTGTTGTTGGATATAGTTTAATAAAAAATGCTACATGATAAGGCTTCAAGTAGACCCTGTAATCGGTGATCGGTATCGGCCGATACAGCTTCTAGTGATCGGTGATCGGCCCCAAGAATCCTGATCAGTTGCTCAGGTCTAGGCTCAGCAACGTTACGTGGCAATAAAATGAAGTCAGGTAACGACCTGAATGTACTAAGTGAACAGGTTAACACATCTATGTCTAGTTTTTTTGCTTTGATATTACCGCAATATTGCAGGACTCGGATAGTGAAAGAGAGATTCTGGAATCATGAGGAATCATTTTCACACACGACCACATTGTGTCTTGAAAACAAAGCTAAAAGTGACTCAATTAAATCTTTAGAGTTTGTGGCTCTTTTGACCAGGCAGTATATAGTTCATGCGTACATGTAAATGAGAATTAGAAATTAGAAAAGCTGATCTTTTCGACTTCCGTTCATCTCAGCAATGTTTAAAAATGAAAACTTGCTGCGTGAACAGCCAGAATTTAAATTTCGGCTGGCCAGAAAACAAACAAAAAGCCCCCACACACACTTTGTGGGAGCTTGTAGATTAAAAGATGTTTAATTCATTTTCACATATTGTACTCCGCTTAGCGGAGTAATTCTTTTAATAACATCTTCCCCTGAGAGTCTGTGAGATTGCTTTATGCGGTGAATCTAAATCGTTCTCCCTGGGGGGGGGGAGATGGGTGGGGGTGGGGGAGAGGGGGGGGCTTTCTGGTTTGCAGTAGCTTCCGAGTCCTCGATACGAACACAATGAATTAAAGCACCGCAGACCGATGCACGACTGGTTCCTAATGTCCATTCTTCGGGAAGATTCTGACGACGCACTGATCTGTTCTCATTATCAGCTGTGTAACCAAGGAAATGTGGACTCTACTCGTGCTCTCCATGGCTGAGTGTAAATGCAGCAGCGTGTGTGGCGCTGAAGGGCACGAGACGCCGTTCTTATGTTTGTTAAGGCATCAGGAAGCAAGTGTTTTTCATTTCCTTATTAAGTTTTGTTATGATAATTACAACAAGCCATGTGGTGTTCATTTCTTTTAGCATATCCGAGGCTATATGCTTATTATGGGGAAAAAAGGACATTCTATGGCTATGATATAAGATTTATTTATTTGTGAAGAAATCAAAGAAACTTGCTTATGACCATCTTTAATACGGCCAGGCATTGTGCTAAGACAGATCAGACGGAGAAAGCGGCCCTCAAGTGTTATCAAAGTCTCTCCCGGTGTGTATTTAATCTCTCAAGTTTGTTACATGTAACCTAAAGCTTTATTTTCCAGCGGAATACTGGGAAACAAAGAGAAAGGAAAATCGTTGATTGTATAAATTATTGCGTTTGAAACAGCCAAAGCTGCTGGAAAAACTACAACAAAAACAATTAGCTGATTATGTTCTACAGAAAATGCACCAGAAACGTCTTTATTTGTTTATACAGTAGCATTTCTCTTTATTTCTAAAGTAAATCTGATGCTAAAAATACAAAGTCTCACTGCACTGTAATTATAGCCAATCCATGTCTTTCTTGAAGTCTACCACAAGCTCCTGCTGTAACTTTTAAGCCGTGTTCCTGCAGAGTTCCTCTACTTCTCCGTACCTCTAGCCTTTCGCGGTTTGAACTCAGCCTGTCTGATTTTCATTCGGATTATGGATTAGTTCGTGTCTGCCTCTAGCTGCCTGTTGTTTGACCCTTGCTAACCAATGCTGATTCTTGGATCAGCCCAAAGTAAAGCTGTGCTCATGCCTTCTCCTGCCTCTGGCTATCTTGTACTACATTTAATCCATCCTGTAACTTCTGAATGCATTGGGCAGGACGGGTGAGGATAAAAGCTCCCTTAAATATTTAGAACGAGGGATAAGACAAAGAGGTAAAGCCTCGAGGTGATGTGGAAGAAGGTGGAGAGAGGGATGTAATAGGTTGGGCTAAGATGAAAAGAAATGCAGTAAAGAAAGAAGGCGTGAGGAGCCAAGATGAGGATGAAGAGGGTTGAAGTTGGTTGAGGAAGATGATTAAGATAAGGAGTTAAAGTTAGGAGCAAAGAAAGGTTGTATGTGAGAATTAAGAAGGTATAATGAGGAAGAGGGATAGGAAGGTCAGGAGGAGAAGGTTAAAGTGATGAGAAAGAGGTTTATAATGGGAAGGAAGGGAGAAGGAGAAGGAGGTAAAGACATTTGATGGAAAGAATGATGGTTAAGATGTGAGGGTATGGAGTTCTGATAGCGAAGACAACAAATGTAAGAAGGCAGAAGATGAAAAGATAACGAGGTTGTTGGTTAGAATGAGGAGTTAAAGTGTTTGGATGATGAGGTAAAGGGAATAAGTCAGAATGTATAGACGTGGAGGTAGAGGGTTTAGACGAGGTGGTAGGGTATTGGAATGAGGCAAAATAAGGGTTTAGATAATGAGCTAGTGCATTTAGATGACGAGACAGGATACGCATAAGAGGGTAGAGAGTTAATCCGGGGGTAGAATGGTAAGATGATGAGGTAATTAAGTTGAATGATAAGGTGAAGGAAGAGAATGTAGATTATGAGAAAGAGAATTAAGATGAGGACATAGAGGGTCAAGATGATAAGGTACGTATAGTGTAGGGGGAAAATGATGGGTGGACGGTGGCATAGTGGCTAGCACTGTCGCCTTGCACAACCAGGTCCCGGGTTCAATTCCAGCACTGAGTTTGTGTGCATGGAGTTTGCATGTTCTCCCCATGCTTATGTTCTCCGGTTTCCTTTGGGTTCTCCGGTTTCCTTTGGGTTCTCCGGTTTCCTCCCACAGTCCAAAGACATGAAGATTAGGCTAACTGGCGCCGCAAATTGCCTGCAGTGTGTGAATGTGGATCAGGGGT
This sequence comes from Clarias fuscus, assembly GCA_030347435.1. Taxonomy (NCBI): domain Eukaryota; kingdom Metazoa; phylum Chordata; class Actinopteri; order Siluriformes; family Clariidae; genus Clarias; species Clarias fuscus. The sequence continues at coordinate 8,587,709 of CM059208.1, forward strand.
CCTACCACAGTCGTACAAGATGGGAATAAATACAACGATCATAATTTACCTCCAACGGTCCCTAGTTGGACTACAGAGGATCCTGGATGGATGGTGGAGGGATGGAAAGTTGATGAGGTACTGTTCATGGGTTAGATGATGAGGTAGAGAATTATGATGAGGAAGTAGATAAGGAGGCAGAGGGTTAAGAAGATGAGGTGAAATATTAAAGAGAGGAATAGAGTTTAGATGAGAACAGGCAGAGGGTCAAGGCGACGGGATAAAGAGGTAAATTGAGGAGGTGGTTGGATTAGTGAGGTGGTAGAGGTTCAATTGATGAGCCAATTTTTTTTTTTTTAATGTAAGGTTGAATGAGAAGATTGAATGGAGTTTCTCATTCATTCACAAGAAAAATCAAATTTATACATCTAAAACAATCTATCATTTTTGTAGTATATAAGTTTCCTAGCATAAGTTCCAGTAAATATCTCACATTTATGTGTAAACGTTTGATCTTTGTAATACACTTTGCGACGCGTATTCCCCGCTATTTTATCACAAATGAAAGGTGCTATATAAACACAGTTTATTGCTGTTTTATTCACGGCGCTCTGCGGGTCCATGAGCTACACGTATGCTTCTCAGCTGTCATTTATCAGTACGAGATGATGACAGAGGCACAACAAGAGGCACTGCAGCTGCTTCCCTCGCCCGCTTTCATACTTCTCTACGCAAACAAAACTATGATAAATAGCTTCCGGGACGACGATTGCTCACAGCGTGATTATGCCTGGCAACAATCATCGGGAAGAGCTTTGACACAAGCCAGGAACAAAATAAAACAACTCACACAAACGAGAGTGAAAGAAAAAGGTAGAACATGATAAGGTAAATGGTAGGAGTTGCTGGCATAAAGCAGTTTTTTTTTATCTTTTTTTGTTTTTTTTCTAAAAAGCAATCAACACAACAATTTTCATATACACACACACATATATATATATATATAATTTTTTTTTGTTTTTTTTTGTAGTTTATTCAGTAAAACAGATGCTGTTCAGTCTTGACTGCGGCCTGTGATCACGACAAACAACTGTAAGCTCTCGTGACACCTGCTGATTTTGGCCTGACACTTTGTACACTCATCCTGCTAAAATGATTTACAGGCCAGTGTGTAAAATGTTTTTGTTTCTCACGAGATTTCCTGAAGGGTCACTGTGCGCATGAGGAATCCTCTAAAATGGGTCCGGCATGCGCAAGTGACAGGAAAAGTCTGTGGCTTTTGAATAGTTTCACAATAAATAAAAAGCTTTCACAGGTACATCAGACTGAAGAATCGTCTTAATCACTGACACCGGAGACTCCCTCCAGAAATCCTACTCATTTCTTTAAAGAAAACGCCACTATTTCCCAATTAACCCCCATGACCTGGTTAGTGTTTGAACCTGTTTCCCGTGTTTATTCTCCACTTGCACTGAGCAAGCAACTTCTTGACTTCAGTCCCAGACTTTGCTAAAGTGCCTTAAAGTGTGTATTTTATTAACCACTCGACAATTTTGTACAGTATGACCTCTTCTGTGAGTGTTCTGCCCTAGGTCTCTGTCTGTTTATCCTTTAAACACCACAGAAACTGAATAGAAATGTGGACTAATTATATATAAAGTCGAGAATTGGGCGATATATATATATATATATATATATATATATATATATATATATATATATATATAAAATGCAGACCGTGAACTTGATTTATTCTGCTAGCACTATTTTTGTTGATCCACCTGTATCAGATATACAAACTCACTTCACTTGTTAACAAACCTCGTTATTTCCAGCAATGGGAGGTGAAGCTGGACAGCGTTGGCTTTTTTTTTTCTGACCTTGGGCATTTTAAACTGGCTAGAGAAATAACCACATCCAGTCAGAGTGTTTTCTTTTACTAATAGATCCTTATTCCCTCTCTCACACACGCGCACACACACACACACACTCTCACTCTCTCTCTCTCATCATTTACAACACTTGAAACTACAGTATATATCAAGTATATAAATCCTTACTGCTTTATATTCAGCTTATGTCCATGTCTCGCTGTCTGAGCTGTGTGTATAATCATCGAGCTCATTAGGTAACGTCATTTATCTTTCAATTACTGCAGAAATTCTGCATTCCGATTGGTCGGAATCAATTTCTAGAGACTGCCGTCATAGAATCTGCCAGTAGTGCAGAGCCGGACATCTGTACTTAGGACCCGTTATTCACATAAAATGTTATTTTTATCAGAAAGAAAAGGGAGAATAAAAAATATATATATATTTCTAAATAATATAATATATTATTTATTTAAAATATAATATTTTCATAAAATATTCCAAAAAAATATTTGTCTTGTCTAAAACAAATAAATAAATCATTTTAATATTTATAAACAGAGCTTTGTTTGAGTTCATACAGTGGTGCGTATAAATAATATTCATCAGTTACTATTTATTTATTATTACTTAATTATTGGTATTCATAAAATGTGTTATTTCGCAAACATTACATTTGTTAAATTATTTATAACATATATAAAATAAAATGTATTATGGATAAATAGATTCATATATATTAAAAAAACAATATTAAAGAAAGAATTTGTGACTTTAAATTATTGATAATATTTAAAATTATAATATTTATTAATAATAATAATAAAAAAAAAAAAAAACAATGTGAAAGTACTCAGCGTTAAAGACCTTCAACCTAGAGCACGTGGCAACTTTTCAGCATCGAACCGCGCGTCCATCGGTCGCCTCGGCTTGCTGTTTTAATGCCTCTTTAACTAGCAGACGGCTCCGAGATTGATTCTGTCTAATCACAGCGCTCAGTCTGAATTATAGATGAGGAGCCTGACCTCCTCCTCCTCCTCCTCCCAAAAAAAAAAAAGAAAAAAAAGGAAAAATCAATTATTGATAGCCACGTGCGTGCTAATCCAGGCGTAGGAACGAGCGCTCTCATCAGTAATGGTGCCTTTTGAGATCGAATTTGTGGCGAAACATTAATCCCAGATTAGAGAGTTGATGCTGAATTATTGAAACTCCAGTCACATGACTGACACAGCATCGTCTTATTAGTGGGTTATTACGGTAATAAGCAGGCATTAATAACCACTATAATAATTCAGGAGACATTCTGGGTTTTTATTTTGAATGCAGAGTCAGAATGACGCCCTGCAGGTAGAGGAGTTATGGCGAATTAGTTTAGTTAGTCTAATTAGTTTACATAAAAAAAAGAACAATATTACAATAAATATTTTATTGTTGTCAATCACAACAATAAAATAAATCCTTTTACTTTTTATTTTTTATTTATTTATTTTTTTTACATAAAACAAAGATTTTTCTTCAACGAGGTTGAATTTCCTGCTCAGAGTGAAGCTAGAGGCGGAAATGTGAGAAACTTACTGTACACTCTCCTGATTGGTTAATCTTCTTCCTAGCCAACAATTATAATGAAACAAAATAGGTGGGGCAAGTTAATTTGGGACTTAAGACTGGGACAGTTATGAACCGCGAAGGAATCATAATAACATTACCACCGAACAAAACCTACTTCACAAACAATATCATGTGACACGTACAGTACTGTGCAAAAGTATTTAACACACGCTGTAGAACAAGGATGTCCTTATTAAAAGAAATACTATAAAAACAGCAAACTGTACTTGATGAAACAAAGGAATGATTGGTTTGCTGAGCCTTTGCTTAAAATTTAGTCTGTACAGTTTTAGAAGGAAATTAGTTTTGCTGATCATCCTGCGGTACCAGCCACGGTCCTTCTGAGGACTCCGTCACGCCTGCCGCGTTGTTTTAACGCCAACAAAGCCAAGGAGCGTTCTTACTGTTGTTTTGTGAAAAGTGAAAAGTGGTCTTTTACATAACTTGCTGCTTTCATTTGTAGCCGACAGATATTTCTAATTCCATGGTATGTTCTGATTTCTATTTCTTTCTACACTGTAAAAAATCCAAAATATGCAAATGCACTTGACAAGACTTTTCTTGCAAGAACTGTTCCAGAACAACTGACTCGTTTGTCTTAGAAACAAAAATAAAAACTGACTGTCGTTGTTGCTACTTAATTACACACCCACGTGTTATTTAGCACGCACACGCACACATACTGTACGTACAGTATACAGCATGCATCTATGGTGTGTGTGAATTTTAGACAGCGTGTAGTATGTTTATGCTGCATGACAGTTAGAGAAACTGCTATTTTTACATCGTATAGTGATCCTAAAAAAAAAGGTTAACACCATTCCATGATTGTTGTTTGATTATTACCTTCCTTTTTATGTCTGTGTGTGTGTGTGTGTGTGTGTGTGTGTGTGTGTGTATATAGGCGAGTGCTGCTGCTGAAACTGAATCCGAAATAAGAATAGAAGTTGTAATGGGAATCTATTTTCGCTAAGGCTTACTGCTACGGCAGCGGCACCGTTCCCTTCCTTTCATGCTCACTTTGCTGATTTTCCAGCCCAGGAAACAGTTTGAAACGGTTGATTTCGGCTAAGATTGCCAAGCTCGCCTCCTCTTCACTCTGTCACCTGGGTAATTGGCGCTTATCCCCGCGTCTCTGGACCGTTCCTGCCTCTCCTGCATTAGACTCAAGGGCGTTCGCCGGTCGCTTTATCGGCACCCGAGCCTCGTCCGGGGGCGCGGGTAAATAAGAGATCATATCAGCGGCATTGAGGGCCGCTGCCCTAATCGATAAAGTGCAGTCCTTTGCAGATCCGGGGCGGCGATTAAGAGGCCTCGCTCTAATCCAATCCCGGTAGTATTTGTCGTCCATTACGGCGCTGCTATAAAAAGACGACATTATCGGAGCTCATGAGTTTAGCGCCGATATAAAGTCCGTTCGTTTCAAAGCTTTTTTCGTCGCCTAGGCAACATCTGGGGGCCAAACTGTTGAGCACATTTCTGGGGTTTGTTATAGGACTCAATAGTAACCAAACGCAAGTACAAACTTATTTTAAAAAAAAAGAATGGACTAAAAACAAAATAAAACCTTTTGCGGTGAGTGTAGTCGCAAAGCGATGAGCATCATCTTGGACTGTCGATTGCTTCATTTAGCATTATGCTAATTTTAATCTCTTTTGTTTAATCCCACTGTTCCACATGTGCAGCTTTGGAGGAAAAATACCTGTTATGCAGGATGCTTGATGAGGAAACAGAACTCATGCAGAGACGCTAACGGGTAGATGACAAACTTTTCCTCTATACCTGATGGGGGGAAGAAAGTTGTTCTGACTGACACGACTGATGTTTATTATATGGAAGACTTTCTACAAAAAAAAAAGAAGAAAGGAGAAAAGGTGCATTTTCAATCCGTTTCGTTGTTTTTTTAATGAAAAAAAAAAAGAAAAAAACATTCCTCACATGTGGACTGAAAAATGAAGAGGACTAACAATTAAGAACATCTTCAAGCCAGACAAGGCTAGATGACTGAAAGTCAGCTTCCCTCCCTTGGCTAATCGTGGCGCGTTTCATTTCAGGCAGTGTGCATCCCTGCAGGATAGCGATGGGTCGTTCATGAACGATTTGTTCTTTTTGAACGAGTCTTTAACGTGACTCAGAAGAACGAGTTGTCTCAGAGAGTGATTGGTTCATTTTCTACTGGGCGCGCATGCGCAAAGCATCGCCAAACCTCCGTAGGTCATGTACAGGAAACAGAAATGAGTGGTTACCTTTGAGTCTTCTGGTCCGAATCGTTCGTTCTTCTGTCACATGACTCATAGACTTACAGACACTAATAGCATAAAGGAACCAAGGATTCGGACCAGCAGATATGATGGTGAGCTGATCATTCTGTTTATCATAATATGTTCTTAGCTGCATTGTAATATTTTCATTACTGGAACTATAGACAGGAATTTGTGTATGTTGGGGGTCTGTTTACTGAAAATGTAACATTTTATTTTATTTCTGATCAAAAAAACGAAATGAAAAAAGATTCGTTCATTTTCTCGATTCAAAGAACCGAGTCACCGAAATGATCCAAACTTCCCATCACTGCTGCAGGAGACTCCGTGGCCGGGGTGGAGCTAAGCGGTGGCAGACTAAGTCCATTTCAAGCAGTGCAAGGATTTTTTTTTTTTTTTTTTTTTGGTGATTGGATTTTGGTCAGTCTTTGTCAAGCACAAGCGTCTATGCCTTTGTGACACGGGGCTCACCCCAGTGGAAGGCCAGCAGGAATAGGACATCACTCACTCATTTACACTCGCACCAGGTGCATATGAATATATTGGGCAGCGTAGTCGAGGTGACTTATTATTCCTTTCTTGTTTCTCCAGTTCTCGAGCTGAAAGCAGCAGTCTAGCCAAGGCTTACAGAGATCCCAAGGACAGTCATGTGGGACGGCAAAGGAGAAACTCTTAGGCTTCATTCTCATCTCACGTGGATTGAATACTCTCAACACAAGGACGCTGTTTATTGTTATGCCCGCAGGCACTTTGGCCTTCCAAACGCTGAAGTGGTTTCCACTTCAGATATGTACGTAGGCTATAAAAACTGTCAGAACGCTTTGTTCGGAGCTGGACTCTCTGCTTTCTAAGAAGTTGGTTTGACGTGAGCGCCTCACATTGTATGTAACGATCGCATGTAATCGCATTATATGCCTTCACTATGATTTAAAAAGCCTGCAGAATCTGGAATAAGTAAGGGTTAACGTAATCGTCCTCATGGTGTCCAAAACGAAATCAGCGAGACATCGGTTTCTGTGCCAGCCCGATGGGAGTAATAGTCTCGGCTTGGCCGCGTGTAGAAAAACAGTCTGCTGCTGGTCCGTGCTCATCAGAACACCAGCGGCTTATTGGGTTGAATCAAAGGAACTGCCAGATTTGTTTTTCTTTTTCCTTCGACAGCACACCTGACAAGACAAACTGGATCAGAGCACGCAAAACAAATCTGAATCACAGCTAAAGAGCGGAAAGTGACATTTACGAAGAAATAAAGCGAACAGACGCCTGCTGATATCCGCCTGCTGCGACGACTTAAATACCTCCAAAAGAAGTGGATTTCTTTCCGTCGAACCGCGACGGCTCGCGGAGACAGCCGCCCTGGCATGACAATAGGCGGGCATCGTCACCTCGGTGCCTCGAACTAGTCTGAAGTTCGTGCGATTTTCACGACACTCGCAGAGGGCACGGTGCGAACGTGAGCAGCTGAAACAGCTGGCTGATCTGAGTCCGTGTCACAGCACACAGAAACCCAAGCCGTCGTAATATAAACGGCAAAACGAGCTGAACTGCGTAATGAGGCGAGACAAATGCTAAGGCTTTTGCAATACAGGAATGAATAGATATCATAATGAAAATTCTGAAGATAGCACACACTGTCAGTGTGTCAGGCTCGGAAGACAGAATAGTGGTTTTATGCATTTAAGTGAAATGAAATCAGCCTTATTACTATGTAAATGAAAGTGTTTCTGGAAATGATGACTCTTAAATATTGCCGATTTGCTCAGTTGCTGGTCCAAAAGCTTGCTGTGGTGATGTAGTAAATAATAAAGAATGATATAATGATGAATCATTTTTGGCTTTAACCACAGAAAGTGGATCCATTTTGTGCCATGGAAATGATCAAAAAGAGTTTGTACAAAAGTTAATATAGACAGTAAACACATGTAATAATATATAAAAACAACCTTTCCGGTTCAGGCCACGCCCACCTAGAGGACATGTCCATCATGTTCGTCTGTAATCACTCTTCAGTAGTGTAACTGAATGGAAACAGCGTGACTCCTTCCCTTACCCGTGTTCTGGTCCATATACTCCTGGACCGTGTGCTGGTTCTGGTGAACCCATTCCCCGTTGCACTTGAAGAAGATCTGCAGGGCGGGAGTGGCACGGCACCGCAACCGGATCGGGTTGCTCTTGATGATGTAGGCGTCTTCTGGCTCCTGCAGGAAGTGCGGCAACGTCCCGCCGACGGAGGACGAATCGGATACGGCGTCTCCCGCGGTGCCTGAGGAAACGCAATAATTAAGAATGATCTGATTAGTCCATGGTGTATGGGGAAGCATTGGTACCGCTGTCTCAATACTTAGGATGTAATGATTGACGGATTACGAGTAACGGCTTAAAGACCTGGTTCTAAGCGCCTGATCGGCGGCTCCAGAGACCCATTGAGTGGTTGTTAAATACAGGAGTAATCAATGCCTTCCATAGAGCCATAAAAAGCACAACAGGTTGCGTGTTAACCACTCGCGCGGAATGTGTTTATCTATTATTATGACCTGGAAACGGACCGGATCATGTTTTATGGGTCATAAATGCAGGAATCCATGTACAGGCATATCGCTCACGTCGTGTTTTGCTTCGAATGCAGGCATGCATATGTTCACTCATTGCTCACATTTGCCTACAAGCATGCATCGCTTCACAAATGATAGCAGACATTTTCCTTCTAATCACCCTTAAAAAAAAAAGAAAAGAAAAAAAAAATCCCACATGCTGACTTTTTCCACTTTAATAAATATGTTCATTTCCCTTAGGACCAAAGTGGCATTGATTTTTTTTTTCTTTAACAGGCCACAAAATGGAGAGCAATTGGAAGCTTTATTTTTCGCCCTCCGAATTCGGAAATGGCCTCCTCCAGGCGAGGGCCTGATGAAGTGGCAAGAAAAAAAAAAAAAATGGAAAGAAAAAGGAAAAAGAAAGCAAGAAATAGATGGGCTCTAATGTATCTCATCACGGTGGAGAACGTTCCTTCCTGGTATCGAATTTCTGAATGTACAAGCAATCGACAGCAGGTTATTGTCTTTGGGTCACGCAGAAATATAATCGGGAAGCAAAACGTAAGACAGGAGAGTAGGTGAGGAGAAGAGAAGAGAGAGCGCGAGAGAGAGAGAGAGAGAGAGAGAGAGAGAGAGAGAAGCTCATTCCAAAGACAGTAGATGAGATTTTTGGCAAAACAGCTCAGCCGCTCGAACATCGAATCTCTTCCAATCTCGGCATTTCTCTGGAGGCCAGAACAACATTGAACAAGATGGTTGTGTATCGCAGCATCTTGGGGATTTGTGCTGAAATAAATAAGTCCAGCCATCAATGACAGTTACAGAACACCTGATAGAAAGACGAACGAAGAGAAATAACGCACCTGAAATGGCCAATAATTATCTTCGACTAATATTTGATATACACGTGACTTCACACGGCTGTCATTTAGATAAAACTTGACACGAATCAGGTTAAACACGTGACAGAACATGAAAAGAGTTTTGCTACACATCAGTCCGCGAGATAAAATATAATTTACGCAAGTAAGCATGACTGGTGTATAATCTTGCTTAACATTTAATAGCTCACATTTCTGCTTTTTCATAAGCAACCCCCTTTTCATTGGTCTCACAAGTAACACTTGGTTTACGCTAAACCTTTAAAGCTGATGTGTGACACAGAACCCGTAAGAACCAGAACCTCAGGAAGCCTGTAACCTTTAGTTGATCGCAGCATGCTGTAACCCACCGCTGCGCTGGCGTTGTCCCACGCTGTGCGCTCTGTCCCTCCGACCCAACATTGATCTTTTAAAAGTGATTCACCTCGACTTGTCCTAATGAACACGCGTACACAGCTTGGTACGTCGAGGCCACGCTCCAGATTCACGCTTGCTCAGTTACTGCCCAGTGGGAAACATCAAACCGCTTGACGTACACACACACACACACACACACACATGCTACAGGCCGTGGCGGCCTGAAAGCAATTTTTTAATCAGTGGCTCCTTTCAAGCACGGGTTCTTCTGCTATTCTGGCAAAAAAAACTTTAGTGAAGACCTGTCAGTCCACCACCCGGAGAGATCTATTTGATTCCTGAAAGCCGACAAGCCGGAGTGATGGATGGATGGCGAGATCTGCATTACTGACGAGCGTCTTCTCAGCGGGGCCACTGAAATGTGCTATAGTTTTTAAAAAGCATGTTCTTCCTGTGTCTAACCAAGCTTGAAAGAAAGAAAGAAAGAAAGAAAGAATCTCAGGATCAGTGTTAGCACCATCACCATCATCCTCATCATCATCATCATCATAGTCAAACAGTGTCGCCTGAGCATCAGGTGACGCTCCAACATGGATAATAATAGAGCGAATAGAAAGCTCTAACTCTGCTCTGAATAATTCAACATGTAAACATTATTCATTCTCATTTGCATTTGTGAATTGTCGCACAGAGCATCTTTTTTTTTTTTTTTCCGTGGCTTATGGAGAACATAACCTCACAATCCAGTTGGACAAAGGCTCTCATGGCAGCAATCACAGCAGCGTGGGCACGGTTTACGTCCTACTCACTTATAATTATTTATTTCCCAGTGTATCTGTGAGCACGCTGGATGGCGTCCATTTTAACACATTTCTCAGACACAGTTTTGGAAACAGATCTGCAGAGTCCTGGTTCCCCAACAACAATGACAACAACAACAACAACAAAAAAAACTCCCCAAATTATTTCCCCTCATCTACACTGAGGCGGTTTTACTTGGTGAAATTGTTCTTTGTGCTGTTGTTGTTCCGCCTCCGCAGAAAGCAGCATTTCTGATTCTCCCTTGTCATTTTTTTTCTTCTTTTTTGGAAGCGCTCGAAAACCACCAGTGAAATGATTGCATGGGAGGAGACACGGGATGCTTGACAATGCTGAACGATGATGACTGTAATGATCTGACAAATAAGGAACGCTCCCGCGCGGCTTATGGGGTTGTGTTTTTTTTTTTTTTTTTTAAATGGATTTCCCCCACTGAGGACTTATAAATCACTGTTACAAAGCACAGCAGGTTGCTTTAAATTAGACATTAAAACTGCAGATTGTCCTAAAGCGGTTTTTAGCCTACTGGGGTTTCCCTGGAAATGCAGAAAGCATTTGTAGGAAATAAATTAAAATGAGAAATATACATAACGTGGTTGTGTATTTATTCATATATTTATCGGTTCATATTTTTCTTTCTCCTTTTCTCATGGACAAGCCTCACATCTTCGAATAATTGTTGCCTATAGAATGCACAGACTACACATTAAATATTGTGTAGTAAAGACTATACACTGATCAGTCATAACACTACAACCACCTGCCTAATATTGTCTAGCTCTCTTTCTGGGCAACAACAGCTGGAGTCCATCAACAACTGGACTCCACAATGAAGCTGTGCTGTGGGATATGGCACCAAGACGTTAGCAGCAGATCAAGCCCAAGTTGAGAGGTAGAACCTCCATCGATCAAAGTTGTTTGTCCAGCATGTCCTACAGATGAATTTGAAAGCCGAGTCAACGCCTTGAAGTTCTCGAACCATTCCTGAACAATGTCTTTAGTGTATCAAGGTACATTATCCTGCTGAATGTGCCACTGCTGACAGCGAATACTGTCCCCATAAAGGCGTAAACAGTTAATCCTTGGATTGCGAGCATAATTTGTTCCGGAAGTGTGCTTGTATATCAAAACACTTGTATATCAAAGCATATTTCCCCCATTAAGAATAATGGAAACTCAGGTGATTCGTTCCACAACCCAAATTCATCATATAAAAATAATGAATACAAAATGTAAAGTAAAAATAAAACAAGTTAACCTGCACCTTATCTCTGATGAGAATGATGGCTAGAGTAGGACAAGAGAAGAAGAGGAGGAGGAAGGGGGCTACTGTGCACGATCACGTTCACTCACACACACACACACACACACGCACGCACGCACACATACTAACGGAATCACTGCTCTGCCGACAAACTACTTTAACAAGGAAATGTGACGTTGCATTGTCGTTAAACAGATTCATCTCCTGCACTGCTACTACACTTCTTTTTAACTTTTTTCTTCACGAGGTCTGTTGTTGCAGTAGTTACTACAGAACAGTCACTACACTTGGACACAAAAATAAAAATGCTCTATGTGCATGCGTTGAGACAGAGCATGGGATACTATTTCCCATAATCCCGCAGCACGAGTAAGAGAAGAATCATTGATTCAGTTGTGATCACGTGATGCTCGGTACAAAAAGTGCATTCGTAATTCAAGTCCTCACTCGATTATCAAGTTTTGCTCGTCTTGCAAAAAACGCTCACAGGCCAAGTTACTAGCTTCCACTGTACTTGGTCAGCAACAATGTTTAAGTAAGTGGTTAGTTTCAAAGAAACATCCACATGAATTGCTTCGAACACTGAGGTAAGTGATGCTCCTGGCCATAAACATGAGGTAAGATAAAACAGACCAAGCTACATTCTTCCATTGCTCCATGGTCCAGTTGCTGTAGTGCACACGGGTCAGTGTGGGCGCTCTGACTGGTCTACACATATGCAACAAACTATGATGCGCTGCATCTGATCCAGCTGTCAAGCCATCACAATTTGGTCCGAGTTGCTGAGATCATTTTTCCTGCCTCCAACACTTCGACTTTGAGAAATGTGTGTTGACTTGCTGCCTTGTCTCCAGCATACTACCCCTTCACAGGAGCCGCAGTAATAAAATAATCTATAGCTGGAGACATTTTACTATGTGTATCCAGCAGAGAAATATTTGTGGTCATATAAGTGGGAATAATGACTTCATAGTGCAACAGGGAGACGTTAACGAGGGAATAGAGCATATAATAATCCTGACAGGAAAACGTCCTACTGTATGTGTGGGAGTAAAGCTGCTTATATCTAAACTCATATTTTCTTTACACGAACCGAGCGTGCTGCTTGGAATGCGTTTCCTTCAAAGCACACTGGAGCTATACACTTGCATAAAAAAAACAGTCACGTGCAGTTCAGAGTTTTGTTCCAAGCAGCACGTTCTTCATCTCCGTTTCTCTTCAGAGGAGATTGCTGTACGTAGCGCTTATCCTGGAAGTGTTGCATGAATTAAGCAGGACTGCCTTTGATTAGCTGCATCCAAACACATTCGGAAATCATCATTATTCATGCCAGCGCTGATTTGATCCACAGACTGCCTACTTAATTACAAATTGAGTGGGACGATACCGATCCATTTACATGTGATTTAACTTGGAAGATTTTTTCTATTTTTTTTTTCAGTTGAGTATCGAGCTGCAGATGCATCAGTGATTGTGCCAGTGTTCAGCTCTCATTCACCCATGGAAACTTGTGAAACTTAGGTTTGGGTTTTTTTTTTTTTTTCCTCATTTAAGTCTGCCGTTTTTCAACTGGAGTTTCCACCTGGTCAGTTGTTCACGAGCTGAAACAGGAAAAAATACAAAGGAAGCGAGAGACAGACGAGACTGGTTGAGTGACAATCTGAAAATTGTTTCGGCGGCTGAGCGAGATTGCGCGATCTGCTTCCGAGAGAACAGGTCCGTGACCTGAGGACAGAATTCATTTTCCTCGCACTTCACCGTACACCTCGTTGACGGCAGGTGACGCGAATCAGGCGTATTTATGCGTTTTTTCGAGTACCTCGAAGAGAGCTACTCGTTTTCAGACAAGCGCGAATCTATAAGTGAATCTGATTGTGATCCCTGTGTTAACCGTCTTCCGTACACTCCCCCCCCCCCCCTACCCCCCCCCTGCGAGGATAAGCAGGCTGATTGCTCAATACATTCTGTCACGACGGAAACCGGGACAATAAAAGTGAGTTTGTTTTCTATCACCGCTTCCTAACGTCAAGCTCATGTTTAGCATCATAACGGGGGAGAAAATGCGGAGCTGCTTCACATTCGCCTGCGACGGAATAGTCTAAAGTTTTCTTCACCTTTGCTTGCTGATGTCATGAATTAAACATGATCCTGTGCCGCTTTATCAGATCCCCCTTGAACACGTGCTTCCATGTCACTTTTCCATTCCATTCGAATGCGATGCCTTTAGTGTCTTCGACACCACGTATAAAACATTGTTTATGAAAATCTGGTCAGCGCAGTGCAAAGGGCGGTACAAAATAAATACATAAATAAATAAATAAATAAATAAATAGAGTGCGGTTCTGTCATGTATGAAATTACATTATGGAAGCAAAATACCGTACCGATTGTGCTGAGGGATCAGCACACAAGGGCGCTCGGAGAAAGATGAAGACGAGCGAGTTTTACACGCGCGGTCATCTAAATGCAAACCTGCATTGATTTGTCCACTTATTACCGCCGCAAAATGCACTAGTACGAGGACACGGTTACGCACCAACGCACGCTAAGACATCTGATCCATGGTTCACTAGCTCAAAGGCATGACCCTGTATTAGCAAAAAATATCAGCGCATGCCAGGAATCAATGTCCGGGTCAGTACCCTTGACCGAATCTTTTAAAAAGGACAACCTACCTGTATGTCCTATAGAATGTTGTCCTAGATAGCGGGGATTCATCAGAAATGTCCCTACTGTGCATTATAGACAATTTACGAGCTATTCATTCATTTCAATCTCAGTAGGAAGATTATGTGGGGTTACGTCTTGTGCTGTAGTACCCACTCACTGTCCACTGCCCACTTTATTGGAAAAACAGCCACTCCTAACAACCATGGTGGGCAGAAAAGCATCTTGACAAGTAAAGAACTGATGAAGAACCAGAATCTACGCAGGCTACGGTGGGCACCCTGAAGGAACGCTGAATCCCAGCAAGCTCCTAGGGAATGAACCATTATAGTTCACAAATCGTCGGAGTCCAAAAGCGAATCCCTCCCAAACCAACTTTTCACTAGAGAGAGTCTTCACAACCTATATGCCATTACATCCATCCATACACACTCCATGGAATGAGGCAGTTTCTCTAGTTCTTCACCCCTTTTTTTTTTTTTTTTTTACTTAAATCCAGCAAAAATCTACAGCAGCTGCTGGAACTGAAATCGATATCCGTCAAAAAGCGCCTAATTACGAACCATCTTCATTACCGTGCACCGATTCTGTGCGGGGTTGTAACGAGTATAAAAGCAAGCCTCGTAATGAGAACGCAGGGTCCGGGGAAAGCGCCTGACTGGCCCTGGGTTCTCTTTGCCTCGCTCTAATTACGCACCCTCGGCGTTTTAGCAATGCCCCGTGCGCTCGACGCCTGTCAAAAGGTAACAGATAATTGGAACAAGGTGACAATCTACGCTCCATAAAGCGGGAGGGGAGCCGCTGTCGGCTGCTCACCTCATGATCGATGCTCGTAAAAGAGCGGCCTCTAATGAAGGCAGGTGGGCGGCCCGCCGATAAGTCACTTATTTTCCCATTACGCTCGTTAAGTTTTACTCAGCCTCCTGACTGTTGGCGCGCTCCGGCTTTCTGCTGAGGGAAAAAACGAGGGGTCGCTGACATGGGTGTGTGTTTTCAAATGAGGGTGGATGGAGCACACGAGGGATAATTATTTAGGGGGGGAGAAAAACGTTTAATTCCGGATTCGATTCTCTCTTGCTTATACAAGTGCGCTACACATAAGGGCACTAAACAGAAGCTTAGATTCAGGATTTGTCCTGCCTGATTTGACAGACGCCACATACGCTGTACACTGACTGAGCTTTGCATTCCATGTACAAGAGGCACAAGAGTCCATGCCTACGCCCTGTGTGCCGCGCTGTGTGGCGAACAGGGAGTCATTTGGGGCTCAGATCCTTTTATGCTATCTCGTGGACTATCTTCTTATCTGGGGTTCAACTCCCCACTTGCCGTATAAGTGGACTAGAAGGTATGAAATAATGATTTCTTCCTAAATAATAGAAGGCTAGGGAGTGATTGCGCACTCCGCTCACTAGTCCCTGTGTAGGCTCCCTGCGTACGGTCTTTTACACCCTATGTAGGGCACTAAATCTCCAACGAGAAAGATATTAAGGATTCCCGTCCTACTCCATATGAGCTACTGGCTTTTAAACCTCTCTATATGTAGTGCACTATATCTCCAAAATATATGGGCAATATTTGTGGTCACCTACCGCGGCAGTATAAAGCAGATCTATAATAATGTCTCCTTCCCTCTATGTAGCACACATTATGTCTGATGGAGAGAACGGAATAGTGTGTACAACGATGATCCTAATAGAAAAACGCCCTAATGGGACGAGAACAGGATGGAATAACAGTCCTCAGTCCTGCGTGTTGCATGTGGGGCTTTTTTTAGTAGCGTTTGATTAGTGACGGTCTCGTTCGCCGCTTCGGGAATCTAAATCTGGCGAAAAAGGGCGCACGCATTCGCGCAAAGAGGGTTATGAGATCCTAATGGGATGAGGGCGCTGTGAAATACAGCCTTTGTGATGCTGACAAAAAGACGGCTCCTTTTTATAGGAGCGCTTCGTTATGGCAGGAATTTATGATTTTTATAAATAATCGAGAAATGCCCTAAGCAAGAGGTGACGTGGTGGAAATCTGTGTGACAGCTCTTTCCCGTCCGCGTTCCAGTGCTGGAAAAGCCATAGCGCTTTAACACTAGCTGTGAAAGATGGGTAGAAATACATGTGCATGTGTGTGTGTGTGTGTGTGTGTGTGTGTGTGTGTGTGTGTGGGAAAGTGTTACATGGTGGATAGGCTCAGGCTCAGCAGGCTCGGGGATTCGTTTTTGAAGGAAGAAGTGTCAAAAAGGAGTGTCAAGATAATCCCCATCCTTCTAGAAAAGACTGAGAGAGAGAAAGAGAGAGAAAAAGAGAGAGAGAGAGACGCAGGGGAACTCTACTTATGTGCTCAATCTGTCTCTTGCTTTTGTAACCTCCACGTGAACCGTGAGAGGATAGATTCGTTCAAGCGGCGTAAAAAGAAGAAAAAAAAAAAAGAAAAAACCCACACAGATGCACATGCATGCAGCCGGCCGGTCGATCCGACAGACGCACGTGGCATGCTGTAATATGAGAATTTAAGAGGATAAACGTGTGCGCAGACGTCGGGCCGCTTTTAATGTTCCCGAGGGGAAGATTTGTAAAGAAACACAACAGGTGTCTGAGTGAAGACGTCCCGTGAGTGGAGGGAGGCGGTAAATAAATAAAAGACTTGCATGCCCGTATCATGTGAGTGTCACACAGTTACACCATTATTGCACACACACACACACGCACACACACACACACACAGTCTGCTAAGGGTTTGAAAAAGAGCCCTCGATGCTAGCGCAATCAATCTGAAAGGTTAGATCTGCTACAAAACAAGCGGCGTGTCCGTTCGGCTGCGCTCCATGAAGGGCAATTACACATCTGACGCGGTGTGACCCATCGCCAAGGCTCACGGCTGGATGCTTCGAGAATAATTACGGACTGTAGATCAGCTGGCATTCTCTCTCTCGCTTTCTCTCTCTCCCTTTTTTTTCTGAAAAGGCCAGGAACTCTGGCTGACACACACGAGCTTCGTCAGTTATCGACACCCCGTCGTTGATCCGCGGCGGCTTGATTCCACTAGGAACGACTGTACGGCTAGAAGGATCTTCGCTCTACAGCACTCCTGAGTTTTACTTCATTTCTCTTTTTTTTTTTTGGCTTTCAAAGCCCCTTTGAGCTGCAAGCGAGTGCAACATGGAGCAAGACGCTAGGACACCTAGCAGGAGGTTCAGCAGTGATTTCACCGTCTTTGCAGTTCTCGAATTAAAATAACAATAATGATTGTACAAAAGATAAGAATGCACCATTAAGTCTGGAGCAGTGGTCGTTATGTAGTAAAATGACATAAAAATAAATAAATAAATAACATCGGGTAATGTATCAAACAGCTAAGACTAGACCGCTCTTACACTCTTTCTCAGTCCTAATACTCCAGCATTGGGCCATTTCCTTTCCTCAGCACTGTGACTTCTCAGATTTATCCTTCTTTCCTTGTCAGATTCACTTACCAACAAAATACATGTGTGTGTGTGTGTTCTGGGGGATGTTTATATATATATATATATATATATATATATATATAATGTGTGTGTGTGCTGAATTTGCTGGAAAAAAAAGAGAAAAAACCTCACCCACGCGCTCTCACACACTCACACACAGACACGTGCGAGCTGTGTGTCTTCCATAGTCCCTGAAGAAACTCTACGATTTGCCTCTGCTGGCTTTGACTGGGCGCAGTAATGAAGCCCGCTGAGGAGTTTTCCACTTTCCTGCTGCGCTCGTGCAATTCGACTCTGTCTGCAGAATGTGTTAAATAAGTTCAGGCCTCCCCTGGTGGAAATGCAGGAGAGGGAATAGGCGGAGAATGAACTGGAAGGAAAGACGAAAAATCCAGTCGGCGACATACCGTAGTGTCGCGCTTGTGCCGATGGATAGATGGATGGGCGACACGAGAGAGACGAGTGACACGGAGCGTCTTTCATAACGCGACGTGTGATCAGTTAAAAAGTTCGGAGAATTATCGTTACCACTCCCACCACAAGTGGCATGTGATGTCACAAGTGCAGAACAGAAGCTTTGATGAATTACCCCTGAGCCCTGGAGAGAGTTTACGTTGAGAGGGAAATATGTAGAATTGTGTGTGGAAGGAATAGAAAGTATGAGAATGTACACCGTCACACACTCTCATTTCATAGGACCGATCTTTGCTTTGATTAAGTCCATGGCATCATTTCCATAAGCCTATGCAATGCCACAACATTTACTTCCATCCATTAGTATTCTTAATTTCGTAAGATCTTGTGTTGATGATGGAAGAGTCGGACCGCTGCGTAAAGGCTTCTCCAGAGCATCCAAATGATTCTCAATGAGGTTAAGGTCTGGACTGGTCCATACCACCAGGGGGAAAAAAATCATTGATGGAAAAAAACAGGACGTTGCTGAACCTAGAGCTGTCCAACAGAAGCAACCTCAGATCATAACACTGCATCCACAGGCTTGAACAACCAGAGGCAGTAGTCATGATGGAACATCACTGGAATGGGGTAAATTTGGACTCATCAGACCACATCACCTTTTCCCAATGCTTCATCATCCGCTCTTTATGCTCCCTCGTAACCCGAAGCCTTTTTACTGATTAGCCTGACTGATACTGTAAGTGGTTTATCTCAAGGCTACGCAGCTGTTTAGTCCCAGTCCCTCGAGTTCTCTTTGCATTGTGTGTGGAAATGCTCCTTCACTGTTTCTACTGCTGTTTCTAAGTGTTTAAGCGCTCTCCAATCTGCCCACAGTTCTTCTTTGAAGATGGTGGTTCGCCGCTATCCTTTAAGACTTGAATAAATGATTTGACTCAATTTTCAGTAGTTTTAACAAGATCCTCAGTTGTTTTCTTTGCTTGTTGATGCAGGACAGTAATATGACCCTTCTGAAACAGAGTGACATCTTTGCCACGACCACAGGAGATGTCTTCTGACCTGCTTCTTTAAGAAATGAGATGCTACTCACTCAGTTAGAGTTAAGTACCTTGTTGCAGCTGAAGCATATTAATCACTGCAGTAATTATCCATTGGAAAGCTCTTACCCATTTGAATAGCTAAATCCAGGTAGTGACTCTCTTTTTTTTTTTTTTTTGGCCGGGGAGTGTATAAATCCATACCCGGAGCTGAATTACTCGAACTGGAGTCAGTGGAGCGAACGCTGCTGCTGAATTACCTCTGTTTAAAAAATCCGTCTGCTGAGTTAAACTCATTTGAGATGCACGTATGAAGTGCAGGAAGAAGCACAGACAAGTAGACACACACACACACAAAACCCTTGGACTTAAAGCTTGTGAAGGACTGACAAAAAAGATTCAAACGTATCAGTTTTGTCAATTGTGTAAAATCTTCCAAAAAATCTAATTGAGCCTTTCTATTATTGCTTCAGGTTCAAGCAGTGGAATGATTTCATCAGCTGGACTCTTGCAGATGTGATGCCACAAAGCGAGAGTGACCATTTGAGAGCACAGGGGGCGGAGCTTTCAAGCAGCACCGGTCTTATGCGCTAAAATGCCCCCCAAATAATCTCTACCAAATATTATATTAGAACATAAATTCATAGGTTTATTATTGTCAGATATGATATTACTATTATAATGAACCCTAGGCATGTGACAGGTGTCGAGACCATTAACACAAATCCTCATATAACGGTTATTTTTTGGCTCATTTATTTTGCAGGGATTTGTCATGTAATACAAAAATGTTTAGACTAAATAAATATTCATGATGAAAAATTACACGAAAAAGATTTTTACTATAAAATGATGAAATATAAATATAAAAAATGCATGTATATGAAAAAAATATAATATTTCTTTTCTATATAACGCACTTTTTTATATTGCTTATTTTATGATAAAATGTGGTTAGTGTAATTTGTAAATCGTAAAAACCTATGAATTTGTGTTCTAATGTAATATTCGATAGAGATTTTAGCGCACAACACCGGTTAATACCTGAGAGTTGAAAAGATAAAGTGGGAGAAACTATTTAGCTCATACTGTGTAGATGTGTATAATTCATAGCTTCTGTCAAAAGACATTTATTGAACATCTCAAGCCTTAAAGTGTTTTTTTTTTTTTTTTTTTGTGTGTGCGTGTGTTTCGCATTAAACATATTTTTTGTTATTCTGTTGTGATTCTTAGCCAGATTGCTGTAATCATTGCTCATGTTTTATTTCTTATTCATGACCGAGCCTCATGCCTTGTGTTTGCTCTTTTATATGAGCACACTGCGAGGGATTTATTCAACACTAGTTAACAATAACACAACACTAGTTAATAAATATAACAATAAGCGATCTGGTTATTTATTTATTTTTTGATTTTAGCTCACCTCGATGCGCACTACTAATGTGCAGTGTGTAAATAAAAACAATAAAACTCCTACAAGCAGCTGCTGGAAAAAAAAAAAAAAAAAAAAAAACACTCCATAGACCTTTTTCAAATCAATCACCTCGGCTGCTAAATTGTTTCTGGCATTAATGGAAATTTTTTATTCATTTACTTTTGCTCGAGAAAACGTCAGGCCGTAACTCGATTAGTCTTCCCGCGGTAATACACCGTGCAAACGCCTTCGTCTTCGCTCCGTTCTCCGTCTAACCAGGCCGCGCGTCATATATTGACCGGTATAAAAGGCAATCGTCGGGAATTATCGCGATATGAAATTTTAATCCCGGCTCTACCTCCAAGCAGGTAAAATGAGACCTCTGTATGCTCACAGGCTCCTCCGGTGCTTGCTCATGCATGGAAATGATTTGGCTTTCAGAGCCATGCTTTCAGTGTGAGGAAAGAGGGGGGGGGGGGGGGGGGGGAATATATATATATATATATATATATATATATATATATATATATATATATGTGAAGTGGCTTGGATCTGAGAAAAAGAAAAGAAAGAGAAAAAGAAATAAAAAAAAAAAAAACTAATTTGCTCTCAGAAATGAACTGGCTCTGAGAAAATAAGTGCTTTAATCAAACCCAATTTTCCACCTCATGCATAAACAATGGAAATATTTTAGGTTGAATCACAGAATCCGTCGCTTCTTAAGCACAACTCGAACATCCTGATTAAACCACTTTTCATATTCCTGGACAGGCTGAGGGTGAGGTTATGTGTGTGTGTGCGTGTGTGTGCGTGTGTGAGAGAAGATTTGATCCAATTAATGCAGTATAATGAATCAGTTCCCGTAAAAAAAAATAAATAAATAAATAAAAACAGTTCTGAATCACCAGCGTGACACTAATCTGAGCTGATTCTTCGAAGCCTTACAAGGTCACTGAGTCTTGGTTAATCATCGAGCCACTCAGTGGGTGCTTGTATCATTCAAGTCGTGCCTCTGAGATGAGTGATACGCACTGTATGTATAAAATCCGGTGACATGGTGACAAGGCCAAGGCGAGGTACCTGTCTTCATTGGCGAGGGAGCGTGACCGCTTCATTAATAATACCTAATGGCTCGGGCGATCTGAAGACAGCGCTGATCTCTTTGATGTGGAAATGGCTTCGTTCATATTCCAGGTGCCGTGCCAGGCGGCGATGTTCACACAGCACGACATGAAACGTGAAGCATGATGCATGAAATGCGGCCACTAAAATGGAGACCAGAGGGATTTTCTGCCAGTCTTTTTTTTTTTTTTTTCACCATGTTTCACCCATCTCTTTACTTGTCTAACTGGAAAACAAACTTGGGTACACAGCAAGTATTTGATTAACCAAGACGTGAAGTTGACATAATGTCCACCAAATGACCTTTAGTTGCGCAAACATTGGCCAAACCTGTACGGAATGTCATTTTCACGACAATTTATTTAGCTCTGACAGTCCAGGGGTCTTGAACCTGGATGGTCTTTTTCCATCTTTTCTCGCCCCCCCCCCTCCCTTCTTCGTCTAATCTTCCTCTGCTAGAGTGTGTCCTTATTCCCCTGGTGAGGTAATAGCCCTCGCTGGCCCGGTCAGGAGGTAAATTAAATCTCTGCAGAGGGAAGCCGCTGATTTATTCACCAGCTGGGTTATAGGGCCATGCCTGGGATCCAGGGGAAACGACCTGTACGGCCGAGAACACACAGCCGCGGATAAATCTCCTTTAATACCCCGCTGCAAGAAAGCCGGAGAAACTGAGCCGTTGTTTCGGCTGTGGAAATTGCCAGCAAATCTCACTCGCTAACGAGCTTCTGCTGAACATAAGCTTGGGTGTCGGAGCTCATTTGAGCTATCATTAGCCACCAGAAGGCCGTCCCCGGGGTTTCTGCACATGATGATAAGCAATGCAATACGTATGACATCATTTCACGTAACGGATTTAATATGCATGAAGCAAATAATTGTTCATTTTGGAGTCACCCCATGCTCATCTCTATTACGTCAAAAAAGAAATAAATAAATCCAGACACCTCTGTCTGGATTTATTTATTTCTTTTTTGACGTAATAACCCTCTGTCTTTCATTTAATGCAATCCTGCAAATTATTTCTTTTTTGTTATCTTTCAGGCTGTGTGATAACATTTAAACCCACACAATGTCATTACAAAGGGGAAAAGCCACTCTGACCTCGTGTTGATGCGAGCGTGAGCAGCATGGCAAACGGCTCAGGGCAGGAGAACACGAGCGCAGTGAGCCGCCATGCTCCAGGAGGCTGGTGTGAAATCGCTCGGGCATGACCGCCGTTGCTGTGACACGCCGGATCCTATGCGCTGACGGACACGGTGCTCTTACAAACTGTTTCCCGAGCCCAAAGGTTATTTTAAAGTGAGGTTTCTCCACTTCAGCAGGAGTTAAGCTTCAGCCACTGAGTAACAAAGGAAAACTTGAGCAGACCCGTCTGTTTGCTGCTAGCTTGGGGAACTATATTTTTGGTGCGACTTAATTAACACAGTGGAGTTTTGTCAGTGATAGTGCTGCAGCAATGAGACTAATTGCATTTCTACTGCACTCCTTGTATAATAAAGTGTATAATAAGCTACGGCTTGAATCGGCAGTGGAGGTACTGGTAGGATCGCAGCTTTATATAGCACTAGTGCTGGACGGCATGTTTTTCCTTTATACATTACAAAGCAACACCCCCCCCCCCCCGCCCAAAATCATCCTAAATCAGATTAGCTACTGTAATTTGGGTAAACACTGGCCTCACGATTATTTATCATTACACGTTTTAGCTGAATTAAGAACATGGTGTTATTACACTTCATCATTTTGGTCTTCCGTTTCAACAGAAAGCGCATTTACACTGGATGTTCTAATATACAGTAGTTATGTATCCCTTCACATTACATCAGCAAACAAATTAAGAAAAAGAACAACAACAACAAAAAGCCACCACACTACACTGTTATTGCTTATGTAGGTTTTCTTGCGAGATCAACATTTGTTGCAAATAATCAACAACAGGATGGTGTGAGGCAGAGTGTTACAAAGATAAGTTCATTACTAAAGTGTGTCCACATTATCCTAGAGTCGCTTGGTGCAGGGAAGTACTGCACTACTGACTGACACCGGAGACTCCTTCCATAACATAAACATCTCCCTAGAATATGGGTAGCATCCACTATTAGAACTGAGAATCAGAATTGATCTGACCAATCAGAATTGAGAATTTAACAGCACTGCATTATACTGTACATAAACAACTTTTGCATTCCCTAAATTTCTCCCATTTTACAGTAGATTGTATTAAATAACGAATGAAGCTACTGTAAGTACTGTTTCCACAATAAAAAGGTGGTTAAATGAACATTTCTTTATTTTGTAATTGTTTTTCTTACTCCTATAATTATCTAACCATCTCAACTCTTGATCAGGTAATGTGAGATGTAAAGAATCATGCAGAGGTTTCTTTCAAAATACATATTATTTATTAGTATGTGCACAAAGGGGATGCTACAAGCTGTTAATCACCTGTGTAAAGCTTGTTGTGTGAGAGCTAGAGATAGTGAGAGAGAAGAAGAGAGAGAGCGACAGAGAGAGAGAGAGAGAGAGAGAGAGAGAGGGACAGGACTATCTCCCCTGTGTCCTCATTAGACTTACTGACTTCATTTACCCCGTAGTCCAAAGCTGTGGATTGCGAACACTTTCGAAATAAAAGACTAAACTCTCACCTGAGAATAAAACAAATGTTTCACAATTTTTCAGGTGTTTTAAAATGTAGATGATGCCATCATATGTAAAACATTACTCATAAATAATTTAGATTACCTAACCTAAGATAACCCTAACCCTAAGTCTAAACTTACTAACATTTTTAAATGAGTATTTTAATGCCTAGGCAGCTAGACATGTCAGCCAAATAGAAACACAATAGAATATATTTATATGTAATAAAAATTCTGTATTTCAAATCCTGTTTTCTTTAAAGAGCAGGTACATACAGTAACTGAGTACATTTACTTACTTACATTTCACTCATCGGTTTTATTAGCGGGTACTTTTGTCCCCTATCCGTACTCTCACTTAACTACATTTCTGCATGGTGTTGCGTTAGCTACCGACAGTGGTGTGTAAAGCAGGAATTTCACCACCTGCTGACCATTATGTGTAATTGTGTGACTTTCCTTTCCTTCGAGACATGCCTAATAATATAACAGGTAAATTATATTAAAATCTGAAGCAGAGCTGGTTGCAAACGAGCAAAGAAAACAGTGCATTGAAAATCGAGTAGGGGAGAGAGAGAGATTTCTTTACTAGGGAATTTGGATTAAACTTTTTGCTTGAATAAATTTAAAGGTGAGTACTTCTGTACTTTCACTCAGGTACATATGTAAATGGAGGACTTTTACTTTTACTTGAATAATATGTGCCCTGGGGAATCTTTACTCGAGCACATAATTTGCCCACCTCTCTTTCAAATATATTCCAATACGTAATATGTAATATTCTAACAAAACAAGCTTTTTTGACCCATTTAAACTTTAAATTGACTTCACTATACCACTTATCCTGTACAGGGTCATGTGAAGCGTGAGGCCTATAATAAGGTCAAATGTAAATGAAAATTTGGTGGAATTTCCCAAGCACATTTATTTGCCTGTTTGTTTTTGGTGTTTAGACAGTCATGGTGTAGGAGATATACTGTACAGTATTTTCTGGATGGGTTGTTTACTTTCCCCAGAAGTGGCCTTCAAGCATGACCACACATTTTTGCAGGATTAGCTCATGAAACAGTTTTATTACAGCAACAGTAAGACCAAAAATCATGACCTTTATTGTCAAGGCACTTCCTGTTTGCGAGACCATTGCTGGCTAGAGCAGCAGATGGAAGTCAGAGCTGCTTTTGCACAATTTTATTATGTTTTCTAACACATGTGGGGGGGTAATAAATTATTCTTTAAGTTCTTTAGCCTTTTGTTAGTCTTTCGGCTGCTCACATCGAGGGGTCGCCACAGCAGACCAACTGATCCGTAAAACATTTTGGCACAGGTTTTATGGCGTTCTTGACCCACTATGCACCCCCCCCCCCTCCCCTCTCCCCCCTCCATTTCTTTCCGGACTTGGGATCGGCACTGCATCCAAGGCTGGGGTTTGGGCATTGGCTGGGAATCGAATCCGGGCCTTCCGCATGATCAGATTACATGGTCGGAACTAACTGCTGTATAATATAAAGTTTTTAAGCCATTTAAATACACTACTTCAGCATGATCATACACAATCATATACTTTAAGTGTGCAAAATATACCTGAAGTTGTTTCACTGTAGGACATAAAAACTACACTTAATACTCTTACATTTTTGCCTTTTTTTAATAATTTAATTCAAACTTAAATACACTTATTTAAGTACAAAATTATTGTTCAAAATAGCGAACTTCAAGTATATTTAAGCAATATCACAATAGAGGAAGTGCTGTTGTACTAAATATCAGCACAGAATCTGAAGCTATCACAGCTGTGTTGATATTCAGTAGTCCAGCACGACCTCAGATGTGATATTGCTTTTATACAACAGTGCTACAAACAGCATTCGTTATCAACATATTATGATCTGGTGGTGGACAGTGCTGTAAATTCCTTAATATTCTCTTATATTTCTGTTTATTCTGCTTTACAATATCAGCTACTTTCAACATCCAGGTCCCAGGGTTAAATGCCAAATAGTGTTAAATCCAATGCTTGTGCTCTAGGGTGTACTAGTGCCCTTGATTAGGGGTTAGAGATGGATTTGGGATACAGACCTGTTTTGGAAGCTAGTTAGCGTTAGGTGTAAATAAAACAACACAAATGACCCAGAGACAATTTGAAACGTTGTTGTTTAAGATATTGTATAAAAATGTATTAGAATAAAGTGTTGTATTAAATCATGAAAATGCATCAATAATTGGTTTTGAATGTGGGTTTTGGGGGGCTTTTGGTCTCACCTCAGTAGTATTGACTGTGACATACTGTACAAAACATAGAAAGGTTAATGCACATTAATACAAGCCTGAGCTTTGTCACAGCTGCTGTTATATAAAAAAAAAATGAACCGGCAGCTCCTGACCAATCCAGAACTCAAGAAGTAGAAAAATAAAAATAGATACTGCTTGTATAATATATGTGAAGTCGGGGCACTATTTCTTCCCCTGCTTTTTTCTTATTAAAAATTGCCTTTAGCAAGTAAACACCTTCTCCTGAACCAGTTTTTTTAAGCCTCACCTTGAGCCACCTTAGGGTTTTAAAGTGAACTTGGCTTGATCTTCAGGGGAACATAAAGTTCTAGTACCTGTGAGGGAGGTGTACATGTGTGGGTTTGAGTTAAAACAGAAATAATTTTTCTTGCAGAACATTTTCAGGTAAATCTGTTTTTTTGCTTTCCTCCAAATGCTGCAATGGAAAAAAAAATACTAACCTGAGGGTAAGGCATGGGGCTGTAACAATCTCAGACACAATATCTCTTCACACACAGAGGCGTTGCACTAGGTTCCCACTTGAGGACAGCAGGGTTGGCTGCTTCACAGCCATAGATTTATCGAGCTACTTCAATGTCTGGACGCTCCTCTGCTATTGATCCTGACTTGGCATCAGACAGCAGAATAGAAATCGGTCATGGATTTTAATTAAAGCTAAAAAAGAAAGATTGACTGATGGCGCAGGCTTGTTGGCGTAAGGAATCAATTACGGAATACCAACAATTCCAACCTATTGTGGACAGGTGAACTAATCTAATTCACAAGAAGAGCAGGAAGAAGAGATTCAGTCGTCAGAACAAAGCAAATTCAACTGTCGGCTTCGTTAATCATCAGTGTCATCTTTGGAACATCTAACCGATCAAACTTTGGTTTCTTTGGAGTGGATTGAAAAGCCTGATTCACAGTCAAATCCTCCAAACCTTTATGTTGTGGCATTGATTAAGGAAGCCATGCAATTTTTGGCTGGACCCCTTGGCGATTAAAGAAGACCAGAAGCCACTGAGGAAATTGACATTTTCTCAACCTGGAGCTCTGTCTCTGTCTCAGAGGTCAACATGTCTGCCTCAACCTCAATTTCTGTCTCAGAGGTCACCCCATCAGCCTTAACCTGGAGCTCTGGCTCAGAGGTCACCCTGTCTGCCTCAACCTGGAGCTCTGTCTCAGAGGTCACCTCGTCTGCCACAACCTGGAGCTCTGCGTCAGAGGTCGCCACGTCTGCATCAACCTGGAGCTCTGGCTCAGAGGTCACCATGTCTGCCTCAACCTGGAGCTCTGTCTCAGATGTCACCACGTCTGCCTCAACCTGGAGCACTGTCTCAGGTGTCAACATGTCTCAAACTCTGTCTCAGAGGTCACCACATCAGCCTCAACCTGGAGCTCTGTCTCAGAGGTCACCCTGTCTGCCTCAACCTGGAGCTTTGTCTCAGAGGTCACCATGTCTGCCTCAACCTGGAGCTCTGTCTCAGAGGGCACCACGTCTGCGTCAACCTGAAACTCTGTCTCACAGGTCACCATGTCTGCCTCAACCTGGAGGTCTGTCTCAGAGGTCACCATGTCTGCCTCAACCTGGAGGTCTGTCTCAGAGGTCAACCCGTCTGCCTCAACCTGGAGCTCTGTCTCAGAGGTCACCCCGTATGCCTTAACCTGGAGCTCTGTCTCAGAGGTCACCCTATCTGCCTCAACCTGGAGCTCTGCCTCAGAGGTCGCCATGTCTGCCACAACCTGGAGCTCTGTCTCAAAGGTCACCATGTCTGCCTCAACCTGGAGCTCTGTCTCAGAAGTCACCACGTCTGCCTCAACCTGAAACTCTGTCTCACAGGTCACCATGTCTGCCTCAACCTGGAGCTCTGTCTCAGAGGTCACCATGTCTGCCTCAACCTGGAGGTCTGTCTCAGAGGTCACCCCGTATGCCTCTACCTGGAGCTCTGTCTCAGAGGTCACCACGTCTGCCTCAACCTGGAGCTCTGCCTCAGAGGTCGCCACGTCTGCATCAACCTGAAACTCTGTCTCACAGGTCACCATGTCTGCCTCAACCTGGAGGTCTGTCTCAGAGGTCACCACGTATGCCTCTACCTGGAGCTCTGTCCCAGAGGTCACCCTATTTGCCTCAACCTGGAGCTCTGCCTCAGAGGTCACCCTATCTGCCTCAACCTGGAGCTCTGCCTTTCTGGCATGCATGTATTTATTTATTTATATACATTTCATATTGACACTACAAAAGACTTTATTCTTTGTGTGTTGACTAGCTTAATTGTTTTAGCTTATAGGGAATAAGGGTTCAGTACTGTCTCACCTGTGTTCATAAATGAACTACGAATTAAATCTGGACGCCCTTAAATCTGTGTGTGTATTAAATTGAATAAAAAATCCACAGCTTAACTACCTGTGGATGAAAATGCAAAAATGCTTCACGATTTTAACCTTTAAACCTCACACACCCACTCATCGTTCATTTTCATTAAAAAACAAAGGCCTGCGAAAGACAAACATATTGCAGCATCTTTTCTTCCCTTCTGTGTTGAGGTTTCTGTGAGGAACATTTATTACCAGAGCCACTGACATTTTTTTATTTGCTCACTGAAATGACATCTGAATAAATAAGCCTGTGTTTTGTTTTTCTTATTCTTATTCAGTTTTATTTTTTGGAAATGAGAGTAACCTGAAGGGCAATATATTAATACCATATGTAAATAAGGGGCTAGTGGGCGGGACCTTGTTGTCATGCTCCTAAAGCTGATTTCTAAAATTCTTTTTGCACAGTTTTCTAAAAAACTAAAAACTAAAAAGTGGCATTTTTTGGCCATATTAAAACATTATTTACTTTATCATCTTTAATATTAATTGCCAGCACAGTAGAAGAGTAGATCTGAATCGTTTTGAGAATCTGACAAGCTAAGGATCTTGCTCAAAGCTCCATCAGTGTCTTTCTGTCAGCCCTTCATTCTGAACCACTAGTTCCTCAGTTACGAGCATCAAAACTTAATCACTGGCTTCCTCATGAGCACATCGGGAACATTCACTCTTCCTGGGCTGTTTCGTCCATGGGTGCTGGGATTGCATCATATCATGGCCGAGTGTGTGTTTCAGCACCCGGCGCTGTGAATGCGAAGGTGGACCTGTATTAGGAGCAGTCAAGCTTTGAACTCTGCAACCTTCCCTACAGCTAACACAAGCTGAACGTTGATAATTGGGAGCCGGCAGCACTTGCAAGGCAAGAAATGATCCGCGCTAATTAAGGGCTGTGTCTGAGGCTGAAAAATGGCAAGCGCGTTGTCGCTACCTTGCAGCGCGTACCCTCCATCAACATCAATCCCCCATAGATACCTGAGTAAGAGCTATCAAATGAGCTCTGTCAAAGCCCGGCGGGGGGGGGGGGGGGGGGCGAGGGGATCAAGACTAGCATCCAAACCACTGCGATAGCATCCCGCTGAGTGAGGAAGAGAGGAAAAGCTGACAAGTGAGGGAAAAAGAAAAAAAATGTGGGTTTTTTTCCCCCTTCACTGAGCTGCTCGAGACACTCTGTGTGGATAGAGTAAACTTGGAGTCAGCAAAGCTCTGGCCTTGGAGAGAAAGCTTAAAAAAGAGCAAGAGAAACAACAATACAGAGACAGAGTGGAGCAGTAACCTACTTATTACTGTGCACCTACTTATTTACTTCACACACACACGCACACACACACACACATTAAGGGTCGGGTATGTTCGGCTCGCACAGGACGTTATTGGGAAGTTATTGATCGGCAGCATGAATTAACAGCCCGGGCGTGACTTAATCATACAGACTAAACTAAACAAACAGCAGGAGCCGCTCCTACATTCATGAGATTTTCTGATATCAATGTAGTGATGGAAAAATCACTCACGCCCGATGAATTATTTATGTGCTTATACGGTGGTCCGAGGGGAAGGGTAGTCCTAATGAAAGGGGGAAAAAAAAGCAGGGGAAGCTGGCAATCGATTCTTCTTCCTCTCCGACAGCCAAGCCAAGAAGACCTGAAACTGAAACTTGGTCCGACAATATAAGGATTCTCTTGTCTGCGCGAGTGGACAAAAAATATAAGACATGGACAGAACTGTCCCTCCAAAAACACAAGCTTGTCAATGTTTGTTTTATGGCTTCTTTCTGAAAGTCCACTCTTCCATGGCTCTA
Source organism: Clarias fuscus (assembly GCA_030347435.1). Lineage (NCBI taxonomy): Eukaryota > Metazoa > Chordata > Actinopteri > Siluriformes > Clariidae > Clarias > Clarias fuscus. Next base: position 8,618,472 of record CM059208.1, read on the forward strand.
CCTCAAAGTTTTAAAAGTTTTCTCAGAGGCAAAAAAAAAAAAAAACTAATCTAAGGGAGAAGCTAGAGGGAAGGATGGAGGGAGGGAAGAAAGCGAGTGTCTTTGCCCCATTTCCCAATTTAGACATTACAATTTCCTACTCATCAGCTACTGCATTCATTTTTTTAAAATACACAGGATATATTATATAGTTTTAATATTTTAAATCCAGACCAAATCCAGTACCTGCCTAATAGTTTGGACAGAAAAAAACAACAACATAAAAACGCAAAACAAATGAAGAAGTGCTACAAAAAGCTCCGCATTTTATAAAGCAAGCGACTGAGCTACAAATGCAATACTACCTCATTTCTATGGAAATTACAAAAACACAGCCTTGACCGGCACCTATGCGGCTCTGAACCTGCTTCCTCAAGAGAAAACATAATAATCTGAGGAGCTAAATAGCTGCCAGGGATCTCGAAACTCTTTATTCCATTCAGCTTCATGAGCTCCGATCAGCACGCGAGTGTCTTTATTATCACGTGTCAGTCTATCTGCTAAACAATGCCAAGGCTAGGTTTAAAGAGACATCCTGGAGCTCTAGTCGAGAAATTACAGATCCCTCCTGTCACAAGACGAGGCTTAAAAAAAAAAAATCTTTAAACGCTGCTGTCAAATCAACACCTGAAACTCTCAGATAGTGACATCACCGAGCAGAGATGGTTCCAGCGAAAACTAGTGCGCACAGGTGTCTGGACGTTTAGCCATGAAAGTTTTACTTCTTAAGGAATGAAAAATAATAAAAAATACAGGTTGTCCTCGACTTATGAACTGTAAGAGGCTTTTCTCCCCCCTCTTCGGCGGCACGGGAGTGCGAGTGCCGCGTGAGCTTGTGCAGTGTTCACGCGGCTTTCCTTCACATAGCCTTCAAACGACTGATTTCAAGTTTGCTTCTTTGAAGCAGTCTTTGTGCACATTACATCATCCCGCTCCCGTGCCGTCCGTCGCACAACTCTGCTCGTTGGATCTCCAGCACCAGACCAGACCCCGAGCAACACTCCCTGCCCAAGCTCCATTAGCACTGATTACTCTGCAGCTGTGCCTGTTTCCAGCGGCCCCGCCCCTTTACACACTGCAGAAGGGGAAGCCGGCTACCTAGTGAACCTAGTGAGTCGGCCTCATACTGTAGGTTTCAATGACTCAGTCCAGAAGCACGATGATAGAAGATGTCTGTCCTGTAACTCTGTCCTGATGGTGAATAATCCTAATTTCTGAAAATCCTCCAAAGAAAGAGTTCACAGTCCAATACAGTAGAAAACAGCTCTGAGACGAAAGGGCATCCAGGATTCCCCTCGCGATTTAGAGACAACACTTTGTTACATTTCACATTTCTTCATGAGATTAGGTCCTTATATTATGTCCTTAGGCGCAGTTATGGTTTTTGGCAGTGTGGGGAAAGGGGACAGAGATTTAGTCAAGTGGATCAATATGCTTTACATTGTATATCCATGTCAAAGGTCTATACCAGAGTGCACCATTATTTCATTTCATTTGATTTATATCAGGTAAACACTGACTTTGAGAATTAGTACCGGTAGTCACCGACTTACAGATGATTACCGTTCCAGGAGCACGTTCGTAAGTCGGATTTGTTCTTAAGTCGGATTTGTTCCTAAGTCCAACTCACACAGAAATAAGGGGCAGGAGACGGAGGGACGTTGCCGTGAGATTTATTTTTTCTGATTTAACTGTCGGTTTTAATCATTCATTCACAAGCAACTTTCACCCAATTTGACTAGAACATTCCTCATATATGATTTTCTCATTCAGTGGTATATTTATATGAGCTATTTGGCTTTGGAAGATATTTATAAAAATTCTATATAACATGGCAGCACGGTGGTGTAGTGGTTAGCACTGTCGCCTTGCACCGCCAGGGTCCGAGTTCGATCCCCGGCCAGGTTCGATTCCCGTCTCTGTGTGCATGGAGTTTGCATGTTCTCCCCGTGCTTAGTGGGTTTCCTCCGGGTACTCCGGTTTCCTCCCGCAGTCCAAAGACATGTATGTTAGGTCAATTGGCATTATAAATAAAATGGTGAACATTACTCGGTACTCATTTGATTTTCGTAAAGTGTATTTACCAGTTATTACAGATGGATTTGCCTGATTGCACGGCTTAACCTGATCCATATGACGAAAAATGCAAACGACTAATAGGAAACTGATTCTCTGTTTTGGTGAGACTATGACAGACAGGCTGAGGGAGAGGATGGGTTTCATTATCCACTGACTGTTTGATTCCATCATATAAATCACCTTGTCTTCGTAGTCTAAACTGTAATATATTTCTCTCCCAAAGTTTTCATTGAACTGATTCCCAAAATTATGGGACAAAATTATGGGTTCTGTATTTTACAGGATGGTTGGCAGTTTAGTTTAGTTAAACTTTTCTTGATAGACACAGAGTAATTTATCCATATTACATATAATACATATTATTGTACCTCATCACCCAAGCCATGGCTCTTAAACAGGAAACAAACCCAATCCTGCTTCCTATAAATCAATACTAATAATACCCAGGTGTTAATTTAAGCTGGTGCTAAGGAAATTGGAACGCAAACATGAAGAGGTGGAAATGAAATGCAAAAAACAAATAAGAAAATCGGCTGCATGTAATCACGCAATCAGCGATGTGGGTAAACAACAATAAGGAAGCGGAGAAAGACAGACGTGGTTCTCGTTAAAGCACCCTGTGCACGACTCTCACCTCATCATCTCTATAACCATGCGGCTCGCATCCGGGCCTGAAACGTTTCGCACTCGCTTCCAAAAAAAAAACCGTGCACAATCACTCCATCTGTCTCTTCTTATCTGTCTTGGGCCTCGACTGCGGTTAGAGGTTCATTACAGCCCTCGTTTTACAACTTCCTTGGCAAACAGAAGACGATGAACCCAAACAAACTGGTCAGCATCTGGCTGGCAGAATAAAATAACATGCCATTATCTCTCCCTCGTGCGTCTCCATTCGCTCTCTGCTGCTCTACTTAGCTGAGAATTTGCTGACTGCTTCACTTCTTACACCGTAAGTTTATTTTTTCCCTCTTCTTCGTTGTTTTTTTTCCCCCCCCAATGAACAGTACATGCCGGTGTGGCCTGTTTGGCGTTCACTGTATGAAGCTGCTGTAATGCATCTTCCCAATAATTGAAACTAATGCAAATGTGCACAATGTTCTAAACCACGGCGCAGATATTAACTGTCCTTCAGATATATTGCTGCCGTGCTCATGGCTCTGAAACAAAACGCCTTTGTTTTGCATTAAAGCCAGGGTGTGAAAAACAATTAGTCTATTAACAAGGTAGCATTATTAGCCCTAATTAGTGTTCTGTAGAGTGTGCTAATTGGGATAAATTGGCATCTACTCCTTGTGAGTTTTAATAGCAAGCGTTAATATGACCAGGTCTACTTTATGGCCATAAATAACAATCACTTTTCAATTGATTCACTAGTAGCTTTATTAATAGCATTTGAGGCATGATACATCATAAACGAATGCATGACACAATTCAATTCTTTCTACCATGTTGAGAGTCTGAAACTTGTTTTGTAAACCCAAACGAGAACCTTAAAATACCATAACTCAGCGCCAGAAACCGTTATACAGCCACCAGAGCCGATCAGAACTGATCAGCTATTCTGCGGGGTTCTTTTTGTCCTAGAGTCAGATCCAGCATTTCTTGAGTCTCCAGATGAACAGCCAGTACACACTCGTACCCTGAACACTGCTGCTGAATAGATTTCAGGCTGATGAGGACAAAGAAAGCAGCAGGTTCTCAAGTCTGGGCATGAACATGATGGCAGGGCGAGCTGATTGGAATCAGGTGGAGCGATCTTCAATCGGACAACGAGACGCAACCGGGAGCTTCTGTTCCAATTCGTCCAGATAAGGCCTTGTATTGTTGGTTTAGTTAGCCAAAACAGCTAGAGCGCAAAATCCACTGGCATGGCATCACATCATTCGCGCACACACTGGCTGTTTACATAAAAGGCCACTTTGTCATCAAGCCAAATGAATTTGTTCCGCCTGAATCCAGATCCAGGATAAACTGTTTAAAAAGCACAGTGCTGTGAAATTCTTTACTCCTTATTTTTTCTACAGAAATGGTAACTTAGATATATGATATGATTTTATATAAAGGACTTTATATATTCAAACAGTGAAAGAATCTCTTTAGCTTTGTTTTGCTAAGTGCACATTTACAGTATACACTGCCTGGCCAAAAAGAGTCACCAACTATCAGTGATTAAAATGGTTCAGCTGGCTGAAAAGTTATTAACTCTAACTGATGCAGTGAGGAGCTTCTCATTTCTTAAACAACCAGATCAAAATACATGTCCTGTGGTCATGGCAAAGATGTTACTCTGTTTCAGAAGGGTAAAATTATTGTTCTGCATTAAGCAAAAATAATAACTAAGGAGATTCCTAAATCTTCGACCATTAGAACTCAACCATTAGAACTGATGAGTTCAGATTTACCCTGTTCAGAGTGATGGGTGCACTAGCTTAAGAAGAGAGGAGAATAATGACGTGATGCACCCATCATGCCTATTGCCTACTGTACAAACCTGCGAGGGCAATGTTATTATTTTGGATTGCTTCTGTTGGACAGGTCAAGGCTCAGAATCATTATGAGTGTCTCAGAGTAGGAAATCACTTCTAAGTGGCCAAAAAGTCTCAGAATGATGCAATTTAGTCCTACTTTCAAGAGTAGGAATAAGAGCTATTTATTAAGATTCTTAAAATAGTAAATCACTCCTATCTCCAACAAAATGTAGGAGATCCCCTGTGGTGTAGCAAGGAAATGTCGTTCAGGCAGAAAGGTACGCGGTGGAGGGATGTTTTAGTTACATTGAGTGACACTCATAAAAGATATGGACAAAAACACATCGATGAACATGTATGCTGCCGCCACAGGTGACTGAGACTGTACAGTTTTTAATAACATCGAGGATGCATGGAGTTGTGGGCATCATCCAAGGCACACACATATTTCATCATATACATTTTATATAATTATATTAAATTATTCGAGTTTACACAATTGCCGCATTTTACATATACAATTTACATATAACATGTAGCCTACTTTGGAACTCTCAGTGTAGTAAAAAGTCCACGCTTTCCTCTGCGCTGTCCTACTCCTCGCCTGAAAGTAAGAATAAAAAGCTTTATACATCACTTACATGTCCTACTCTCAGGTAGGCAGATTTTCAGTCTTAAATGAACTTCCTACTCGATTCTGATGAGTGATTCTAAGATGCTTAGTAAATGCAGGACCAGATGACTACCTGAATATATAGAATGACCAGGATTTTCCAGTATTGGTTTTTTCCTCTTGGTGGCACGGGCATATTACAAGATGACAATGCAAGGATTGATTGAGCTCAAATTGTGAAAGAGTGGTTCAGGGAGCATGGGACATCAGGGAGATTAGCCACCACGGAGTACAGACCTTAACCTCATTAGGAATCATTGAGATGTGCTGGAGAAGACACTCCCATCATCAGTACAAAATCTTGGAGAGAAATCCATGCAACTCTGGATGCAAATAAATGTTGTGAAATTGGAAAATGATGGCATTGCCGTAATCAAAGCAAAAGGTGGTTCAATGAAATTTTCCATGTTTTTTTTTTATTTTTATTTCTTTGGCCGGCCAGTGTATAATAGATGTTGTAAAAATGAGCTTGAACCAGTTCTTTTCACTCTCCACGTTGGATGGCATGTTGTGTGTACAGATTGAGCTGACATAAGTTGATAATGTTTTTCTAGTTACAGACTGATTTTGGCATCACTCTTGCTCTTATCTCTTTGTTGACATTGAGAAGAGGTAGCACGGATGCTAAAAAAACAATGCTGTAATTGCAGCCCAATGATTTTAGTCTATAATAGCTCTTGCAATACTGGAGCATGTCTAACGGGGAAAATGTGCAACAGATAGCAGTCGTCCTATGAAGTTAGCCGAGGTACCTGTGAGACTCAGATCTAGATGGGTCACAGTGGTGCAAACATCAGAGGCTTGCCTCGGCTATATGTTCCCCTTGAAGACAAGACCTTCTCAACATTCTAAGTCGCACAGCTACTACTTCAAGAGATGTCTGAAGAGCTAGGGGAAGTCCATTATTCCACATGCCAAGCATTGAGAATTGAAGAAGACTTAAAAAGACATTTTGATGGAAATATGTACATCACATCCAGTTCTGTCTGAGGATGTCTCAATAAATGTAGAGCCCTGAGAACCCTGGGTATCAAGGTCCACATCTCAGCACTGATAAAAGTTTCTGCTGTTTCGCCTGCTCTAATACCTCCAATTTAGCCGCCAGGCTGTGAGAAGTCGTGTTCGTGATCTGAATCGGGGAGTCGGGTGTGTGAAACTAAAGGCCATCGAGTCCCCAGGACTGCAGAGCTCTTGGTAACGGCGTCCGGTGACGGACAGCTTTTCCGCTTAATACCACACGGCAGAGTGAACGGAAAAGCCTTTACGGAGTCTCTTTGAAGCTCGTCCAGCATCTCTCTCGCTCTGCTGTCTTCCCCACGCTCTCTCGCTCACTTTGCAAAGCATGCAGTCGGCAAGAGAAGCAGTGACCGGAGCCACAAATTCGAGTGCATTATTAAGCGTAATGAATGTCAATGCATCACCATTGCCCTACACATCAGGTGCCAATTACGCTGACAAGCCGAGTTTCCTCGATTTTCCCCTCTCTTCTCTTCCTCCTACTCTTCTTCGTTCTCCTTCTCTCCGTCTCTTGGCCTGCCTGACACATGGAGGCAGTTGAGGGACGTGACGAGCAAGTCTAGTGCGCCCTGGGCCTCTGAAAACGAGTGCAGGAAATTCCCCCCCCCCCGCCTGCTCCCCTCCCCCGACTTCCCACCATCTAGCCATTATTGATGAAGCGCCAGACGCCGTGAATACAAACGTGCGGAAACAGGAACCTCGCATCTGTAATTACACTTTGCACAGTTTCTCGTAGCTTGTCTGGTTTCCCGCAACAGAATGACTGATGGAGGTTTGATTCCATGTTGTGGCTGGAGGCAGTCGTAGCGATACAGCGCTGATTTTTGATGAAATGGTTCTCCAGAAATGGTGTTTGAATAGTAGAAGCGAGTAAGCGCAGGAGGGTTGAAGAGGGTGGTCTTTCATCAACTTGCTCCAATATGCTCAATTCTCAGCACGGCTAAAAATCAATATGGACTCTACTCTTGCCCGATAATGACTACAACGCTTACTTATGCAGTCAGAGGCTCTGTATGAATTTCTCTGCGTTATTTCCCAAGCCGTTATGCTTGCGCACGATCTTATTACTGACAGCTTCCTGATCCATCATTTAGATAAGTCTCTCTCAAAGGTTTATAAATCCCAGTGTGCCATTTTACATACAATACATTTTTTCCTCTTCTGTTCCATTTCATTTTATTTAGAAATGACTTCATAAAGCGGTCCTTTAAAAAAATATGTCCTGGCGTGAGACTTTTTACACATTCAAGCATTCAAGCAAACATTTTAGATCCTTTACGATGTTCCGCGTGCCTCCGTTGAGCTTTGAATTAGTGTGTCTTGAAGGCCCCTTTGTTTTTCCAACAGGTTCATTACTCCAGTGATGGTTAAAGAGCTGTGGTTTTAAGGTTTGTAAAATAGAAACTTGGGACAATGCGCAAACTTTGCTGCGTGAACTTGAGCATCACTCTCGCAGGCAGAAAACCCTGCAAATAACAAGTGAATCAATACGTGTAATTACTATTGGTCTTTGCAAAGAACGTCCATGAGATCAGAGCCTCATTCAGAAGAGCTGTTTCTATTCTTTCAGTACTTCTACACATTTTATTCATTACCAGTTCACTCGATTCTTCAACTTGGGACAAATGAGTTACTTGAATTATACCAATAAAAAGTTTATAGGCCTTCTGTCAAATATTCCAATATCGGTGAAAGTAAATTAAACTTTTAACGTATGTCGCAGATCTGTTTTTGTCAGATGTGATACGGGGATCTTATAAACAGGGTGGACAGCAAAGCCAGCAAAACCTACATGATTCAGTGACCTTAATCTCCAAATCTGTATCTCATTCTAAGTAAAGACTTTTGAATAAATGGTCTTAGAAATGTCTTATCTCCTATCTTATCTTGCCAGATTGATATTCGATCCGACATGCATGACAGTAAACTAATCACCCTTCCTTGGGACTTTTTATCAGGAAAAAAAGACCTCATAACCCGAATGCTACAAGATATCAGCTTCCTTCTATCTCTTATAGCCTCTGTAGCGAATAAACACATTTTTGGGGGATTTAAATCAGTTAGTCAAATACTGCCACCTTAAACAATTACTGTAGCTATTGACTTAGGTATTCGAATACCACCTTTAATTTGACACCTTCAAAACGATACACCTGCAGTTAAGGGTCGGAATCTGAAAATAATAATAATAATAATAATAATAATAATAATAATAAGGAAAAAAAAGCAAGTAAAGGCCTTCAGGTCACTGGTGTCTGGATTTATTGGCGAGATAAAGCAGCACTCAGACCGGCACGGTACAAGCCACTAGGGAGGTCATTACGTACAAAGATCGCTGATGGCTTGTCTTATAACATGACAATAGCATGTTGGTTTTACGATACTACACAGATGATGCGCCGATCCAGCATAGTCACTTTGCATTGACATGTCTCGAGACAAACGGCTCTATTAAAGCATGTTATTGGAAAAGAAAATGACCGGAGTGCTTTCAGTCCCCTTCGTGTTGCCCGAGCATACACTAAAGTCAAACAGGTAACGACTGAAGGCAGGATGACACCGGGGTCTCTCGGGTCATACAAAAGACAATGGATTAAGGGCACTGAATTTCAAGGTCAGTGTCTGCTTGGATAAGACATGCTAAGCTAGGATAATTAACACTCCCAGCTCCTCGGTTTTGTATCCGGACTTGCATCAGATAGCAAAATAAAGAATTTGGGCAGTTTTTGGCGAGTCCGTAGTGTCATGATATTGCATCATGCTATGTTTTCTTGAACATCATGCTACCTGATTAGCAAGCTGACAAGCAAGCACTCATATCTAACGCAAGATACTCAAGCAGAGACCAATATATTCTGATAATGAGGTCCAATTCCACTCCCCTCCATCAGACGTCTACATGGTTCAGACAGTTTTTCTCCCCACAGCTTAGATCCAGCTCTCTAGTTCTACCGGACACACAGCTGTAGTGGCGGTGTCTTTGAGGACTTGCTACTGTTTTTGCTGACCGGGTCCCAATTAAGAGGTTCCACCTGTTCTCAGAGGGTCCGGCTGCCCATCTGTCTCAGCTTGGCTGGGATTGTAGGATGATGTTCCCCAGAAGAGCCAGGGCTCAGTGCACATGTCCAATCCTCCAAATGCTTGTTTTTGTTTACTGACAGTCCTAGGTCTAATTTGGGGCAAGTGGCAAAAATCACGTGCACACACACACAAACACACACAAACACTTAACATTTGACAAAAATGTACAGCAAACTGGTTCACTCTTTTATTCCATATTTAACAACTGACTGCACCTAATACCCTGTACTGTAGTCCTACTTATAGCTCAAGTCGATAAACATCAGATGAATACGCAGGAGAAAAAAAAATGGCTTACTTATAAGGAACCTGACAAACAGCCAGAACCAAATAGGTTCCTGAACTCATTCTATATGTTTCCTGGCAATGCATTTCACTGTGTTGTGGGTCATAATGTCCGTTGTGTTGTTGCGAGCTCTCTGAGATTGCTTGCGTTTATTAAAAAAAAAAAAAAAAAACTCCTTTACAGCTGCTGAAGTAATGAGGAAAATACGTTACGCTACAACAGCTACACCGGGATCGCAGTTGAGTGAGCGCAATTGTTTAAGCTAAAATTGGATTTTAAGATAAAATACCAATTCTGTTTAGATGAGGCTCTCAGGCAGGAAGGGAATTCCGTACTTGTACTGTATGTTCCTTGATCAGTGCCATCAGTGCCAAAAGTAAATACAGGACGTTCATTCTAAAACAACACTACAATAAGAAAATGTACACACCTATGAGGATTCACTCATCCCCACTTATTCTCGTAATTGCTTCTATTTTTAATTCTTTTTTTTTGGCCTGGTATTAATGTTGTTAATGCCTGATGTTCATGTTCTTTGCCAAGTCTCACATTTTTCAGAGTCTGGTTTCTTAGTTCCCTTGGTCCTTAGTTTACATCGGCGTTTTACGGTTCTCTGGTTTTGACCTAGAGACAAAATAGACTTTTCACTTACGTCTGACCGTTCCCAGCCCCGGCCCTCAAGTGGAACATAAAGCCATTACTCGACCCAGAAATCTCCCTCAGGACTGCCTCGGTTACAGACGAGAGGGATGCTCTACACCACTCTGGCCAGTCCTCCACATATGAGAGTACAGAGGTAAGTGGGCCAGGGCACAGGGCTAACTTTATATAGTAAAACCACCTTGTGTGAAATAAAAAAAAAGAGAGGGAAAGAAACACACTCCTTGTACACTCCCCTTCCCCAGAGGGCCATAACACAAAGATTACAACCTCATCCTAGCATCCATTCAGTCCGGATGATCTCAGTGTCGCAGAGCTTTTTGCAGTCTGACTTTAAAACCTACTATAGACAGGGCTTTTAATCCCAAGTGATCTCTGGGTAGTCTTTGGTGTTGGTGATCTGCTGTGTCTTTCTCAGTTCACAGGAAGAACCATGTGGATCGTGCCGACGTGATGTGTCAATTAAACGATAATAACTCTTCATATCGACCAGACTCGCACAGGCTGATCACTTCGCACCAGTGTGTGATTAAAACTCAATGACTTCTCAACAGTGACCTGGAAGGTGGGTGGTAGTGCAGCTTCCAAAAAGCTGCCATTCATCACTACACATTTTGCTATTTATAAGTCAGATTTTGCAACATCTTTAGCACATCAACAAAAGCAGCCTCCTGTGGCTTGACACTACTGACCTTGTCCGTGAGTCTCCATTTCCTCCCATTCAGTGCCTGTCATTCTGTTTCCTCCCAAGCCTTTGGCTCCTTTAGCATGTGGAAGAAGACAAGCATCATTTGGGGTTTTTTTTTTTTTTTTTTTCCTCGCCTGCAGTGCTGCTGAGTTTGTCAGTGCAGGCACTGCGGTGTCAGCATCATGTGTTCGAAATGAGCCTGAACAACTAGACGGGCCACGGAGCAGCGGTCAGTTCTAGTAATTACATTCTTCAGTGAGCGCTCTCTCACACTCACCACAAATCGCGCTCATTCGCCACTCTGGCCTGCGGGTAAGTGAGGCTGCAGTGACGGATGTTTGTCCAGTAACGGCCGGATCGCTATAGCTTGACGTAAAGATGGGCATTTATTACACGCTGTTCCTCAGACACCACTTTTGGCAATCCTTATTCTGCTTCTTCATTTAAAAACGTGATGCGGTTTTGCAGCAATGCCTTCGAATGGAAAAAAGAGCACATTTAGGCAAACCGCTTCACAGATGGCTGAGTTTTGATTAAATTTTATAGGACAGGATCGTTGCTCCTGAAAATATAAAATTGTCACTTCCCTTTACAGTTCAATATCCATTGACCATTGAATGAATGCACTCACAGTGTGTATTTTTTACATACACGTACTGTTTCTTAAGAATAAAATGCTGCAAATAAAGAGAAAACAGAAATGAGCACCACATAGTTGATTTTTTTTTCTGAGTATCAATCTGAGACAGGTATTTACTGGTACGGAATGTCACATAATCTTTTGACATAATATTCATTTTATTTATATTAAGAGTTAAGGCACTGCATTATCACTCCTTGATTTGGGCATTTGGTTGCATTATTACAGATGTTATCGGGTCTGGTCACTTAATTGGTTTATGCTATTGGGTAAAGGGAATGGGTTACCCCACTGGGTTCTGGAATTGGCATACCCCACTGGGTTCTGGAATTGGCATACCCCACTGGGTAAAGGCACTGTTTGACCCCACCAGGTTACTCTATTTGGTTAGGGCATTGTGCTAGCCAACTGGACTATGACACTGGGTTAGTCTATTGGATACGGCATTGGGCTACACCAGTGGCTTAAGGTATTTTGTTAACTCATTTGGTCAAAGCACCTTAACACAATGGGAAGATAAAATGCTTTTACCCAATGGGTTAAATAAATACGTAACTCCAATGTGACCACCTTGGGTTGATGGGGTTACCCTGTATGGTTGAGTCACTGGATCACATCACTGGGTACCCCATTGCTCGATTAATGCATTGGTTTACTGACTGCAAGGTCATGTGTTTGAAAGCAACTACTGCACTACTGTTAGATCCTTGAGCAAGGCCCTTAACCCACAACTACTCAGCTGTGGCCTGTCTAAACTGCCAGCTGCTTAGGATACAAGCATCAGCTCAGTGTAGTGAGTATAAAAACATTATACCAGTCGTTCATGCAGCAAAATGGTGGTCTAGAAAGGCTAAAACAAAAATGCCTGGAAAGCTTTAGCAGTGACCTCTTCAGGCATGGAATCTCCAGCTCAATTACCCAGACTGAAACCAAGAGTCGGAGGCATTTAATCATCAACTTAGACCTTCCCTGAGGAAGAATTAGAGTGGGGAAGGATTCTGAATTGTATTCTAGACGGGATTGGTGGATTGTTATACTGTAGCTTGACGGCTTTGTATCCATTCCTTATGTAACATGTTTAGCTAAGAGCGTGCCCCTTTTTCCAGTTTCCTTCTCTCTCTCTTTTTTTGCAATAGAGACATATGCTTCTGAATATATATGAGTAATATCGCTCCTACTCTTTCTTGCCCAAGGAGAGTTACTCAGCAATACCATTCTTCCATCATTCCCTGCAAAATTGTGCTAAGTGTGCAGGTAGGTACCCCGCTATCTGTGTTTGACTGGCACTAGGGCGGAAGCTGTATCTCACACAGAACATTTTTAAATTACTGTCTAGAGATAAAGCAAATGTCAAAAAGACAGGCATTGTCATATCAGGAAAATAAATAAACCAAGCACGGCTATTTAATTGGTGGTTCCAAGTCAGTCTGTCCCCAAATTGCCAGGACCTGCTGCTTGTCTGGACACACATCAGGGGGAGAGAGAGAGAGAGAGAGAGAGAGAGAGAGAGAGAGAGAGAGGCTGTACAGACAAATGTCCATGTGCTGATGTAAGATTCATGAGCCTGCTGCTTTCTTTACAGAGGAAAAATCTGTCTCTCAACAAAACAAACATTCGGTAGATCAGCTGTCACTCTGATAAACTGTTTGTCCATTGCATGTTTTTTCTCATCATCCTCATCATCATCATCATCATCATTCCTCTCGCAAGAATAGCTCACTCATTACAAAAGTGCTTTGATTTGTAATGAGAGCACCATCAAAGCTGGCCCGACTCCAGGACATCCTTCAGCCGGGAGCTGACTCAACTGAAGATTTATCACGCAAACTGCGCATATGGCTGTGTTTGTAGCACTTTATTGGGTGCCATGTTTCTCTATTGAGTTCTCCCGTTCAATTCCCCGAACTCAACTCGCATAGCTACACCTCTCGGAGCTAAAACATGTCAGGATATGTAATGTATTTTTCATTCTCCCACTCCCCATCCCTCTTACTCTCCCTTCTAGTCTCTTTCTCATCCCCTAAGACTTTAGCTAACAAAACAAACAGGCAGCTTGGACTTGGACTACACACACACATAGGGACACACCTTCTAATTCTACAGTCTTTTATTTCATTCTACACTGTAAGACAATGCTAAATGCATCCAAAATGTAAATAATCGCCTTTAAACACGTACTTATACGTTTATACTTTTATATTCTTTATACTTATACTCTGTGAATTCTTCATAACGGCTCTAATCTGAGGTGCTGTTTGAGGTTAATTGGTGATTTCTGAGGCTGGTAACTCTGCAGCAGAGGTAAGGTTTGGTCTTGCTTTATATTGGCCAAATATAAAGTCATAGTCGAATATTTCATTGGACCACGTTGAGCTTGACTATAGCTGTGAGATCTTTTTAGGCACTAGGCATGATGGCTGCATCACTTCACATCAACACATTTCTTACCTTGTTGCATCCCTCAATCTGGAAAGGGCTAAATCTGGACTAATCAGGCCATATTAACATTTCCCGTTGCTCCACAATGCATTCTACAGTACAGTATACGCTCCCTAGCAAATTGAAGCCTTTTTACTGATTAGCCTTCTTAGTTTTCTTTAGGTTGTACAGCTGTTCGTTTTTCTCTTTAGTTGTTTTGTTTGCTTTATGACCCTTCTGAAACAGAGTTCCCTTTCAAAAGCTACACTCGATGCTGCGTGAAAACGCTATGGGAACATCTCTTTGTTGCCCGGTTGTGAAGCTTGTGCATGTCAAACCCGCCGAATACCTTCGGCTTATAACCTGTGCAGGCATGACGTCACCGAACAAGGTGCACCTGCAGGTTATAAATAGGAGTGAACCGGAAACATCCTCAGATCTTTTTGTCTTCAGGACCGCTTTGTGTTTGCGCGTGCATGCAAGCCGTAACGAAAGCGAAATAAAAATAACAGCATTAACTCACCGATATGGCGGAGTTGCTTAAGAGATGCGTGCCTCCGTGTGATATATCTCTTTCGGAGGGCGATCATCACGAGTTGTGTCTCGAGTGCTTGGGGAAGAACACGCTCGCCTCGGGCTTCAGGGAGACTGTGAGTACTGTGATCTTCTCCCTATTAAGGTGCTTCGCGCGCGGCTCGCTTCTTTAAAGAGAAACCGCGAGCCGCGGCGCATTCCTGGGGCTCGCGTGCTGATCTGGCAGACGCGCACGAGACGGAATTCCCCCTTTCTCTCGCGCTCTCTCCGGATCAGGAAGTTTTAGCTTCCGCTTCGCAAGTGCGCTCCGACGCTTCTTGTGAAGGAGCGGAAGAATCTTCCTCTCTCGCTTCCATGGAAGTAGCCTCCTCACAACGCTCCTCCAGTGCTGACAGAGCTTTTGAGGAATTATTAGAGGTTATAACGCGTGCGGTCGAGCGATTGCATATCGACTGGCCGCAGCAGCGAGATTCCCCCAAGCGTTCGAGATTGAACGACAGGTGTCTGTCGGGTGGCCGGGGGGAGGAGCCTCAACGTCTCTCTCTCCCCTTCTTTGGTGACATCCATGATGAATTAACTCTTTCATGGAGCAAGCCGTATTCATCGCGTGTTTTTGTACCATCGACTTCGACTTATTCGAATATCGTTGGTGCGAAAGCACGCGGTTATATGATGATGCCCAGATAGAAGAGACGCTTGCGGGCTATCTCTCTCCTGGGACATCATCCTCCCTGAAAAAGCCTATTCTCCCCTCCAAGCCGTGCAGACTGACATCTGCTTTGGTGGGTAAAGCTTTTCAGGCAGCAGGACAGGCTGGTGCTTCACTGCACACCATGGCGGTTTGGCAGGTTACCAGGCTGACCTGCAGAAGGACCTGAGCAGCGGCGGGGCTATTGATGACAGGGCGTTTGCAGAGCTGCGCCGAGCCACAGACCTGTCTCTCCGTGCAACCAAGCGGACGGCCCGTGCTGTGGGCCGTTCCATGGCTGCCATGGTGTCCACGAAGAGGCCTCTGTGGCTGAACCTCACGGGCATCAAGGATAAGGATCGTGTTGCCCTCCTCGATGCCCCCATCTCGCCTTCCGGCCTTTTTGGCGACGCTGTTAATTCCGCCGCCACTAGGTTCGGGAGGCAAAGCTGTATGAACAGGCCGTTGGGAGGTTCCTTCCCCGCCGTGCTCAAGAACCGGGACCGTCGGCCACCCGGCCCCGGCCAGGTCTGGCCCCTATCAGGCGTCAGGTGCAGAAGGAGAGTGTGACCAGCCGCGCACCCCCCCGTAAGGCTGGGGTGGGGCTCGCCGCTCTTCTCAAAAATCTGCTTCGAAAAGACCGGATCTGAGGAGCTTCCTCTCTTCAAGAAGAAGCCCTGAGTTCGTACGCCTGGGGCTGTGGGGGTGTCTCCCCCCGGGGAGGGGCGCCTGGATTTTCATCACAAAACAGGGCCTCCTCCCTGGCACTCCCGGGAGGCCGGTGTTCAATCCCCGCCACCACTGGTGTTTCGGGGAGCGCCGGTCTCCAACGAAGAGTTGGGTGTTTGGGTATCTCCTGCGATACTTCAGGATACCCAACACCTAACACCCCCCCCCATCCAGCCGAAGTGTCAAAGCTCATGCCCCTTTCGGAGAAGCTGGCAGCGTGGAAACTACTGCCAGGCATGTCTCCTTGGGTAGAAAAGACTGTAGGCACAGGCTACAGGATTCAGTTTGCACATCGTCCTCCGCGTTTCAACGGCGTGGTCTCCACTTCCGTGAAACCGGACCGAGCACATCTGCTGGCCCAGGAGTTAAAGACTCTACTGGGCAAAGGGGCCATAGAACATGTTCCCCTTCCAGACAGGCTACTACAGTCGGTACTTTTTGGTGCCCAAGAGAGGGGGGGGGGTTGCGTCCGATCTTGGATCTTCGCGGCTTGAACCGCTATCTCAGGAAATCCAGATTCAAAATGTTGACTGTCAAAATGATTGTTTCTCAAATTCAACTAGAGGATTGGTTTGTGACAATCGATCTCAAGGACGCATATTTCCATATAGAAATATTGCCACAGCACAGGAAGTTCCTGAGGTTCGCCTTTGGGGGCGAGGCTTACCAGTTCGGGTCCTTCCATTTGGCCTAGCTCTGTCACCCCGCACATATACAAAATGCATGGATGCGGCTCTGGCTCCTTTACGACTCCAGGGCATCCGTATTTTGAATTACATAGACGACTGGCTGATCCTGGCCCGGTCTCAGGAGCTAGCGCTTCGACATCGGGATGTCGTCCTAGCCCATCTTCATTCTTTAGGATTGAGACTCAACGCCACGAAAAGCGTTCTCCTTCCTGTTCAGAGGACAACATATTGGGTGTCACATGGGATTCGGTCACGATGCGGGCACAGTTGTCTCCTGCTCGTGTCGAATCCATTCTCAACACCCTGAAGGAAATCAAGCTAGGCCAGAAGGTCACTGTTCATCACTTTCAGAAATCTTTAGGCCTCATGGCGGCTGCGTCCACGGTGATACCTTTGGGCCTTCTGCACATGAGAGCGTTTCAGCTGTGGCTAAGAGCCAGGGGGTTTCATTCAAGGGCCAACCCCCAGAGGCTAATAAGGGTTACGCGCCTGGGGCTTCGTACCCTTTCTATGTGGTTCAGACCCCGGTTTCTGACTTTGGGTCCCACTCTAGGTCCGTCTTGTCGTCGCAAGATGCTAACGACAGACGCTTCCCTCATGGGCTGGGGTGCGGTCTTGGATGGCCGTCCAGCACAAGGGAACTGGAGAGGTCATCTTCTCGCGTGGCACATCAATTGCCTCGAAATGATGGCTCTGTTTCTGGCCCTGAAACACTTCCTCCAGCAGTTGAGAGGCTACCATGTCCTAGTGCGGGTGGACAGCACTGCGGTAGTCTCGTACATAAATCACCAGGGTGGACTGCGCTCGCGCCGCTTGAACAAGCTAGCGCACCAGGTTCTGCTTTGGGCACAGGACAAGTTCCTGTCCCTCAGGGCGATTTACATTCCAGGGCACATGAATGTAGGAGCAGACTTGCTATCCAGACAAGCTGTAGAACAGGGGGAATGGAAGCTCCACCCCGAAATAGTCAGTCAAATCTGGGAAAGATTTTACGTAGCAGAGGTGGACCTCTTTGCCTCACAAGAGACAGCACAATGCCCCCTTTACTACTCTCTGACTCCTCCAGCTCCCCTGGGTCTGGACGCAATGGCCCACACGTGGCCCAGGTTACGCCTTTATGCGTTTCCGCCTATAGTTCTGCTCCCGGGAGTCCTGGCGAGGGTCCGTCACCAAGGGTTGCGCCTCTTATTGATAGCGCCCCATTGGCCGACCAGAGTGTGGTTCTCGGATCTAATATCTCTCCTCGACGGCTCACCCTGGGTGATTCCAGTGAGGAGGGATCTTCTGTCTCAGGCGCAGGGGACAATACTTCATCCCCGGCCCGAGCTCTGGAACCTTCACGTTTGGCCCCTGAACGGGACCAACTGAGACAGGCTGGGCTTTCAGCCAGCGTAATTGAAACCATTTTAAGTGCCAGGGCTCCCTCCACTAGGAGAACTTATGCCCTCAAATGGAGTGTGTTTGAAAATTGGTGCATGACAAGACACATAGACCCAGTTCACTGCCAGATTGTTTCAGTGCTGGAGTTTCTGCAAGAAAAGTTGTCCTCGGGCTTATGCCCTAGTACGCTCAGAACGTACGTAGCCGCTATTTCGGCCTGTCACGCTCTGAACGACGGGGTTTCTGTGGGCAAGCACCATTTAGTTGCCCGTTTTATTCGTGGAGCTAAACGGTTGAAGCCGCCCACTAGAGCGACGGTCCCTTCGTGGGACTTAACTATCGTACTCGAAGGCCTGGCTGACACCCCGTTCGAACCACTAGAGTCAGCGCCTGTCAAGCTTCTGTCTCTTAAGATGGTTTTTCTGATGGCTATTACTTCTTTGAAGAGGATTGGGCATCTGCAGGCTCTGTCAGTCTCCCCATCCTGCCTAGACTTTGCCCCTGGGCAAGTCAAAGCTATTCTGCATCCTCACCCGAACTATCTTCCCAAGGTTCCATTCTCAACCATGCACCCAGTTGTTCTCAAAGCCTTCTGTCCTCCGCCTTTCACAGCTCCGGAGCAGGAAAGACTTCACTTACTGTGTCCAGTACGTGCTCTTCGGATCTACGTCCACCGCACTAGCCAGTGGCGTAAATCAGAGCAACTCTTTATTTGCCATGGGGGTCGCAACCGGGGGGCGGCTGCCACTAGACAGACTCTGTCACACTGGGTGAGAGATGCCATTGCCCTAGCCTATGAGGCGCGTGGTCACACTTCGCCTCTGGGAATCAGGGCTCATTCAACCAGGGGGATTGCCTCATCGATTGCCTTGGCAAGAGGCGTACCCCTGCAGCAGGTGTGTGATGCGGCGGGCTGGTCCTCTCCACACACGTTTGTTAGATTTTATAGTCTGGATGTCAATGCTACTCCAGGTTCGCGGATCCTTGAGTCAGCATCCCAGAGCTAGGTCTGAGACCTCCTCGGCTTGTGCGCACACGCTACACAACCTGGGGGTCCAGACACTTGCAGTGCGGCGGCGTTGGTATTCTCGTTCCCATAGCGTTTTCACGCAGCATCGAGTGTAGCTTTTGAAAGGGAACGTCTCGGGTTACTTGGCTGTAACCCTGTTCCCTGATAAAGCGGGAACGAGATGCTGCGCTCCGATGCCGCACTGCTGGCGTGCCTGGACGTCCTTCAGACAAAATTGACCTGAGGATGTTTCCGGTTCACTCCTATTTATAACCTGCAGGTGCACCTTGTTCGGTGACGTCATGCCTGCACAGGTTATAAGCCGAAGGTATTCGGCGGGTTTGACATGCACAAGCTTCACAACCGGGCAACAAAGAGATGTTCCCATAGCGTTTTCACGCAGCATCTCGTTCCCGCTTTATCAGGGAACAGGGTTACAGCCAAGTAACCCGAGACGTTCGTTGCCACGCGCACAGGATATGTTTTCGTACATGGTTGGTTAAGAGATGTGAAGCTACTCACTGCATCAGCTGGGGGTAAATAACTTGTTTCATCTGAACAATATTAATCACTGCAGTAAATATCCAATGCAAGGCTTTGAACTATTTTCTTGAGCCAGTCAGTGATTTATTTATTGTTTTGGCTGGTCACTCTATCTATCTATCTATCTATCTATCTATCTATCTATCTATCAAGTTTTTTCACTGGAGTGAAGCAGTGGTAAAAACAGTCATTCAGAAGCGGACGGAGACTTGCCTATTCTACCAGCAGGAAATGAAAACAGTTTTCCTTCTGCAATCAGAAAGAGGCTTGGAACATACAGTAAATCCCCATTATGTCGATAATGCATACAAATTATCTATCCACTCCCTCTTCCACTGATCTTTTCTTTCCACTTTCTGTTTCTTTTTTTCCCCTTCTGAACCCAAGGTGCCCTCTGCATTTAAACGACACACCTCTGGTTAAAAGTCGCTCCAGCAAAGAGAATCTTATTGACATGCACCAGCATCCCGGCATTGCGAAACATCATCTAATAACGGGGAAGTAATGCCTGTATGCTTTTTTTTTTTTTTTTTTCCATGGCAAATCAGGTTCCCGGCTTCATTAGTTATTCATTGCTTTCGATGTCCGAGCAGCTGGTCAATCAGGGAGAATATGTCACGGATCAGTAAAGGCCCCGAAACGAGCCCTGGAGGACCGCAGGAAATGACAAATACAGTGCTTCTATCTCCCGGCTTAGAGCCACTTCAGTGAGCTGGCCGCAAATTATTCCGCTTCGTATCCATACAATATGTGGCGAGGAGCTTTGTACGCGCAGGGTGTCACATTTTGTTGGGAGTTTTTCAGGCATATGAGAGTAGGGCGAGGCAGACGAATTGCTCAGGAGTGTAAGAAAACACAGCTCAGGTTTCTGATTGGAGATTTCTATACCAGAGCTAAGCCTCGTGTATTGGTCTAGTAGACGTTTCAAAAAACCCATTTTATTTTATTATCTGTCAGCACGCTTATCAGAAAGGAACAGCCAGGTCTTATCAACGCAAAAGCGTTGACGCAGCCTACGCTCCGATCAGTTATTACGGCTTTTCCTGCATCCAAATAGCAGACGCCGAGCAGAATTCAAAGCATAGCTGCAGAGCTAGTTTTAGACAGTGGGAGAAATCCGAGCGAAGGCAGAGCCTTTTACCTTTGCCTTATGGCCCCAGGCGATGAAAATTCATTAGGCTCGTCAGACGGGCTACAGCGTCACCCACATCCTCGCTGAGAGAGGCGTGAATTGCAAAAGGGCATGAAAGTTCAATGATGTTGATATATTTCCATATGTATTTTCTCCGCTGCTGAGTTAATGCAGTGTAGAACAGTGCCTCGGCGATGCCTTTTCCACTCATAGACTTTCTGTTATTACAGTACAGGTAAAGGAAATGGAGATGGTCGACATGCAGTATATTATTACTGTGCAACTGCCGTAAATTCAATTACAGAATCGAGGTCCAGCTCAAATCAGAGTGCATGTTAGGAAGCAAAGTTAACCACTTTATACAATGGATGGAATACCTTTTTTTTATTGTTAAGTATAAGTAAAGTGAAATCATCATTTGGTAGATCTTGTTACTCTGTTATTGGGTATATCCCCTTCTTTTGGTATATCTTATATGGTAGGTGCCACTAGATGACTTGGCCCATCCCATATATATATATATATATATATATAAGGATCCTCCATTATTCGGTAATTTATTTATGAATGTTCATGGAACGTTCCATTTCATTTGGTACTGTATCTCTTTCTAGGAATTTCCGACTTTATTATTTTGATATACTCCATCCTGAATATCTCCCTTCATCATTTGGTATGGTACATAATGTATGTATGTTAACTTATCCTGTAAGAGATTTCCCTCTTCGTTCAGCACATATCATATAGCAAAACCCCCTTCCTTTGGTGTATCTTCTATGGAATATCAATTTTTTTGCCTCAGCATGTGCACATCACAGAATATTAAGATTCAATTCATAGTCACATGTACCTTACAGCACAGTGGATTATGTATTTATTTATTTTTTTGCATATGCCAGTATGGAAGGTGGGGTCTACAGTAGGTGCAGGGTCAGTCAGGATACAGGGCCCCTGGAGCACACAAGGTTAAGGGCCTTGATCACACGCTCAACAGTTGCAGCTTTGGTGGTGCTGGGGTTTGAGCACCCAAACTGCCGATCAGTAACCCAGAGACTTAACAACATGCTAGGAAGCTTCGTTTTCTTCTTAAACTGAACAGTAGCACACTGCATAATAGCTAGCATTATCTTTTATACTGTTTGTGCTGAAATTATGCAATAATCCTTGTTGCATTAATCCTGACATGACAGTACCAGGAATTGTTCTAGCAAGAAATAGCTGTAATCCTTTTATAATATTCAATATTAAAAATACAGCGGAACCTCGGTTTATGAACGCCCCCAAGTATGAACAAATCAGTTTACGACCAAAAGTTCGGCTAGAATGTGTCCCCGTTCACAAACTCACAGTGGGTCACGGATCGTGCATATGATAAAAGAATTTTGACCAAAGTGGAGTGATGTCCAAGCCTTTGCCATGAAGCATTATCTAAACAAAACTATGAGAGAGTGCTACACCTTCACAATTGTGCAGCGCAAAAAAAGAAAGAAAGAAAGAAAGAAATCTCTCTGGCCTCAACATATGAATTAAGTGATAGTGATTATAGTGATTAGGAACAAATTCATTCCTTTGAAAACAAACTGAAACGGTTTACGACCAGAACCAAGGTCCGAATCATGTTTGTGAACAGAGGTTTTTAAATGTAAAAGCTCATATCATAGATGTTCAGCAGCTGCATGAACCTGCACATTTGAAAAATTTTGAGTGCATCAGCATGAATTAATGGCTTTTGATGATTAAAAAAAAAAAAAAAAAGTATTGTCACCGTTTCCGTTACTCACGTTACGCCACGGTCTCACTATACGCTCGATTATAAACGGCATTTCCTCAGGTCATTTGCAAGTTTGACTTATGAGTTTCATTAAAAGATAAGTGAGAGCCCGGACATTTCTTTACAATTGGAACTGACATCGGTACCACGTTTCTCGTTCTTGTGCGCCTCTTTAAAAGCTTTGATGGACATTGATTCTGTGAGGAAAAAAAAAAAAAACAGTGAAGGCTTCGGAAAAGTAATTAGCTGTTGCTTGCTCGGCTGTGATCAGGAAATTTCTGCAAGGCCAGGTTTTAAAATAGTGGCACTTAGACGGCATATTTTCTGCACAACCTTTGTCCTGTTATGTAATCTAAGTAATTAGGGTCAGTTAGCTAGCCAGTTGTCAGTTTCTTTCTATTATGCTATACGTTTTTAGCATGCACTTGTTTCTTAGTGTTATAGCGTGTTCATTTTGTTGCGAGGGTGTTTTTAAAATCCAGCCCTAGTCCTTTATGTAATAAGGCTCTTGGACGTAAAATGTTTTTTTTTTTTTTTTTATTTTTTAAACATGCCGCTAAAGAGCGGCCTCTTTTACCATTTCCCTGACTTGGGCTTATGAAAAACAAGCACCGTTAGTCAGGAGGCATGCAAGCCAAGCTAAATCTACTTGTTCGGAGCAAAGCCGAGGTGGTGTTTTAGCTCGCGGGCTGCCACGCTGCAAGCTCTCGCAGGAGCGTGATGAAAATACATAAATAAAACACAAACAGCGTGGGGCTAGCTGGCAGCGATCTTTCCGCTGACTTATGAGCTCGGGACGCGGGCAAGAAATGAGACGCCTCCATTAAAGCCGGAGAAAAAGAAGCAGCGAGGTTTTAAAACTGCACCTCTGATTATATCATAACTGTACGTCTGGGGTCTCTGTGAATTATTTAATGCATGATGGGTTCAATTATTTTTGTTCAAGTCCTTGTCTGGAGAAGCTTAATTGCAAATTACACACTTTGGAACACGCTTTGAATAATTTAGAGAGACAATGTTGTTTCTCAATTTGTCTTTCATTTTTTTACTAAATAAAACGGTGCAGTTGAAAATAAAGTCTGCTGCTACGGCAAAAAAAATAAAAAAATAAATTAAAAGCAGATTCAAGTGAAACCTGAATTTGAGTTATAAATTAAGAGGTGGCAATCAATTCCCGACTTCAACCTGCCCACTTCACTTTCTGCACCTTAAAAAAAATATAAATAAATCCCAGAGACATTAAGGCATGTTACGACTGAAGTGTACTGTCAGGATGCAGCCTTGAATCGCGTAAACAGGTTAAGTGGCGTAAATCAAATTAGCTAAATGAGGCTGTGCAAACCTGCTAATGCAAGTGTCAGGAAGTCACACAATCTTGTAAGCAGGACTACGTGCGAAGGATCCACGTGCGTAAATGAACCTCGAGCTGACCATCCTGGAAGGGAAAACGATAGAGAAGGAAGCGGCTTCTTGAGTCATTGACGTCACATGCCGGTTAAGCTGTCTGCAAGGCTGTTTAAATGTATGCTTCTTTCCTAAACATGAACAAACCGGACGAGCGATAAAATCCTACACGATGCGTCTGATGAGGTTATAAACGTTATTGAGATGCCGCTGCTAAATGTGACGGTTGCTTAACTATCAGGCACTTTAATGGCCTTACAGCATGCCCTGCTCCTAATGAATCTATCAAGCAGACCAATGAACCGAGACTAATTACGATATGCTAATCGACAAAAGCTCCTCGTCTTATCAGCGCGGATATTCGCTCGCCCTCTTTAATAAAAATGCCAAGCCTTTTCTGGATACAGATTGCTAGGCGGAATGGTGGTTCATGCGCAGAAATTCGCGACTTGATCTAGCGTGATGGACGTGACAAGCCTCGTGCATCTTCCTGAACGAAAGACTCAGGTACTGACAGTCGGACAGATCGGTGTAACAGGATCGGCTAAGCGTTCGGGTGTCCGTGAAAAGCTATCTGTCTTATTCAGGCACGGTACTGGGTGCAAATCACACCTCAGTTCACGCACAACAAGGTGCTTTCATATAGCCAAGCAAAGAGTACATGTGAGTACTTAGTATACAGTAAATCACGAGAAATTAAATGCACAGCTGGACGGGACATATCTCACGTTTTATGAAGAATGTATAGTCCCGCCCCTCTCCATAATCTTATTCCTCATCTCGGCCTTCCATACCGGCTATCTTGAAAGCCGTGATCTGATTGGCTGTACACAGACACAAACCTTTAGAACAGGCTTTCCTGAACCACATCTTCACTGAGTGGATTTCTTTTAATTTGCTATGGAGTACAATTAACGCCTGCGCCTTTCACTAAAATAATAATAATCATCTCAATGTTTGCATACAGACTACAGGAAAAGATCTGTACTGGCTAAATATCATGGCTCTGATCAGTCGTATTCTACCTGTCTCTAACTGTCTGAAAGTGGGCGGAAAGAGTGACAGACCCTCCTGTGAAAGCTAGAATGAAATCAACTATATTTCTTTTAAAATGCGACTTTTATACAGCAGACGTAAAAAAAATATGCATCCTCTGGGTACAGACGGCACCGTGCGCGACTCCGGTCGTGTTTTCTGACTCCGTGTTTCGTCTATTTTTTTTTTTTTTTTCCAGCCCAACAATTCAAAACAGCATTACCATTCAAGAGCTGTAATTTCCTGCTACTCACATAATCCACCCACCCTCTGCAGGAATGAAAGGGTTTAAAACAGGGAGTGAGCGGGCAGTGCCAGGGCCCAGCAGGCCATTACTGCAGAGGAATAGCTGCTATGTGTGTGCGTGTGTGTGTGTTGCATTAATGCTAGTAGCGCAGCTGTTCTATTTCTGCTGGAAAGCACAAAACCAATATGGCTGCCACCGCACGGTCCACCGCGCGGTGCGGAGAACACGGTCTGATTGGCTCTTGTGACGGAGCGCTTGTGTTTGACTCATGCCATGGCCGGAGGTTAAGCATGCCAACATTGTAAATAGCTGCTACCGAACATGTCATGCGACACTTTCTTGCTCAGCCTCTGACCTTTTCCCTGGTCTGCTCCCTCTGTGTGTCTCCCTTTGGTTGATTTCAGTACACCCCCCTTCTTTTTATTTGGCTGTATAATGCACAGTGTTCGCATAGCTGCCCCGCAAATTAGCATAAACACAGATCCATACTTAATGTGGCTTAATTTCTTCGTTCATTAAACATGTGCTAATTAGCTACGGATAATCGGTTTTCGGAGGTAAGACAGGGTTCCCTCTTATTAGCCCATTTGTTTAGGGCCATTAGTGTGGGCTGGGCAGACTCTGCAGCTTTTGCACTTGGCAGTAGGTTGAAGTTGTAGCAGAGATGCCCTGCTTGCTCATGCACATGCATACACTATAGAGCCAAAAGTACGTGGGCACCTGGCCATCACGCCTGGAAGCTTTTGGGGTGTTCAATTTCAAAGCATAGGCGTCTGTACGAAGTTTGTTTCAATAACAGCCTCCAAACAAAGGCTTGCTGCAGGATTCTGGAGGGAATTTAGTGGCAACATAGTGTGAAGAGCATTGCTGAGGTCAGGCACTGATGTTGAACGACTGAACGTTCCAGATCGTTTCAGAGCTGTTCAGTGGGGATGGGGTCATGGCTGTGCGCGGGATACTAGAGGATTCCTCCACACCAAACTCGTCAAAGCGTGTCTTATAGACCTTTATAGTGGACAGGGTCGTGGTCATGCTGGAGTGGGGAAAGAGCCGTCCCCAAACTGCCCCAGACTGCTGTCTCTCTTTCAACAAACTTTACTGTTGGCACTTTGCATTCTGGAAGGTATCGTTCTCCACCAAACCCAGATGCATCCATCAGACTGTCAGACAGTGCTGGGTGACATGGCTCAAAGATGATTTGTATTTTAGGCTGAATGTTGATAAATTATATATATATTTATTCTGCAAAGTGGCCTAACTGTTCGGTTGAGTTGTCACGGGAACTTTTATTAAAACAGGCGGTGAACAAAATAAACTGCAAAGACTCCCTGTTTGTTCTCAACCACAATAAGAGACTGATTATAATGGAGTTAAATACAACAATAAAAATGTTAACAGAACAAAACAGACCTACTTGCTCTAGTAGTTACGTTTTCCACTGAGACCGACTGTAGAGCTCCCAGAATGTCACAAAGAAAAATAAATTCACACTGAGGGAATTTTAAATGTGGCAGAAGACTTCTCGGGCCGTGAAGCCTTTGCGATGCAAAGTATAAAACTCTCTTTGTATTGCAGTTTACAACTATTATTCAGTGCTTAGGAATGTTTTTCAGATCATATTTGCATTGAGACCTTTAGACTTTGAAATGTTTCTCTATTTGTTTGTGGAAGCAAAATGAACATGGTAGCATAAATTGTAGGGTGGAGGCGGGGCAATGGAGAGGCACAAAGGAGGGGCAGGGGCAGGGCTACAAGGAGACACAGACGGAGAGTCGAGACGGGGTGAAGATGTATAGGGAGAGTCGGGAGGGGTTTTGTTTCAAAATATATCAATATACCTCAAAATCTCTCTCTCTCTCCCTCTCTGTACAGCTCAGACCTACTGTACTAGTGACTAGTGAAGTAGTCTGGAGAACATTTCCACTGCTCCAGAGTCCAGTCATGGTCTGCTTTATCAGAAATTTGGCATTGTTCACAATAAGCTTGTGAACATTGAAGCTCCTAATTCAAAGCTTCAGCGCTGATGTTGCTGCTAGAGAGAGAACGTCTGGTGGTCCTGCTCTGAGAGTTAGTATCGTCTACTGCTTTGTATCTGGAGTGTCATTGCTTCTTGGCGATATTGCACAATAATAGTCTGTACAGTTTACCATGGGGCATCAACCAGTGTGTGTAAACACTAGTCACTATATAGTGCACATATTCAGATGCACAAGAGCACAGAAACTCCTTACATACTGTACTATAAAACATTTGAAGAAGACATCTGTGATTTGCCTTCAACAACATTCTGGTATTATGAGGCACCTTAATATGTATGTAATATAAGCAAACAAATCCACCCGAGAGCGTATCTACAAGCCAGGAGTATCAAATAAACTCGCACCTGAGTGTATACACCACATTAAAAAAAAATATATATAAAAAAAACAACAGTGAACGCCCACACTTTTTGTGCTCCTAACTCTTTTTCTTACTTTGAAATAATTTAATAAGCCCATGTCTTCCCATGCGGCACACAATCAAGGACAAGAAAGAAAAAAAAAGAAAAAAAATGCAAAGAAGTATCATAAACTAGAATTACAAAGTGTGTGTGGAGGTGATTAAAAAGTGAGAAACATGCACAGCCATTCAAACTACCTTCAGGATCTCCCTTAAGGGGGAAGTCGCTCGGGAAGTTCGAGCGTTGTCGAGGTCGAGATCTTTGTTCAAGGAGAAATAAACAGCAAGTCCTTGCTAAATGTGGGCTTCAAAGACAGCGTAGCCGAGGGAATGTGCGTAAACCCAATCTTAAGCTTTCCACATGCCTGCTGCTGTTTAATCCTGCAGGAATCACAGAAGTGCGGAAAAAAGCCATGGCTCAGTAACTACAGAGGGTTTAACAGGAAGTGGGAAAAGTGCTCTTCCTATTTTTGAGCTTTTCTCATACAAATCAATCAGGCATTTGTGCTACTGCGCCAGCTTTTATTTTCATTATTTGTCTTGAAAAGTCAGGATGCTGCATTTAAAGGGCTGGAATGCAATGGAAATCTTATTTTCTGTGGTATAACATGATTGCACTTGTCTCAGCAGAGCCGCTTCTTAGATTTTCATTCATACCGAAGGAAATTTTATGCAACGTTCATAAATGTCATGTCGTCGGTGTTCGGTTTGAATTTTTGCTAATGCTAATTAGCATGCTAGTTTTTTTCAAATAGAATGTCTTTTTCACCAC
Organism: Clarias fuscus; assembly: GCA_030347435.1. NCBI lineage: Eukaryota > Metazoa > Chordata > Actinopteri > Siluriformes > Clariidae > Clarias > Clarias fuscus. The sequence goes on from CM059208.1 coordinate 8,646,893, forward strand.
CTCCCCTAAGGCTTTAGTCATGTGACTTCCCTACAGTACCTGGGCCGAATTATGTTTATATCAAATGGTGAAGTACTTCAAATGTAACTGTTTATTACACATAGTTTTCCCAATAAATTTAGCGCCAATCTCTATCAAATTCATCTGTTGAATCTATCTCATCTATTTTATTTTAAGTCAAGGGTTGGCTTCGTGCCGGTCATGACCCCGGTGCATTCGAGTTCTCAAGGAAGCCAGAATGTCTTGCAGCAATGCCGCCATCAGTCTTTTGCTCGGTCTTGACGGTTATGAAAAAGAATGTGCGATTTGTAAATGAACAAAAGTCAGTCAATATGACCTAACTAACCCATGCTTGTTTGTTTGTGTCATATTTGCCATATTTTCTTCCAAATCATTTTCCAAAAGCAATTCTTGATGGTGGCCTGGGGTTTTAGGGGCATACATTCAGATGACCTTTTTTTTCCCATCAAATTTTATTAACGTTCAAATACAGAAAGATTTCACTGCAATGAACAAATTACACTACAGAGTACAATTAAACTAAAGATAGAATTCTCAATAAAAATAAGATTTTTCGTATTCCAGAACACTCGTAAACCAAATCAAATCTTCCCATAAGAAATAATGAAAAATCAAATAATTCGTTCCACAGCCCAAAAAAATAAATACGGAAAAATAATGAATACAATATATAAAGTAAAAATAAAACAAATTAACAAACACACACACAACGGAAACACTGTTTTAACGGGAAAAAAAGAAATATCTCTAATGACACTCGCGTGAGCATACTAACGGAATCACTGCTGTAAAGTAAAAAAAAACCTTTGAAAAGAATCGCGAATAGAGCAGAGTTTCTGTGCAGAGCAGAGTGTGTGTGTCTGTATGAAGCCGGGGAGGGGGGTGTAAAGGCGAGAGAGTTTGTGTGTGTGTAGGTGTGTGTGTCGGTGCCAAAAAACTCAGCACTTGTAAACCAAGACATGCTCGTTTTTCAAGTCAAAATTTATTAAAAATCTTTGCTCGTCTTGCGGAACACACGTAAACCGAGTTACTCGCAATCCGAGGTTCGACTGTATATAACATTATTATATACATATAACAGAATTTAAATAAATAAATAAATAAATAATATGAAGCTAAATGATATACAACATATTATTTTTTATTGTGCATTAAAACAAAGTGACATCTCCAAATTCATTACATGCTCAAAATCCACTTGTCACATGGATGACAAAGCCACCCGAACGTCACGGAAAAAGCAATTACCCTCAATCCGGACTTGTTTAAAGCAAACCCACTTTACGCTCGCGTCACGACATGAGGCTGGGGGCAATTCATTCTGCGGGCTTTCAGGAAGGCGGGACTGCTCGTAAAAGACCTGGCTGATAGGCTGTAATGAGCAACCTTTTAGAAAAAAGGAAAACAAAGACAAAAGTCAATCTGGTCTGTGCAGTGATGCTTCTGGCATTTCCATGAACCCGACAGAGTATTTCAAGCGGCTCACTGAAAATCTTGGGATTTTGAGCATATCGACAAAAAGAAAGTGCTCTTGCTGTTGTTGTTATTGTTGTTGTTTTGCTCAGACTGATCCCGCTGATTTTATAAATGGCTTCCGGAAGGTCTGATGGACAGCTGTAATGGCTTTTAGGTTCTCTCTCACTCACTTTTCTGGCTGATAGGATGCTCTGAAACCTGGTTCTGTTTAAAAGCTCTGCTGAAACTGGTGCAGTTAAGGGGATGAATCCGTACACCACAAAGTGGCCCTCTTCGAAACAAATAAAAGGTTTGGTTTATTGTGAGTTTATAATTCTTCCTTACACGTGTGTGGTACCTTATACACACATTTAATGAGAATCAAAAAGTTCTGACGTGCAAGTGAAGCGAACACGCATCCCCCCGAGAGACTAGAGATAATTGGCTGATCCGTTCGATGCAGCATCAGCACTGTATCGTAAAATCCGTAATTGGAGCTAAGATTGGAAAAAAGAAGCGGTGGACTATTAAGAAGTAGACAGGCGCTCAGGAGAATATGCTATTTTCAACCCATCTTCTGCAATCGATAATCTGAAACACGACACTTGACCTTTTCGCACTGCCTCCGAATGCTGGATGTAGTCGAGGAACCATTATAATGTACAGTGAAAACCTGGAGGATATATGCTTCTCAGGATTATCTTAGCTCCCGCCCCATCCAGCGGTCTCTCGGTGAACACTTTTTATTTTGGCTTTTTTTCCCCCCCCCGTTCCAGACAGTTACCCCTCATTTGCAACACTTTAGCTTGTAGAAGATGGAGCCCAGCTTCCTTCAATCAATCTTTCATATGTGTCAGGACCAGCCGTCAATCAAACGGGGTGCTCGGGTTTCACTCCTCCCACCTGCTTCAGTTTAAGGAAAATAATATGAGTACTTGGGATATCGTGTGAAATACTATAGTGGGTAAAAAAAAAGTAGGTATAATGTGGTGTTTTCAGGGAAAACAATCTGATTGTCGTGTTAACTTGCTTGACTTCAAACTTACAAATGTATTTGTAATAATGAATTGGCTTCTATTTTCTTTCCTATTTTTATATCTCCGACAGAGATTTAAAGGCTCTCTCTATCCAACACAAGAACCAGCTAATCTAAACATTTTTTAAAACAAATTTCCAGCTTTCCAACCCGTCAGTGCTTCGCTCAGCTTGTTTTCCGACCTGCCTGTTCTGAACACATCCGCTCCGGAAATATTGCCTGTCTTTGCAAGAAAGCGAGGCTGGAAAAAAAAAAAAAAAAAAACACTGTACCAAATCAGGTTCTGTCACAAAAGCACGACAAAGCCTAAGCTGATGTACGGCTCAAGCAGGCAAGAATCGGAGCACACAGATGCGGAAAACGGAAAAATCTTGACAGACGTGATTTTGTCAAGATTTTTGTGCAGGGTTAAAGTCCACAGGAAAAAAAGTTCAAATATTTAATAATTTATGAAAAGAAATGTATGCATTCTTTTTCATTATGTTTATATCAGGTCGAGAAGATGACTAATTAATTAAGTTTTTAATTAAGATATACCGACAAGATGCCAGTAAGAATTAATTAATACTTAATTGCATTCCATATGTTTGAGAAATAAACTAAGATGACCCAAAGTGATAAATAAAATCTAATTTCTCTAATATCACTAGAGATTCTCTGCTACAGATAATGGTCATTTATGTGATTTTTTTCTAATTGAATTAATTAGAACGGCTATTACAGTAACAATTGTTCCATGGCTTCCTCTTGAATTTCTCAAATATCAACACATACACAGAAAGTATTAAGCTCATTCAGCTCATCATGTTTGGAAAAAGTAGGGCTTGAACATGACGCCCGGGGTGAGGAGCATGAAGACAAATGGTCCTGGGGCATTACACGTCATCGAAGGGAATATCTTGAGATTGAAGATGGACGCCAAGACAACAACAAACTAAGTTTGGAGCGAAACTCCAAGGAAGCTGAAGATTCTCTTTAAGAAACGATGACTGGTGAAGAGACACAGTTACAGTATCTCACTCCAAGCCTGAGAGTAAAGGGCAGAGTATGGATCAGAATATTTTATATATATTTTAGTTCATATTTGTAAGCACAAACTTGAAGTAGATAGTCTTGCTCAAATTTTGAAAGCATTTTGAAATAATCGCAAATTTTACTATGCATACGTCCGTCTGGTCTGACTAACAATGATCTGTCTCTTAAAGTGCAGCGACATCTTTGTGATGTAGCACAAAAAAAAAAAAAAAACTATTTTGAGTTGAGTTTGTAATATGAGCGAGTGATGCGCAACAGTAGAGAAAAGATTAGACTTGAAGACATGGCTGCAGTAATGAGGGGAACTAAAATAAAGTGAAATATGGAGAGGCATCCATTATAAAGTGAGTGAAAAGGAACGAGACGAGCTCCTAAACACAGCACCACCGCTGCACACACGCTGTTTTAAAGTGGGGTAGCGTTGGGGTTATTATGGGATATTCACTGCGTATTGGATATTCTCTCTCCTATTTCTTAAGAAATAAATGAACACAAAAAAGGACAAAATGTGCATTTTCTTATTATGGAGTGGACTTTATGTTGTCTGTGTCTGTATTTAAAATAAAAAAAAAAACGTAGATCGTCTCCTCTCTGAGTTGGCTAGTTAATTTTTGTTAATTTATGTTGTAAATCTATGTTGTCTCTTAGTTAGCTAGTTTAGTCTTTCTGTTAATCTATGTTGTAAATTTATGTAGCACCTTGGTCCTGGAGGAACGTTGTTTCGTTTCACGGTGTACTAACTGGATATGGTTGAAGTGACAATAAAGCCTACTTGAACTGAATATACATTTTTTTGTTGTTGTTTTTTATTATTATTATTATTATTATTATTATTATTATTATTATTGTTGTTAAAACCCTCCTGAATATAATCTCTCAAAGTCAGGTACATCACTATCAGAAGTCTCAGGTAAGAAACATGTGATGGATCTAAATTAGCTCAGACTTTTTGACATGCATGACTTTTGATAGTAATGTAATGCCATAAGACGCCACAAGAGGAAACAGTGGCGCTGCAGTTTTTTTCTTAATAGAAATGTCTATAATGTTTACATTTCCTGACTAATTTCAAAGAATGTTTTTTTCTTCTTTTTTTGTATGATCTCAGTGAAGTACGAAAGGTTTTACACTCACTCTCTACGGTTAGGCTGTAATCCTACAGTTCAGAATAGAACTGAAATACAGTAAGAAGCATTTATAAGCCGCATGACCTGAGAGTATTAAAATCCAGTGTGGATGCAGGATTCTTTATTTATTTATTTATTTTATAGCATGAGTATATTATCAACGATTATTAATGATTCACATGTTTAAATGTGCTTCATAAAGCCCAGGAGCAGTCTTAGCAACTACTGCAAGCTGATGTAAAATGTTTTAATTGCTCCTTTTTTCCCCCCCTTCAAGCAAACAAGAATAAAACTTAACTAATTTTATTAGGCCATTCCCAGTTTATTAGACTCTATTGTTGCTCCCAAAGACACAGCTTGATTTTGAAAATAAATTCATGATATGACATAAGTGATAGATTATGATGTGTCTGATGATTTAAAATGGGCTGGGAATCACCAAGGGCTAAGCGATACTATTTGACAATTTTTATTGTGATTCTCTGACTATCATGATTAAATTTGATATTTTTTATACTTTGTTACAATTCCAAACACTCACTTACTGCTTATCCTGTACAGTCGTGGCCAAAAGTTTTGAGAATGACACAAATGTTTCAGTTGTTTCTGTGATGTACTGAAATATAATTACAAGCACTTCATACGTTTCAAAGGCTTTTATCGACAATTTATCCAAAGAGTCAGTATTTGCAGTGTTGGACCTTCTTTTTCAGGACCTCTGCAATTCGACTGGGCTGCTCCCAATCAACTTCTGGGCCAAATCCTGACTGATAGCAACCCATTCTTTCATAATCACTTCTTGGAGTTTGTCAGAATTAGTGGGTTTTTCTTTGTCCACCCGCCTCTTGAGGATTGACCACAAGTTCTCAATGGGATTAAGATCTGGGGAGTTTCCAAGCCATGGACCCAAAATTTAAACGTTTTGTTCTTCACCAAACTGTTGTTGGATTGTTGGAAGAAGTTGCTGTTGGAGGGTGTTTTGGTACCATTCTTTATTCATGGCTGTGTTTTGGGGCAAACTTGTGCGTGAGCCCACCTTCCTTGGATGAGAAGCAACCCCACACATGAATGGTCTCAGGATGCTTTACTGTTGGCATGACACAGGACTGATGGTAGCGCTCACCTTTTCTTCTCCGGACAAGCCTTTTTCCAGATGCCCCAAACAATCGGAAAAAGGCTTCATCCGAGAATATGACTTTGCCCCAGTCCTCAGCAGTCCATTCGCCATACTTTTTGCAGAAGATCAATCTGTCCCTGATGTTTTTTTTGGAGAGAAGTGGCTTCGTTGCTGCCCTTCTTGACACCAGGCCATCTTCCAAAAGTCTTGGCCTCACTGTGCGTGCAAATGCGCTCACACCTGCCTGCTGCCATTCCTGAGCAAGTTCTGAACTGGTGGCTCTCCGATCACGCAGCTGAATCCTCTTTAGGAGACGATCCTGGCGCTTGCTGGACTTTCTTGGACGCCCTGAAGCCTTCTTAACAAAGAGATGAACCTCTTTCCTTGAAGTTCTTGATGATCCTGTAAATTGTTGATTTAGGTGCAATCTTAGTAGCCACAATATCCTTGCCTGTGAACCCATTTTTATGCAACACAATGATGGCTGCACGCGTTTCTTTGCAGGTCACCATGGTTCCCAATGAAAGAACAATGATTTCAAGCATCACCCTCCTTTTAACATGTCAAGTCTGCCATTCTAACCCAATCATCTGATCACTCTTCATAACATTCTGGAGTATATGCAAATTGCTATTATAAAAACTTAAGCAGCAACATTTCCAATTTCCAATGTTTATGTAATTCTCAAAACTTTTGGCCACAACTGCACATGGTCACAGGAAGCTGGTGCTCGAAGGGGAATCAAACCCTACACCCTGGTGGTGCGAGGCCACAGTAGTAACCACGACACCACCACCATGCCGCCCAATTCTAAACAAAACTTGCAAATAATTTTCTCACCCCACAATGTGTAAATAGTTTAGAGCATGGTAATGATATAAGAATTGCCACACAAAAGAATAATCTGTTTAATCTGTTTATTATTAGATGCAGATCCAGCGGCCTGAGAATGAGCTGTTACTATAGAAACAATAATACTGTACATTGTAGTGAATGATAATATCTTCAAAGGTGGCGTTTGAAGGTTCAGTGCGCCTTAAGGAAAGGACAACACGATCTTGCCTGCTAGCACGAAGGCCTTTACTTATACCATTCAAGGATAGAAGAGAAGAAGAGGACCGGGCTTTCTTTCTCCCTAAAGAGCCTTTCTTTAAGAACACTTTAATTCTTAACTCACTTTTAACACTTTTAATTACTCACAGACAAAGTTTGACCTATTAGTAAGCAATACAGTATATCGATTAATATATAGATTAAAAAGAGCTAAGGGCTGTTAAAAACTCAAGAAGGGGGAAAATCTACTCAGTTTAGAATGAATCTTGTTCTTCTTTCAACTGGTGACCAGACGCTCATGACAATAAAATGTGACCTGTTTGTTTTTTTAATCCTACAGATGGTACACGCTAAACCCTTCACATTTTGCTGCCCTATGGGGTAAGAGTGAATACTTTGAGATACTGTTGCTCAGTGAAAATTTTGGTTTGGCTTAATTTAATTAAAGATGTTAAATGGTATTTAAATTGTATTTGAAGTAATTCTGCATTGTTTAAATGCTGTGCTGGAAAACAAATGTTAAGGAATGAAGGGAAATAATACATTCAATTTCTCATGTTTAATTCACTTATGAAGCTTTTTTTTTTTACTTTTGCTTTCTGGCAATTTATTATTATTATTATTATTATTTTAACGGTCTTACAATTGTAACAAAATCTGAAATAAATATCAAGTCTGGATATTTATAAAATCTTGATACTTACAGAATCGCAATACAAATCGAATCGGCACTGAGGTATCGTGATAAATTTGTAGTTAGTGGTCACTGGTGATTCCCATCCCTATTAGAAACCCTGACCGTTGTTCCTTCATTTATCTGCTTAATATTCGTCTTTAAGAATTTGCTTGATTGCTAACCAAGCTTAAAACTTGAAGCCTTTGCTGTATTTATTTTTTAATATTAATTTGCTGTATGTATTTTTATTTAAAATAAAACGGTCATATTTGAATATTTTTAAGGCGGTGCGAGATTTATGCCAGGTTACATTTATTGAGATATTCTTGAGCTTTCCTAAAAGCAGTGCATCATTTCTTGTTTTCATTCCGTCTTAAATGGAGGCCAGATCTCTTTACAAAACGCACTTTGCTACAAGCTTTTCTCCTTCTTTAATGTGTCTTTTTTTTTTTCTTTAAAAAAATAAAAAATATCTTCACTCCAGTGCCCCTTCAGGGATATATTTAATAATGTTCTTCTACTGGAGTGCATTTATTACAGTGCATACACTTGATAAAAGTCAATAAGCAGCTGCCAGACTGAATTTGTTGCTGTGTGATCAGGTACACCACTTGTAGCTAGCTAGCATTGAATTACCGGGAAAAAAAAGACTACAAAAAAAGCGGGAGGGTGTTCAGTCTGGGAAACATTGTGGCATCCACGAGAATGAAGCGTCGCTCTTTTTCTTGTCTCTTTAGAATCCAGTGTGTGTGGCTTGAGAAGGGATCCACGATTCAGACGGAAGGTTTTCTCCGGCGTTTTTCTCCCCCTAAAAACTGCTATATTACTCAGTTTGCTGAGGCCATTTTCTGCCTCCAACACGTTTAATGTCTAGTTGCAATAATTCGAAGTGACTGGACTGCTGTTATAATCCTTAATCCGTTTCTGTGCCCCGTCCTCGTTTCTGTTCCGTGGTGCGTCAGGAAACTCGTTGAGGTCACATGACAGCATGGAAGATTAAACTCTTAAAGTGTCAGGAGCTGTTGGTGTTCCACTACACACCGCTTCCTATCATTATTACTGAATGATATGCTTGAAGGTGAATACGCGTACAATAAACTGTGACTTAGACATCTTGACTCATGGCTATGAGACTATTTAAAATAGATTGAAAGCCTGAAAGCAATCGTGCACAGTCACTGTTTGCTAACGAATTTTTTTTTTTGAGTCATTTAGTTCATTTCGTTCTTTTGATCAGAAATAAAATAAATTTCATACATTTTCAATAAACAGACCCCCAACACGTTTACATACAGAACACAAATTTTGGCTATACAGCGGAACCTTGGATTACGAGAATAATTAGTTCCGGAAGAGGTGGGAGAGTGACGCTCGGTGTCAAAATAAGAGTCGCATGCGTGATACATGATACTCGGCGCTCGTAAACTAATACTTGCTCGGTTTCCGATTAAAGGTCTATTAGTCTATTAGGGGTAGCTCAGTGGTTAAGGCATTGGACTACGGTTCGGAAGGTCCCAGGTTCAAGTCCCACTACCACCAAGTTGTCCCTGTGGGGCCCTTGAGCAAGGCCATTAACCCCAACTGCTCCCAATAGAAAATGAACCAATCACTCTCTGAGACTACTCGTTCTTCTGAGTCACATTAATTAATGACCCATCACTAGTACATGAATATGAACATCATCACAATTGTAAGACAGCGCTAAATGTCATCATAGTTGTAGAAGGTTATTAAATGTAATCACGGTGGTATTGCTGTGTTAAACATCATCACAATCGTGGCAGAGCTGTAAATGTCACCTCAATTGTAATGCATCATTTAATCTCCTCACATTTACCAAGTCCCCAAAAATCACATTAGGTTACTTTTTAGTTACTGAGGTGAAGCACAGAGGTAGCACATTTTTATTAACACATCGTTTATTAGCTAACGTCATAATTATGTGACTGGAATTTAGTTTTTGTGGAGTACCAACAAGGAACAAATGCTTTGAAAATTCTAAAATAGTGTCACTTGTCAATTTTCACAATCATCCGGTCCTCACAATCAAGTGGTCCTTACAAACACACTGTGTTTTTATAACCAAAAGCTTCTCTTCTGGTTACTAAGGGTACAGTTCCCATTATGTCAGTGGAGAGTCCATGCAAACATTAGGCGATTCTACAGCCACAAGATTAATTCATGGTTTCTAGAGAAATAAAGCTTCAGTTACGAATGGGAGGTCCTCACAAGGACAACAAGACACACACATTTCTGATTGTATGTTTAGGGTCAACTGAAGGTTATCGGCTGCTCTTACTGCATGGTTGACCTACAGTAGCTAAAAAAAAAGGACAAAAGAATAATTATTTAGTTCTCTTCTTCAAAAAAAATCTTACTTGTTTTTTTTACTACATTTCAATAACTCAAAGTCTCTCTCTTTATCTCTCTCTCTCTTTCTCTCTCTCTCTTGCTTCCTGTTCAGGGTGACAGGAAGGCTGCATGCTACTGTAGCTCAGGGGACCCAGGGCACAAGGGAGGAGGCAGGATACACTCTAGATGAAGTGCCAATCCATTGCATGGCACAAGCACAAACTCTTACTCATGCATTGGAAATGCCAATTAGCTTAATCTGCATGTCTTTGGACTTTGGGAGAAAACCGGAGAACCTGCAACAAACCCACAAAGCACAGACTCCACACATACAGAACCGAAGATGGGTCTCGAACCCACGGCCCTGGAGGTACAGTATGAGGCCAAAGTGCTGTCCCATTTCAATAACTGACTTCATGTGTTTCTTTTTTTTATATTTATTTAGGGAGACGAAATTAATGTTTTGCTAGCATTTTTTCCATTTTCATATTTTTATATAGTGCTTTAACAATGGTCATTGTCTCAAAGCGGATTGTTTCTTTTGTTATTATCTTGATTGTTTCGTTTTCTTATTGAAAAGGTCACACGTACATTTGTAAATAAATACATTAAAAGCCAAGACTGATGCCTGCCATCTCAGCTCAGGGCCTTCATCAGTCACTGGTTTATCTGACCTTGGTAGGCATCCTGTTTCCCCCCACCATGAGACAAATAGCATCTCACCTAGTTTAGACCTGGAGCGCTAAATGATGTGACACCGCCTGCCTTATCAGCCGCACTTCCTGTCAAGGTGTCAAGGCAACAGTCACTCGGGCACTGACACTGTGTGTGTGTGTGTGTGTGTGTGTGTGTGTGTGTGTGTGTGTGTGTGTGTGTGTGTGTGTGTGTGGATTGCAGGAGGTGAATGCATGGGGCAATAAGAACCCAGGGTGTCCAATATGGAAATAACGGTGTAAATATGTAATATAGATAAGGAATTGGATGGGTTTTCGGTAGAGATATGTACGCTTGCATTACGGAAAAGCATCGCCCTGAGCTGATTCAGCCGAGCGTGACTCACTGCTGGATATTGCGAAACGACATGAAAATCCCACCAGGTGTAATATTACGGTTTCAAGCGATGCTTTATGGGGGGAAAAAAATGTCCTCATAAGGGTCCGCCATGAGCGCTTGCTCACGTGGATCGCCTCAGCAAGAACATTGAAGGGCGAAATAATCCCAGCCTAACGCCTCCTATGCAAAGAGAACAAATGGAGGGGAGGGAACACTGCAGAAGCAAGCAATTGGGCTATGATGTAAAGAAAAAAACAGCTGAATTCGAGATAGCTCCTGGCCCTCTGTGGAGCTGATGAGAAGGGTGAGGCTGAAATATTAAGCGCAAGGCCAATACACATTTGCATGAAGCTAGAGCTGATTAACAACCCTCTGGGCTTCGGACCAAATCGGCCTGAGTGAGTCCATAATCATTAGCGGGATGAGTGTAAAGCGAGAGAGACGGCCTGGACATGCACCATGTTTGATTAAACTGGACCTTGCAGACAAGAAGTGTCTTTATGGAAACATTGCGGAGACTGAACCTTGGATAGCCCATGACATGTGGATAAAACCTGTTGCTCTTGATTATCTTGATAATCCCTTATCCCGGGAATCAGTTGGATTTGCAGCTCTTTTAATGGCAACATCGAGAGCAGACCACTACACGGGTTAAAAATCAATCAGGAAACGTGGAGACAGGCGGCGGTCTGGATGTCTGGAGATCCACCATGTTCTCTCAAAGACAGCCTTATAGAAATCTTCTTAAATACTTAAGGGAGTGCTGGAAGTCGAGCTGCTGTTGGTGAAAATTAACTTGATGATATGGTTACTGAAGGATCTGTACCTCACACGGCAACACATGGGGGACAAAAAATCCAAGTAAGAAGGATTCTGTGAAACTCAGGCTCTGAGCTAATTTTGTTATTAATTTGCTTGCGCATTTAGATAAATTGTGCACACTTAGTGGGCGTGTTATGGTGATAATTAAAACGAAATAATAATTAGCCTGGGCTAGGAATATTCTAAGATGTGTGTACTAACTGCTCGAAGTAGCCTTGGAGACACTAATGTTTGCAATTCTTTTTGTTCATATTTCTTAACTCTATTTCCTGCTAACATACCTCTAATGACTTCAAACGTTGTGCAAGTAATGCTTTAATAATGTTGCGACTCAAACCGTTACTCTACGCCTTTATGCTGAGAAAAAACTTTTTGGGTTTCGTTGCTTTGGCGTTTCCCTGATTCCTGACACAAGCCTTGTTGTACGCTTTATTTGTGCTTGTGTGAACTGTGCCCTCATGCTCGTGTGTGGCACAGTGATTTTAGGACTCGATATTACATTCCACTGTATAGATGGTGTAGATGGATTGGAAGATAAAGCAGGCCTGACAGGCCTAACGCTTACTATTCATCCAATCTCTGATTAAACAGCATGTTTTTTTTTGTTTTTTTTCAACAGGTATACCAGAGCGGCGATAGAACAGTCTGTTATACCGTCTTCTTTCCAACGGCTTTGATGGACTCATCTTCTTCTTTTGTGAAATCTGACATTTTGTGATTAAAGATCTAAACTTAAATCTGTTTTTTGTGAAGCAGGGCAACTTAAAAGCTAGACAAAATTGTTCTCTGATCCTTCTGGGTGGATTTTAAAAAGCCTTACTTTGGTCTTTTTTTTTTTTTTTAGGTTTGTTTTTTTATGGTTTAACAAGCTTGAAAAAAAGCAGAAGGTGTCACTGGCAACTGGATGGTCTGAGAGAAAAATCTGACACCGCTGTCAACACATGCTCATAGCAGATAAGATTCTTTTCAGCTGGCCTTTCTTGAAGTGCCTCAAAGGAACATGGCTACATTTGTTTGTCTTATAAAGTGTCTCTATACTATGAATTCCTTGAGAATTCCCTCCATGATCTAGCATCCATTCTTATCTTCCACGATGGTGATCTCTCGGATCTTCACAGTTGATGTCGAATTAAAAGAAAAAGGATGTCTCCTAGCTAAATGCTTCTTTGATGTAACAAAAGGATAGGAGAAAGCATAGAAGCGACACCCAAGTGGAAAAAAGCATCCTAATCTGAAAAAATGCTAATTGAGCCCCAAGGGTTAATTTGCCTCCTTTTTATCAGCGCTACGCTTTAATCGTTCTGTGCCATAGAAAGTGCTGGACTTATCAACCCTGCCGCTGTGCTTCAGAAACGGTTCAAAATAACCAAGAGATGCACTTTGTCCTCGTTAGTAATTAAAAGTTGCACTAATCCACCCACTTTGAAATGTAATTGGTGAAAGTTGCAGAGCTAAAAATGGATGGTGATGCTCAGTCTAGCAAAGCTGTCCGGAGACTCCCGGGATGATGGTGTTATCTGTGCGGAGCAGGGTAAGCCTGTGGCCATCCACAAAGGAAAAGCAGCCAACTTTATTTAGACTTCTCAAACCACTGCAAGAAAATGTAATTAATCCGCAACTTTCTGGGGTTTCAGTCAGTGCAGTAGACATCGTCAGTGAGCACTCTATCGTGGCTCGGGTTCTTGGAGTTGTTTCCGGGGATGCTGGGGGGTGACGTACTGTAGGAATACAGTACATCTGGGGTGTGACGAGAATGCATCACATGTCTTTGGACTGTATGAGGAAACTGGAGTACACTGGGATAGCATACAAACTCCACACCCATGAACCAGTGGTGAGATTCGAACCCCCAACAAGATGACAGTGCTACCCCATGGGACACAAGAGGAACCAAATGTAAGGATCCAGAAAATAAAAACTTGCCAGAAGTCACAACTAAAAAAGGGATGCTGCAGCAGTAAGGCAAGCAATATCCTGTACTACCACCTGTGCTACCCCGCCATCAAGAAAATGTTCATACAAAGCGCCTATTGTTCCAATGCAATTTCATAAACCAACCTCCAAATATAAATATTACATTACAGGTCCATGTGCCATGTACGTTCCTACTATACGTATCTGTATTACAAATGACAGTCACACAGGACTCCAGCCATAATTCCCTGAAGTCTCGGCCAAGAATCCTTATGACCTGAGGATCTTCACGAAAGCTAGGGAGACATTAAGACATGCTCTTGAGTAGCCTCCAGAGTCTGTGAGTAATTCGCAGCCAAGTCCTTCCCCAGCAAATGTTAGCAGAAGATCGGTGCTCCTGATTGAAGTGGGACTACCTTGTGTTACATGTTCGGCTCCGTCATGGACTATAATGAAACAATAACGCAATAATAAAATTCATATTTAAAAGGAGCTATGAAAGGATAATTTTATTTTAGAAAAAAAATTATTTTACATTATCAGGACATCTGATTTGTGTACTGTAGAATTGTGGTTTCTAAGGCTGTTTGTGCTTTCATAAGTTCCCCTTAAGGATAAAATAATGAATGTCCCAAGATCACTGATGGAGTCCTTTATGTAACCATGTACTCCAGGTTGAAGAAAGGAACTATTTTGTTTTGGATTTTACGATCCTTTAATTTGAGTATGAGTTTGATTACCACACCAGGGTTAAATTGTTTAGCTAAAGGTTAGATTGTACTGCTCTTGGGTTCATTCACTTGGGTCACGATTTAAACAATTGCAAGAGCTCGCTATTTGGGTCAATGTTAACATCGGAGGATGAAACACAATGAAATCATTTAAGAAGTTTTTTTTTTTTTTTGCCATTATCATAATGTTCACATGATGCCTCTTCTCAACCATGCACTTTCTTTAAGGTCATAGAGAAATACTTTTAACGGGACAATTAAATGAATAGTTATTTAACGTTGTGCTGCTTGCACATGAAGTAATGTATGACTAAACCTGAAGCTACACATGCCATTTAATTCATACTAGCTGAAGACATGGATGATTCCATGTACAAAAAGTTCACGTCACAAGCCCAATGTCTGGACAGTGAATGGCAGCCAGGGTATGCTGCAAAAGTGCTGTTTTTTTCCGAGTGAAAAGACATATCAAAGCACTTTTTTTTACCTTTATTGAGCTTAATTTGACTTCATTCCCTTCGTTTTTTTCCTCCGACCTAAAAGCATGAACCCTTCTGTACAGCTCTTTTCAGAAGAAAAAAAAAACAAAAAACCCAGAGCTGGAGAAAGTGCCGGTGACAGCTAATGTGCAGGAGAAGCTTTCTTTACTGCATAAATCATTTAGCGAGTCAGTCTATCTGTCAGAGCTTGTTTTGTGCACTCGAGATGTCGTCGCTAGTGCCTTGCTTAGGTATAAAAGACCTCCCGCTCATACATTCTTCTCTGTTCAAAAATAGAAAACGGGAAAGGTGAGCAGCGCTGGAAAAAGAAAAGAATGCAATTTGAGGTTTGCATAGAAGCTCTGGGTGACACTTGAAACAAGGAAATATAATGAATACAGTTTAACTCCGGGGAGATTGTCTTGCTGCTGTTTTGCAATTTGTCTATTGTGGTAACTAAATTAGGCCTTGCCCTGTGTTTAAAATAGCCACATAGTCACTAATGGATTAAAAATCCTAAGGATCAGAATAAATTGCTTTGCATTGTGCCTTTAATGCTGTCACAACCCTCTGCAAATGCACAGGGAACGTTTTTTTTTTTCCCCCACAAGGTTACACTTTTTGAATGAGTTTCACGTTTTATGATCCGCTCATCTTGACTGGAGAAGCCCAGACACACTGGAGTGTCAGAACTGAGCTATTACACACCAGTACCGTCATCATGTTCCTAGCGTCGATCGAGGACCGCGTCTAACGCATATTGTGCGTCTGTCCGTTTCGATCCAATCACTTGAGTTAAAGACTACGTTGTTGCCTTGATCCCAGCAATAAATGCTGCAAGAAATGACCCACAGAGAGAAGGAGTGCTTTCTTAAAATGTTCTACTTCTGTTGTGCCATCTTAGAAATGATTTTTCTCTAGCTTTGATGGCTTTTTTACAGGTAGTAAAAAAGATATAAGCAACAAACCCGGTGACTTGCTGAGCAGATGTTGGTGACTGTGCTGGATTCAGTGCAGATCTCGAGCTTACGTGACAGATGCTGCTCGTAGGAGTTGAAACCGTAAAGCCTGTATGAGCTGATGTCTACTGTTCCCAACCATCGACCGTCATTGTTCCTAACCACAATTCACTAATCGCCAGTTTCCACCAATCACTGACCACTATTGTTCTCGCTAATCCCCAATGTTCTCAATGACCAATCATTGATCAGTACGGCTCACGAGAAAGCAATTACTTATCACAAAAACAAACTGATCTCCATTAGTCCTCCATGACCAATCACTAACCACAATTTCTTCCCAACAACCAATCGCTTATCCCTACTGTTCCTACTGACCATTAACTGATCTCAACAACCAACCGCTAATTACCATTACCTCCCAGAAACCAACCGCTAATCACCATTCTACCCATAACCAATCAATAATTGCCATTATTACCAACAACCAGCTGCTAATTACCTTTGTTTGTCCTGTGTAATTCTTTTTACCTTCATTCGTTCTTCAATTTGTCTTATATTCTAAGCATCTTGAGAAAATCGAGTTGTCATGCCTTCGTGTCTTTATATGCAAATGATCAAAAAAGTTAACTAAATATGTAAATTAGTCTCTGATTTCATCTGGCAACTCTTAGAAAGTTTTCAGCATGCATTTGTTACTTTCCATTAGGAAAACAAAGCTGAACAAAGCAAACAAATGGGCTTTAGCACTGGAACGCCACCTCGTCCCACTAAGTTTAAAAGCACTTTTTACCCCCTGTGGCACGGTGGATAGATGGAGAGAGAGAAAAAAACGCGATTGTCATATCTTCGTAAGGAAGAGCACATGACTGTGTCATTAATATGATTATGGTGTACCTCTTCTCATCAAAAGCTCACACTGTCCGTGTTTTAAAAAAAAAATTTTTAGAGTTATTAGGCTGAGAAAAAAGGGCTGTGCCAGCGATATCTGTCTCGTGTACAAGTAATAGCTCTGAGTCATGGGAGAAACCAGGCACAGTAATGCTTCATGTCAGGCTGTGAGACTTCTCGCTTTCTTTCTCGCTCTTCCCCACAGATTTCCACGCTGCAGAACTGGTTTTTATTTGGAATTATCCACTGACGATTAATAAATGTCGTGGTGGCCCTGCTCTCCTGGGAGGCATTGCCAGGGAACGGCGTGCTGATAGCAGAGGGAGATCCATCTTGCCTGCCTGTCACGTTTGCCACCCAAGACACCATCTGTCTGCAATACTAATCTGCATGGGGGAAAAAGTAACGTTAAAACTCATGGAGCTTATTCAAAGTCTTCAAAAACTTGGGTAAAGAAGGAGCAACGTTGGCTTTCACTGAAGGCCGAGAGTACAATCTAGAGCAAGAGTGCGAGCGTGTCATGATGGCGTTTATTATAGAAATAAATGCAAATGACAAATGAGTGACTGTACAGTATGTTCCTCATAAACATCTCTCCATAACCATGGCTCTCTCTTTTTTTTTTTTTATCTGAATGGTCATTAATTTGCTCACATTCTTTCTGATTCACTCACTCGCAGAATAAGCTTGTAATGCAGCATTTAATAGTTCCCGAACAGCCTAAATGTCCAGTGAATCACTGACTGAACATCCCTGACCATTAACATCTGTCACCACAGGCGTTTCCAGAGCAAGCCTGCTGCTTGCGGCATTTATAGCAATGCAACATTAAACATAAACGACCGCGCTAATTGTAATGTGTGTGTGTGTGTGTGTGTGTGTGTGTGTGTGTGTGTGTGTGTGGGAGATGAGGCTTGCTTGTTAGTACAGCTTTTCCGAGGGACGCTTTGTGTGGTGCCCTTTATAAAAGGCTAATCACAGGGCGAACCAGGACGGTGCACGTGTAGCGACCGTCTGAACTGAACTACACATTACTCATAATGGTCGCCAATGGAGCGCGAGCGCTACTATAGCAACCGCGAATGCACCGTTGGAGAAACAAAAAGCTAAAATTGGCAAAGTGGAGAGGTTGAGTGGCGAGCTTTAAGTGTGAAGTGCAGAAATGTGACTAAAGGGTTTTAAAAAAAAAAAGGAAGAAGAAGAAAAACCACCAAACAAGCTTCTAGATCTGGATGTTTCTTGAAGACATCAAGACTTCTTGAAGGGATTGAATCATCTTTGCTGAGTACTGTATACAGGGTTTTTCGATTTTGTGTTAAAAAAATGATTTCAAGAAACTTACAATGAGTCATAAATCTGTATAACTTATACAACGGATCTTTTCTTTTTTCCTAAAATCAGATTTACGGAATAGCATATAGCCAATTACAGAATACAATACAGAAATCAGTATGTAAAACCTGCATGTAAAGGCAAAAAGATTTCATTTCTGTCTGTCTTTCTTGCAGGGCATGCAGAGAAAATCACAGCGCATACTGTAACACACGTGACCTTTAAGGGATTTGAAACTACGCTGCCTGGCCCAAAAATACATAGATTTCATTGACCATTCTTATCTTTGATTACGGTGCACTGTATTGTGATGGATTCTTGTGTAAAAAATGTTTCCTCATGCTGTCAGAACCACCGTTTTACAATTTGAGTCCCAGAACATGCCTACTCCATCAGGGAAAAAAAAAAAAAAAAACATTTCATTGATGTGATAATCTGGTGATTCCGTACATTCAGGTCATCGGCTGACTTCATTTCATTGCCACATAACGTTGTTGGGCCTAGACCCGAGCAACTGAGCAACTCCAGATCGCATCACTGCCTCCAGAGGCTTGTACAGTGGACACTATGCATAGTGGGTTCATCGCTTCATGCGCTTCCCCTCTTTCCCTGACACGCCCTTCACTCCGGACTCATCAGACCAAATGACTTTTCTCCATGGCTCCAAAGCCCGATCTTTATGATCCCTAGGGTTAGGGTTAATTAACTATGTTTTCTGAGGAGTCTCACTAACAAGTGGACTACACATTGTGCATGTAGAAATGCTTTGTCACATTTTTTTTTTTACTCTGCATCTTTCGTGAGCATTTAAGTGATCTCCATTCAACACAAAAATTAAGGTTCAGCACAGTCCTTTAAGGTGGTTTAAAATTGTAAAGATTTATTTTTTTTTTTTAGGTTTGCTTGATCCAGGCCAATTTAGCCCTTCTGAAACTGTGACAATCTTTGGCCATGCCATGTAGAACAGGTAGGATAAGAACTAACCATCTTTTTCATTAAGCTCAAATGACATACGGTCACAGTTCTGGACATAATACTGCTCCATAGTACAACTTCATTTCAATTTCACCTCAAAACAAGCGGACGCACATGATCACGATAACGCCTGTGAAATTAAAATTAGATTTATGTAGGTGTCCAGGCACAGGAAATAATCCAAGCCAATTTAACTGCATTTATTAAATGATATTGTTTCATAAACAAACTCGAATCCAGACTTTACAGTAAAACGGCAGAGCATAATCATATCACAAAATGCAGCACTGAAACGAATACGTAGTAGATGTAACCCACAGAGAGCAAATTATAATTAAGATTGTATATTTGTGTGCCAATATTAAAAAAAAAAAAAAAAAAAAAAAGAAAGAAAGAAAAAAAGAAAACTCAAGCCAAATCCCTGCACAAATGTACAGAGCAGCAATCAGAGCCTCCGAGCAGGTTTTTCTCCTGCTGCAGTGGAAATAAACGTAATCACTGGCACTTTTGTCCTCCGCTGCGCTATCACTCCTCATCACTTCCCCACCGCTCTGCCTCTCTAGTCCAAGATCTGAATCTCATTTCGGCGTGCACTTCGCCTCTACTCCTTTCACACAAAGGGCCAATTACGGCACTGAGCTGCTGCTTTAGGAGCAAAAAAAAAAAAAAAAAGAGAGAAATCTTCATTGGCCTTCAGTGCATGTGAAGGTAGAGGAGGAAAACAATAATGAGACGTTTACTTTTTTACTACTTTTATATAAGGTTTCATCTAGGGACGGTGTAAAGTCCGCCGATCTGTTGATCTGATGGATCTACGTCTTGCGCCAGGAAAACGATCAGCCTCAAAATATGAATGCAAGAACAAGATCACTCATGATCATTCTTGTTATTACACTGTTGATGCACCATATTTCAGCACTGCACCCCTGCGCTTTTTCAGGCAAAATCATAAAGCTGTATAGGACTTGTATAGACACATTTAAACAAAACAGGTGCACACAATCAGGTAACCAATTAATGATATCACATGCAACTTTCTCATACAGACCATCAGTTAACCTTCTATACAACATTTACTGAACCATACAGTAGTTACCGAGTCATCAGGGTGTCCACTGATTTATGACATATCTCTAAATTACCTACTGACATTTATAGAAATTAAATGATCAAAAATGTAATTCCAACTTAATTTGTATCTGTTATGCACAATCTCTACACATCAACCCACCAGATAGATCAGGGTTCATTTTTATAACTTGGGAATAATACGACTTCTGTGATGGGACTGCCAGCACATCCCGAGTGTATGCCAGACTTGAATATTAACTCTCCACTTCATATGCTGTACCTCTTGTACAGAATGCTCATAAAGCTGCTGCTCATATGGTTCATTACCTTCTCCAATTCTCGCATCTGACTTCCGTACTCCATTGGCTTCCTTTTCCTGCAGGAATTAAATCTGGGCCTCTCATGATTGTACTCTAGGTCTTTACCCCACATCCTGGTCCAGAACTGAACGCCCAAACACGAATTTGCTTTCTCAACCCAAGTCTCATGTAAGCCTCTAGCCAAAGATCATGGTCGTAGTCCTGGTTCATCACTGGTTATCTTGGTGGTTGCCTTGTTTCTCAGTACCTGTCTTGGTTCCTCTGTGATGATCTAGTTTTTCATTGTGGCAGTCCTGATTCCTTACTTCTCATTGGTGTCACTGGGTCGCCAATGGGGATTCTGGTCACTCAGTGGGGTTTCAGGATCATCACTAGATGTCTTGGTTACTTACTGGTTATCTTAGTCTCTCAGTGGTGGCCTTGGTTCCTCAATAGTAATCCTGGTTTCTCAGTTGTGGCTCTGTTGCCTCGTTGGTAAGCCTGGTTCCTCAGAGATGGCCCTGGATAATCAGTGGTCATCCTGAACCTTCAGTGGGGGTCTTGGCTCCCCTGTGGTATCCCTGTGGCTTACTGTCAGTCCTGGTTCCTCAGTGTCAGTCCTGGGTCCTCAGATATTATGATTTTTCTTCATTTATCTTCAGTGGTGATCTTGATCTCTCAGCAATTGCTCCGGTTTCTGAGTGGTGGACCTTGTCCTTCAGTGAGTGTCTGGGTTCTTCCCTTAGTGGTGTCCCTAGTTGTTCAGTGTCAGTCGTAAATCTGGATAAATGTGTACTAGTATGATATATCATAGAATAGACGTTTCTACTATGAATGTAAATGTATTGGAACTTGCTTCCTTCTTCAGTTCCCTAGAACCAAATATTTTTATCCATCCCAGAATTGTGTAAAGATCTCCAGTTTAGGTACTAGTTTGTCATATTCAGTCTCATGTTTTACTGTTTATGTCTTCACTTAGGCTGCTAGGAAAGGGTTCCTCTGGGATTCTTAGGGTCATTACCATTAACTGAAGAGACTGGAACATCTGGAAAGACATCTGCATCAACATAACAAGTGGTACTGCACTGGGACAAAATGAAGAAATACTTCAAGGGATTTAGATTTATGTCTACATAGTGCACTTGTGTGTAAAAGCTCTTCGACACATAATGACCACTTTAAAAGGAACACCTGTATACCTGGTCATTGGTGCAGCATGTCAAAAACTGATGGCGTCTTGCCTGGTACCAGCAACCACGCCAATTTTACCATCTTTTGATGTTTGCTGTGAACATTAAACTGACGTGATTCTGGATGATTTAGCACTGGCGGTTAAAATCACATGTGGTCGAACTGGATATTGAATTTTTCTTTCTGTGTTCAGAACCTAAATTTTATCAGGCAGATTCTATGTATAGCGATATCAGTTCAGAGAGTTCACACAAGTCTGAATCACAGAAGTGAAGAAATCTGCATTCCTCTTGAATGTCTTGGTGGGCGCCTACGACGCTCCACGCTGACATTTATGTCTGTCGGCGTGTTTCTTTCCCTCGCTCTTTACATCTGCAATAACAGTAGCAGGTTCGGTCTCATCAAAAGCGAGCGGTGATGATGACGAAGGTTGGCCTTTAAGAAAGGCCTTTGACTGAAGACAACCCAAGGAAAGTAACATTTATCAAAGCGAGATGCCGGGCCTGGAGCCGTGGCCACAAAATGTCATTTATCAAATTATTTCCAACATCGAAAAGGACAGCTGGGATTAATCTGGATTTTTTTGCTCCAAAGTACCAGATATTGTTTAAAGCAAAAAGTCAGGTGAAGTTCAGTTTTCTTGTTTTTTTTTTTTTTTTTTTGATCAAGCAGAAATTTGCACTGTGCTTCATGTTCCATGTTGGTTTTTTTTTAGTTTCAAAAGCACCTTTTTAAAAATCAACTTCATCAAACTCGACACTGCTAACTTCCACACGGGTGTTTGAATAACTGTCAGCGGTTTGAAAGGGAGATGTGACGAAATGGCAGCAGGATAAAGAAATAAGGCTGTTCCACTGCTACACACAGAGATAATACATGCTTGTGTCTGTATGTGTCCTGTAAGAACAGCCTGCTGATTCAACAGCTGAAATAACTTTTAGGTTACATGTTCTTTGTGTGTCCATTTCAGTAGTTCTGGTGTGTGCGCTTTATTTTGCACATTAGCTGAACTAAAAACAGAGTGTGAGACAATTAATATTCTGTTTGATTTACTGAGGATCAATTAGCACACTTTCCATTTTGACACAGGCTTAACAGCAAGACAGCGTGTGTGTGTGTGTGTGTGTGTGTGTGTGTGTGTGTGTGTGTGTGTGTGTGTGTGTTTGTGATACAGGTGGAGAGAGAGAGAGAGAGATTTTCACTATGCAGAGCAGAGCTTGTAAGTGATCTTAGATTAGCGTAGTGTTAAGCACACAGTCGATGCAATTACTTTTGGGCTGGTGTTCGTCAGGGTGTGCGCATTAATTTAACGCCCTTCTGAGATGCCACAAAGCCTAACTTAATGCCTAATTAACGTGGATGCACACCACGATGCGCCTGACTGGGAACTACGCGCCTGGCACTCGTCTCATACCCTTCTGATATACCGTTTAGCTGATGCTACCTCATCTGTTCCTGAATTACGGTGGGCAAATGGGTGCTGGCTGCGACAGGAGAAAGAAAAAAAAAGTTCCTTTCGGAATCTGGAAGAATTGCTTTACCAATACTTATTCATGAGGTCACGCGAAGGGGAAAGACGCGGCTCGAGCAATAAGCCTCCGAGCCTATTTCAGGCAGCTATACGCCGGAGTCAAAATAAGCTGGCAGGCTGCCATGTTTATTTCTTTTAAGTCGTCCCTTGGGGTTTGAGCGTCAGCGATACACACGATGGGACTTAATCATGCAACAGTGTGAGCGTCATTCCTCAGGATGGGAAGTGGAGGTGTGAGCTTGTATGAACGTAGTGGTCCTGACCTACATCTTGTAATAAGCGCAAGGGAAACAAAATGAGCTGAAGGACCGGTGGAGTAATGCGACTCATCTGCAGAGACGAACGTCTCACGCAATGTGCTTTTCGATCTGTTTGAAACTACAGCAGGAATCGGCTTCTCCCGTTCGCTCACAGTCCCTGACGATATTTCAGAAAACGTCGCATCTGAAACGACGGATAGAAATTGCCCTAAAGCTCCATCGAATCCACCCTGACCCCGTGCGTGACCTCCTGTGACTCCGCGGTCGAATCTTTAAAACGGCTTTCACCGTGCTCGGGATCAATCTCCACCCTCTGTCACCGCAAAACAAGGCTTCAGATTAATGTTCCCTTTTAATATTTAATAGCCGGACTGCGGGTTGGATTTCCGCATGGTTGCTCTCGATGCTCTGCTCTTACTACAGACGGCATAAATATTTCAGAGAGCCGCGTTAATTATCCGGGTCCGGAACCTGACGCCTGATCGATGTGCTTCCATTAATTATGCTTTATTCGAAATTCATACACGCTTGCCCACTCGTTGAGGTATTTACACAAACAAATGAGGGTGTTGAGCAACCACGTCTGCATTATTGATACCCGGTGCGTGGTTCGCTAATAAACTGGCGCGGCGACAAGTAGGTCGGAGTTGGGCATCTTGTAGGACTTCATTTGCAAGATGCACGGCAGGCTTTCCCCCGCAGGCCGCACGATGCCCTTCGTCTGAGCTCCGTGCTGTGTTTATGAGCTGGTATTTGCCCCTGGATTTGAAGGGAGCTGTTTTATTGCTCGGCGTTTTATTAAATTGCGCATGCAGGAAAGGGAAGGATGGATAAATGACTCCTCTTTGTGTGTGGCCTTCCCCTGTTTGCATGCCATTAAATCACAGCGATGTTCCGCGAAGGACACACGTGCAGTCACTTTCAGCTCCGGTGAGCTTCTTTAGGACCTGATCCTGATCCTGAAGTGCTTTCAGCTTGTTCTGGCTCGTTGCCCAGGGTCGAGGCTTTTCATCTGTTGTTGAGGATGATGTGATTTAAAGTCCGTGCCGGGCCATTATCTTCTCTCAGACATGTTTACTCTAAGAAGAAAGCACCTAAAGATTTAAGAAAATAAGAATCCCCTCCGTTTCCGTATAACTGAATGCTTCATTCTGATTGGTCCCAAGGTGTTGACTCGTTTTTTCTGAGAATACTGTAGTTAAAGAACTAATTATTTGATCAATTCCCGTTGTTCCCATCCTGAAGTTTCAGGTCCATGACAGCCTCGTACTATATCATTAGTCTCAGAAATTGTTCACCTGTTAATTTCCTAGAACAGCACACCGCAAGTGTAAAAACTCTTCCTTATTCCATATATCGCTCCATTGTTAATAATCAAAAGCGCTTCATTTTGACCCGAATCAAACACTAGTAAAATTCCTTTCATTCTCTAGATCCTAAATCCAGCTTCAAACGCTGAGGAATTAGAGCTCGCAGTGAAGTAGGTGGAGGTTAAACCAACAAAGAGGGGCGTGATGTTGGTGAGAGGCGGCACTGCCTACTATCAAACCGCTCTCGCGGCACTTCTGGCCTTGTTACAAAGCGAAAGGGCCGCGGAAGATCGAAACTTGGAACGAACACAAACGGAAAAGCCCCGAGGCCGTGCAGAAACAACGCAGCGCTTTCCTTCTTTCGTAAAGATGGAAGGCATGCAAAACAGACGAGTTGAGGAGATACGCGAGGTCAAGGTCCCTACTCGAGGGAGAGCGGGAAAGAACAAAGAACAAACAAACTGCAGGAAAAAAAGCGCACGAATCAATGAACAGCATCGTGATCAAAGTTTGCTCATACCTCCCTCCCTCACACACACACACACACACACACACACACACTTAACGGCTCTGTTAGCATCACACCTACACGATCCCAACAGGAAAGTGCGGAGCAGAACCGCTTCTCAGTGAACGTGTGAGTAAACACAGACCGGGCGGAGGAAACCATCGAAACGATCTGGGATGGATTATGTGATTATGGGTGGATTAGGCGAGCACGCAGAATGGATTACCTGAACTTCGGTAGTTAACAACTCGTTCGTTCTCTGGTGTGTGCGGGGAACATCGCACGCGGGGGTTTGCACGGCGTGAAAAGCTGGACTAACCGGAGAGGGCTTTCAACATTCTAACATAGTTGAACTTGACTGCAATAACATTTACTACCCAGATCTGAATCACTGAATCATTTTGATTCGAATCAATTCAAGATTGTGCCATGATTCAATTCTAAATTAGCTCAGCTTAGGATTGATTTGACAAGCATACAGTATGACTTTTTTCCCTTGCTGCCTTTTAAACATTCATTTCTCACTCACTCACTCATCATCTATACCGCTTAATCCTGTATTCAGGGTCACGGGGGGCCTGGAGCCTATCCCAGGAGACTTAGGGCACATGGCAGGGTACACCCTGGACAGGGTGCCAATCCATCGCAGGGCACAGACACACACACACACACACACACACACACACACACACACACACACACTCACTCATTCACACACTACGGACAATTTGGGAATGCCAATTAACCTAACCTACATGTTTTTGGACTGTGGGAGGAAACCGGAGTACCCGGAGGAAACCCACCAAGCACGGGGAGAACATGCAAACTCCATGCACACAGAGACGGGAATCGAGCCTGGCCGGGGATGGAACCCGGACCCTGGCGGTGCAAGGCGACAGTGCTAATCACTACACCACCATGCCGCCACATTCATTTCATATATTACAAAATGCAAAAAACGTCATTTCAAAAATATTAATTAATTAGTGCTTGGTTGAGATGAATCATAATATAAACTTGAGCCAATATCTATTGATCCATTGCTTTCCAGGGACCAAACCTCTCCTTACAGATCAATAGTGCAAGTATTAAAGTCTATATATTGGAGGTCAGGGTACTTAGAATAAAAAATATAAATATATAAATAAATAATGAATTCACTGCTTATCTCTATATGTACCTGCCGAGACAGTTAAGTGTACGTTCTATTAAAACAGTGCTATTTTCATCTTTTATTCAATGATCTTTTTTTTTTCCGTGTTCGCCTAATCGAGCTGCAGTGCGTCTTTGTTTTTCCACTCCTGTCACTCCAATGACACGGAAATATTTTTCAGACTAAACTCTGCGGATGCTAATTTTTAATAAACATTTTGTGTATTACATGAACAGCCTGGAGCCGATGCACCAGAAATCATTACACTTATTATATCACGTGGAAGCGAGTTGTCTTTCAGCGCTGGAGGTGTGAACATGTGGCGAGTGTGGAACTTTACCGCGGGACGGAGAAGCTGCAATTTGAAGTTGGAGCTTGTGGACCAGGCAAAGTGTTGTGTAAATAACTATTAGGCAATGTCTGAGTGTACACACACACATTTAACAATGCTTAAGAGTGCTTGTGTACACAGTAACATGTAAGGAAAGTGAAATCAGTTAATATACTGTATATACTGGTGTCTTCATAAGTGACTTAATTTGCCAAAAGGATGAACTGATAATAATGTCACTTACGTATATCTTATTCTGCTCTAGCTGAGACGGTTTGCAAACCAATTTAGCACCTACCCTTCAGTCGTATTCATTTGTGCAATTCATTACAGGACTATCCCCCCCCCCACCAAAAAAATAGAAAAATAAAAAACTCTTCCCAGTTGTGTTAGACTAATCGCACTTAGTTATTGACCTAGTTAACCCAGTGTAAGTATCTATCCAGTCATGTAAACTTTAAAGCACTTTTTGTAAGTCGCTCTGGATAAGAGCGTCTGCCAAATGCCTAAATGTAAATGTAAATGTAAATGTGCACACATCACTCGTCCACAAATGACTTAAGGCTTTGCTGAACGCTATAGTATTCTATTTGTGTGCGGCACTGCAATTTTGTGATTTTAATTTAGTTCAATAGCACAAATCTTTATTGTCCGATTTGTCGGCCGGAAAAATTCCTACATGTATGTAAATGTTAAAATTAACAAACGTATTTAATAATTGGCAAAATTCTTCCAAATCTTCCGCGCCGTACTCCAGTCCACTAGTTGGCGGTGTTTCCCCAATCACCCATAAATAACAACAAATACTAATCTTAAAGAGAGTTGGCTGTGTTCCATTCCGGCGTGTACTTCACAGCGTGCTCCCTACGTCCTGCTCCGTGTGCAGGGAACGTTAATTAAGGAAACTTCCCTCAAAAAAAAAATCCCACAATTCGCAGACGGCAATTTTGTTGTGTGTTACCATGGTGACATAAGGACCTCGGATACCTGTTACAATTCGATTACACACTACAGAAATTAAAAATTTAATATTTATCAAAACAAAAATGAATACTATTATTAAACATGAACTAGTGCAACTCTAATTAGTTCATACGTTTACAAGATGTGCTGAGAATTTTATACAGATTACTAGCCTAAAATATAATAGTAAGGACTTCTTAATTAAATGATCATTTCAATAACTGCATCATATTAATATGATGTTCTCGATGATGATGATGATAATGATAACAGGTATAATATATAAATCCCATTTCGACCTACATTTTCATGACACTCCAGCGAAGCACAATGACGATGGGAATTTTTTTGCCGAAGTAAAGACCCATTGTTCAGTTGTTCCCTACACAGTTCCCTTTGAATAGAGCAGCGTCACTCCCTGCGGTTTGGAATCGCACTTAACATTTTTGAAACTATACATTGCAGTGAACTCCAGGCCAATTGAAACGCACACTATGTATAGGATATATATATATATATATATATATATATATTTTTTTTTTTTGGGGGGGGGGGGGGGCAAAAGCTGTTTTCCTGTATATATTTAAGAACTTCCTCTTATTTTAGACTATTTAACATTTGTTTACTGTCCTAAATAATTCTAGTGCGTTACATTTTAAGATTGAAAACTGATTTGCTGACTTAATGAATCAAATCCATCATTAAATTCTGAATCTTTAACAATAAACACAAAGCAAAAACACAGTCGACTTAACGCCTGATCTCCACAGAACATAATCGTAACTTTCCATACACAGATACAAATTCATAAGCTCAGGTTTCAATGAACTCTGTTCAACTTTATTTGAAATATTGTTTTGTATATTTTATTTAATCCGTCAGAGGCTTACCTGTACCGTACATCACACAGAGGATTGAGATCTGAAGGATTTGGACTACAAGCGCACGCATACACCGAGCCATCCACAGGGTGCAAAAGGAAAGACTTCTCACACTGGCCCATGGCTCATTCCTGATGCTCACATGCACATCATTTACGTGCATGGGCACTCTGACTGGCCTGCACCTACGCAGCCCCATACACACAAGCTGCCATGCACCATGTGCCCTGAAACCTTTCTGTCAGAGCCATCATTCACTTTTTCGGTAATTTGATCTACATTAGCTCTTCTTTGGATTGGACTACACGGCCCAGCCTTCGCTCCCCACATACCGTACATCAATGAACCTTGGCTGTCAACAACCCTGTCGCCAGTTCACCGGTTTTCCTTCCTTGGAGCACATTTGGTATATGTCCAGTATTGATGCAGCTCTGACCCAGTCGTCTAGCCATCACACTTTATCCCTTGCCGAAGTTGCTCAAATCATTCGGCTAGTCCATTTTTTTCTGCTTCCAACACATCAACTTCAAAGACCGAATGTTTACTTGCTGCCTAATACTATATTCCACCCACTTCCAGGTGGTGTTGTAACGAAATACTTGAAATGAGATGTTATTCCCTTCATCTCTCAGTGGGCATAATGTTACGGCTGATCGGCGAAATCAAACCCGAAACGGAAATATAATACAACATAATATAATATAATGTAATATACTACATAAGCTCAGGCACAGTAGACCATGTCTAAGCGTAGGTTTGTGTGTGTGTCTGTGCTAACAGCATACTGCCCGCACACACTGCCACGGCTTCTCCGGGTTCCTCTCGCAGCACTTCCAGACAGCTTAGCCTCCGTATGTCAAACAGAAAGAGAGATGGAGCAGGTGATGAAAGCCTGGATTACAGTCTGTTTACACTGACACTGAAACTTTTTCCCCCCCACACTCGCGCTCTTTTACTCATGTTCTGCTCGTGCTCTAATAAAAGGAGATCGGCCGCCCCGGCATTTGATGTGTTTGAATGTACAAAAGTGAAAACCTCCAGCACATTTTTGTAACAGTTGAAACCTTCCTGAATTTAAAAAAAAAAAAAAAAAAGTAATAAAAACAGCTCGTAAACAAACAGATCAACCAGTGCAGGGGAAAAAAAAAAAAAAAGTGTCTGAGAGACTGTGCCGTTCCTCATTCACCTGCTCTGTCGTTTACCTTAAAAAGCGCCGTAACGTGACAGGTTCCTGCCTTTACGGCTTGAAAATGTTTCCGCGCAACAGTCTGGTGGTGTTTCAAGCTCAGGGAAAAACCTCGTAAAGTTCCGAACGAACACATACATCAACGTGAACGAGGGGGAAAAGAAACCCTCGGGCAGTTTCTTGTTCGCTTTTTATGACGTGTGTGTAAACTGAGTTACGGGAGCATGGCGAGGGTTTCTTTTTTTTTTTTTTTGCTTTCCCCTTTTTTTTCCAGTGAGCTGTAAATAACGCTGCATGAGGTCTGGGGTTGAGAGCTGATAAACAAGGCAGATAAAAAGCTCATCTGCTGAGTGCCATCTGCAGAAAATAATAATAAAAAAAAAAAATCTATCAATAAATCTATAAGTAAATAAATAAATAAACAATCTCCCGGTGGGGGGGGGGGGGCGGGCTTGCGGTTCATGTCGATGTCTGTTATGTCACTGAGCGGGATCGGGGTTGTTGTGATGTCATGGTTAGCTGATTACTTCACCAATTTATTAAAACACTAATTAAAATCAATTTCCAATCGCCCGTGTAATCAGCTAGTTGTAAACATGCTACGTTGGGTATATATTTGGATGGTGGACCACCAGAACTGACACTGATGAAGGGTAAACAGTAATCAGCACACACACTGAGATTGGGGGTGTGTCTGAAACACCAGGCGTCCGTGCCTCGCGCTTACTGCTGCGCGCTGAAGGAAAGGAATTGTCTGAGCCACTCTCCAAGAAGGGCTGCGACGTGTCACGCCGTTGCCTGGATACCAACGTATGCTAATGGGCGCTAATCCCAAAAGTCCTTTAGGCAAGATGGAACAATGCAGGGCTGGGGAAAAAAAAAAATCGAATGAGTGTTCTGTTACTGCACCAGTTATTTTTCTCGTCAGAATCTTAAATACTCTTGAGCCTGGGTTTTACAGGCAGGCTGCTGACGCACTGGATTGTGGGAAATGTAGGAAAGGAAAGGATACGTGCATGTATGTGTGAAAGGAATCCATGTGTGTGTAGGAGGGGTCATTTACTTATTTCACTCACTTACAGGATGTCCTTATAGAAAGAAAGAACACTACAAATAAAAGCTCACAACATGAGGAAATGTTTCCATGCCGGTGGGCGTGGTCTCTTACAGGATGACTCCGCCCATGTTGAAAAGCATACGCGGTGGCCTTTATAGTCGCCAGAGCTGTTTAAGAGGCTCGTGATGGCTCGTCATGACTTTCACCTTGTTGTTATCTTGTTTTGTTTTTTTTTTCTTTAAAGTGTCACTTGTCCTGAAAGCAGGCGCGGTCTGGATCATATCAAGTCATCTAAAGATAGAACACTTCACCAAGGACAATACATGAATGAAACACGCCCCTTCCTCCATCGGATCTAAGAAGCTGAGTTGGTTTCCAGCAATAATGCAGTAAATCAACACTGCGTGTGAGGAGTGAAGGTCAGAGCCATGCAATCCCCCCCCCCCCACACACACACACACACATACATACACACACCATCTCTGTCTCTCTCTTTCCGTCTCAGAAATGTACAATGTGGAAATACAACACATATTCCTATACACGTATTTTACCTTTTCACTGCTGTAACACACTGACACACACACTCACACACATACACAGTCTGATATATTATGACGAGACAGACAGATCAATCACGTCAGAGGTTTTGGAATTATTGCAGGTTTGAAAAGTCAGATGAACATCTATATAAATAAAAGCGAGGTTTCGTCTGTACCCTGGTCAGAACTCGCTCTTTTAATGATATCTTTTTACGTTTCTTTTTTACTGGTCTCGAAAATTTCCTGTCTGTATGTCCGTATGTCTGTCCAGGCAGATTTTGTCACAGCATCACACAAAACTGGCTGAACAGAATGTCATGAAACTTTGACAGTTGAACCTGTGTCATGGATTAAAGCAAAATGTTGAGAAGTTATGACCAGGTATGTGCCAGATTATGTCACAGCATCTAGGTATCTTTTTTTTTTTTACTACTTTTTCCCCTCAAGGTGGGCGTGGCTATATGCGTCACTCAACAGAGCCGATCAACGCGATCATGTACCATGTATACACACAGCATGCAGAAGACACAGAGCATAATGCATGTACAAGCTAGTACGATCCTCAATACACGCACACACACACACACACACACACGACAGTGTGACTCATCGTGGCTTCCTCCAAAAAGATGGGATGTACACTATGAAAACTGAACCTTGCGCCAGATGCTGATCGGTTAATTTTTAGCTTTAGCCTTTTAACTATTTCTACAAACACTTTACCCGTCAACGTGGGAAGCTCACGCTAGTTTAAATTATAACAAATCGATGTGCGTATTTTGTTAGGAGGCAAACACGTGTACGATGTGCATTTCGTTCTGTATACAGTAGTCAGTGTTTTAGATTTGACACTAGGGCTGCAACGATTCGTCGACGTTGTCGACAAAAATCGATCACAGAAATAGTCGACAATGAATGTCATTGTCGAAGTTGTCGCCAGACATGTTTTTTCCGACCGAGTGAGGCATCTCTCTTCATTACAATCTCTGTCGAGAGTCGCACATGCGCATTAGCTTCTCTGCTGCGCGATAACGTACAGAAATGGCGGTGTTGCGGCGTCCAACGCAGCAGCTGCGCGTACCAAAACGTCTAAAGTTTGGGAGCGTTTTAGCCTGGATACGGCGAATAAAAAGATTACCTGCATGGTTTGCAAAGCAGTCCTTGCGTATCACGGCAGCACCTCGGTGATGCACGAACATTTAAAGAGAGCACCTCGGACAGTTTAATGAAACGGAGTTCGACTCGCCTCGGTAAGATTTAAATAACATGGAAGCCAATACGTTTTGATTTGGATGTACACTGTACATTTTATACTTATTTTATAAGTTCAATAAAATATGCATTTTTCATTGAAGTACTCCCTTCTTTTTTGTGTTTACTATCATTTTCCACATAATTAAAGCAATCTCATGCTAAATTTTAGAAAAATTTAATAATTATCCGATTAGTCGACTAATCGTTTCAATAGTCGGTGACTAGTCGACTATTAAAATAGTCGTTAGTTGCAGCCCTATTTGACACACAAATGTACGTTGTTTAATTTAAAGCTAATTCTTTCCTTTAAAGGTTCATTTCCGACGCTGCGTTGAATTGACGTCACTCAGAGTAAAACTCTCACTGAGCTCACATCTCAGTTGCGATGGTGTTTCATGTTATGAAAGTTGTAGTCCTCGTCTGCCGTGTCGACAAAGTAACAACATTACCTACTGTACAGCAAAATAGTGTAAATGATGCTTTTTAAACGTATATTAGACAGCACTGTTGCACTTTTCCAAAGTCTATTCTTATAAACAAAATTACTCATTCTAATAAACTGTGCAACTTTTAAATCGCATCATGTGTGAAATAAAAAGAAGATTGAGATCGTAATTGCCAATTGTTCACCAAGTTTATATATATATATATATATATAGTTTCCAAACCTAATCAATAGATGGGAGGATAAAAAGAGAAACGGGGAGAGAAAGAGAAAAACATGGAGGGGGGGGGGGGGGGGGAGATAAATAGACAGATGTATAGATCGAAAGATGGACAGACAGAAAAACAGATAGAAACACAAACAGACAGATCGATAGACAGAGAGATGGACAGAGAGATGGACAGACAGATAGCCGAAGACAAACCAAAGACAGACAGACAGACAGACAGACACAGTTATGCGTACAGATAGACAGAGAGATAAATAAAAAAGATGGAAAGACAGATGAATGGAGGAACAGATAAACCCACAGACAGAATGACCTGCCGACAGACAGACAGACAGACAGACAGACAGATAAATAGATAGATAGACAGACAGACCCACAGAAAGGGTGTAACAGCATGGATATTCCAAATCCCTACCATTCAGTTCAGGACTTTCGTGTTGTGATCTGAGTGAATACTACGTGAAATAAAATCAAAGTTAATTAAGAGTAATGTTTTAATCTTTTACAGATGCACATTAAAATTTTAACCAATCCGAAGGAGAAACAGAGCCTACGTAACCTCCTACAGGCTCTGAGACTCCCAAACACTGAGCCCTTTAATTAAAAAAATAATAATAATAATTAATTGATTAAAAAAATATATATATATAAACAGGCGGCACATCGCTGAGGAACGAGCTCGTGGGTTGAAATATCACTTCAGAAATATGCAATCAGTCCATGTTTCAAAAGAAAAACAACAGACGAACAACTGACAATGTCTTAAAAATAAGTAAAGAAAAAGGAAATATTATTATTAATAATAATAATAATAATAATAATAATAATAATAATAAACACTGCATTACATCCTTTCTAATCAAACCCCTCATAACCCAAGTATGATTCTATTTCTAAGAAGTAAAGGTGTGCGAGTTCCTTACGTGTACAGGACATAATTTGTTTATATTGAATTAAGTTCATATTATATATATATTATTATTATATTATATTATTTATAAGGTTATATTTTTACAAATTAATTCCATGAACACTATGACTTTTGCGTATCATTACACCACTAACCCATGGATGGATGGATGGATAGATAGATAGATCCTTACATTGCATACTCCTTTGCCATTTATGTTAAACACACCCACACACACACACACACTCAGCATCCTCTACTGCACTGTTCCTCATATTTTCGTTATTGATTTTCCCCCTTTATTAGATTTTGATCTCTTGCGCTGGCTTGTAATCATCTTCAATAGTCTTGGGAAGGGCAGAGGCAAAGACCAAGAGTGACTGCAGCAAGAGAGAGAGAGAGAGAGAGAGAGAGAGAGAGAGAGAGAGAGAGGGAGAGAGAGAGGGTGGGAGACGAGAGCGGAGTGGAGATGACAGGAGACGAGCTGACGCTACCTGTCACGGCTCCATCAAACGCGGTGCTGCATCCGCAGGAGACGTCACATGTCCCAGCGCCAGGCTTCTGACACATTCGGAATAAATGGAGGAAGCACATGCTAGTCTCATGGTGGCGGTGGTAATATTGTACCTACAGTAATACACAGCTTACTGGTGTCCTAGGTGCCTTTCGCAAAGTGTGTGTGTCGGTCATTAAAGACCAAACCCCAGCACTCGAACCCGGGTCCCGTCCCACAAGGCCACATCTATAAGCGTGCAGCAAATTTTTCAGCTTCATTTCTCTCTTTTTTTTTTTTGTTGCTTTTATCGCATGTTTCAGATGCCAGTGAGATAATTCACTTTACATCTCAGTCAAAGGTTTAGAAATAAGATACAATGTCCTTCAACTCTGCTGTGTTATCAGTCTTAGACTCTCTGAAATGCCTCGGTTAATGTTCCTGCTGAAATGCTCCTTTGTGAAAGTGCATTTTTCTAGCCAATCAGAAATAGTCCCCGATTCGAGCTGAACTCCAGGATTCCTTCTTGCCTGAAATCACGTGTTCTAGCACGTCTCAAGGTAAAAATGGAAAGAAAAGAAAATAGAGTGGTGATTTAAAAAAAAAGTGAATTTTGCATAATAGGTGCTTTTTAGAAGAAGAGAGTACACCCAGACCAGAATGAAACAGTACCCTCGTGGACAGACCACCATGCCTTCAAAGGCACTTAAAGGTAACATAAGACACATCTTTGACTTGAAGGTTATGAGGTCAAATCCCAGGAAGCCAATGCTTAGTCTTTAAGTAACGGCTCAAATTTGACCTGGAAGTTGGTTAGGATTTAAAAAATGCTGATGCGGCACACACTTGTGGACTAAAAGCTTTTTTTTTTCTTCTTATAATAAAAGCCACAAAGATTCTTTTCGCGATGGATTATCTCTTATAGCTTTGATTAATGAAACGCTTTATCATTTCTCCTGCAACAATAGGAGCTGAGATGCTAATCTAACGCTGATCCTTTTGTGAGAACGTTAGCCTGGACAAAGGGGACGAACGTGGGCGTTCAAACAAATGGGGGTCATTCAAAGGAGCACGCTGTACTGTTTTTAGAGTAGATATGACTAATCATCCGGGCTGTGACACCGATATGCTCTGACATCATTCACTCGCGGCCGTGCTGATAAGGCCATGTGTAGGTCAGAAGTCCGTGTCTGGATTTATCCTGCTTGTTTTTGTTTTTTTTTCTAGTTTTTTTTTTTTTTTTCACTCCATGCATGCTGTGCATAAATGAGTCGTCGCTACTCATAAATTACACGCCATCGCCACGTAACTGACGGCGCTTTCCTGGTGAGATCGGCCCTCCAAGAAACACGGCGACGTTGCTTTTTTTTTATTACCGGTGCCGCTACTGTATTTCATCCGCCAGTGTTCGCTTGTTTGGTTTCATTTAAATGTAAATGTAAGCGCGCACACCGGAGCAGGTGATGGATTCGTGAACGGGAGTGGAAGCGACTCTTCGACCTTCACGTGCACGGACCTCCGCTTGTTGTCCTTCTCCGGCCTTTGGGTGAAACATAAACCTGGACCGAGATCACGATAAGACAGCGTCCTTGAGGGTGTGCTGTTTTATTTTTATTTTATTTTATTACATTTTTATCCCACAACCACACACTTGTAAAAACTAACATCTAACATTTTGTACTCAGAAGCACACGGTACAGTGCTGTAACAATAACAATAATCTCTCACCCACACACACACACACACACAAACACCTCTCACACACTAATTTATCCCTTATGTGAGCATGGAAGCTTCCTGACGCTTTGTAAAACTGAAGCGGTGCTTTAATAAGGCCTGCTGCTGTGCTACAGAGGAAAAGGAAACGGTCCAGGCGAGATGACAGCCATAACATAAGCGGGGCAGAGTTAACACCGACCGTGAGGAATTAACTCCTGCGTGGTGGCATTAGCTCCCATGTTGGGCGTTAAATCACCGCTTCTGGAGATCATTAAACCCGGTGAGAATGATTTCAATCCACAGGACACACGTTAAATCAACGCTGCAGTGTTCGGGTTCACGCTGTTAGGTTCAGTGCTACTGCGGGTTCTTCTGCACACTGGGTGGACATGGGAAGCTGAAAAAGTGCACCGTAGCTCCAGTTCTCTTGCTTACGTTTCCTTAGACATCTCCTCCACGACTATCTATTTCTTCTCGTTTCCTCCGTTTTGTCACGTGACCGATCACTTTCTTAAAAATCACCTGGATTCACAGATTTTCTAGTGATGAACCACGTCGTAGTACGTCCACCGAACTACAGTTATGAGGTCCAAAAGCATGCAGTGTCGTAAAGTTCACAGCCGATCATAAAACTTAATAAAGATTGATTAGCGACTTAGGACTTTGATTTTGACAAGTCCTTGGAGAGAAGTCCTTGGTGGCCTGATGGTTCGAGACGGACATTTTGAATCAAAGAAAAAAAAAAAGACAAAATTTTGTGATGCAAAAAAATAACGAGACAAAATTTAGGGTTAAATTTCAGTAGATACACACAAACAATAAAAGTAGATTAAAGACAGCTTTTCTGTGAAGTCCATATACATAAATAAACGAGAGAAATGTCCACAGTAAATGTCCACAATTGAAGTTCCAAAAATAACGAGATGATGATACTCATAACAACCCCTCCCCTTTTGTGACAATAACACCCTCTTCGACTGGTCTGACTTTAAGCGTCACGCTGCATCGAACCACGAACTCTTAAATTTCCCATGGCTTGCACAGAATCTTGCTGGACGAGCGGACGACTTAAATCCAACCCTGAGTTAATTGATGCAACGTTAAAAGCTTGTGATTCTGTACTGCAGGTGTTATTGCAACCATGTAAGAGTAATCCGTTCCTCTAATACAGCACTGCAGGAGGGCTCGTTTACACACCGAACACTACTGGAGGCTGTTCTTGCTCTGAAGGCTTCCCCAGAGGATTGCATGCATGCATGCACGCTGTACATTTCACTGCTGCTGATGGATGCAGATGGATGCAACTTGGGTTCGATCCGCCATGCAGGACTTTATTCCCCATCCGAGCCTGGGTGGGAGGCACTGCAGTGGCTCGGGCACCACACCAGGAGGAGGAGGAGGAGGAGAAACTATCACTAAAATGGAGTGAATGTTAATAAGAATGAAAAGGCTGCGCGCCTGTTGCATCTCCCCGTGCGCGTGATATACAGCACTGTGTGCATGTTATAAAGCTCACTCTTCTTTATTAAACAAAAGGTAAAAAAAAAAAAAAAAACACCATGCATGTCTCTTTCTCTCAATATACTGTATATGTATACTCTCACACAGCTTTAAAAACATATCCGCATTTGTCCAAGACGTTCAGATATATTACACTATTGAATGATCATAAATAATCACCCCCCCCCCCCCCCCCCCCAAAAAAAAAATAAATGTTTTTTTTTAAAACCCGAGCGTCCTCGTATATCAAGAACTGCCGTGATTTAGGAAGACAAGAAATTCATTCCACACACGATATTGGGTCTTTAATGAATATTCCTCCACGTGATTTGCATCTTTACTGAACATTACGCGGTTTATTCCGATAGTG
Source organism: Clarias fuscus (assembly GCA_030347435.1). Lineage (NCBI taxonomy): Eukaryota > Metazoa > Chordata > Actinopteri > Siluriformes > Clariidae > Clarias > Clarias fuscus. The sequence goes on from CM059208.1 coordinate 8,685,124, forward strand.
TGGCGCTTACCTCGGCCGCACGCGCACTTCGCGCACAGGAGGAGAATCAGCGCGGCGTCCCAGCAGCGCGCGCTGTCCCTCCGAGCTCGCATCTCTGTCGCCTTCTGCTCCTCCTCAAACTCGCAACATTCCCCTTCTCTCTCCCTCTCTCCCTCTCTCTCTCACTCTCTCTCTCTGTCTCCCTACAACATCAGTGAAAATCTCCTTCCAAATGAACAAAAGCTTAAAAGAAGAAGAAGAACTTGGCACGCTGAAGCCGAAGCTTATCCGACTGCCATCATCACCATCCGCGGCCACGGCGCGAGCGCGCAACTCTATCTCTCGCGCTGCCTCTTCAGACTTTCAAGCGTCACACGTGGGACGGGCAGCCAATAGCAAGTTGACGAGGCTGGCGGGAAGCGGGCCGTCTTAGCCAGTAGCGCGCCGAGGTGGGCGGGGTTCACGCGTGGGAGCAGCGTCAGCATCGGCGGCAGATGTTTTCGGTGGAGCGCGCGCGAGGGAAGACCGTTGACTTGGCGGTTTAGCTAGCGCGTGCGAGTTGGACAAACAGCTGAATTTAGCACTTTTAAATCTGTAAAGACGGTTTCAGGGAGTGTGCCCAGTGGTACCCGGCATGCGAACTGAGGCGAGCTCTTAAGGCGAAAAGTCGTACTGCGAGCCGCCCTTTCCCATAAGAAATAATGTTGCGCTCCCATCCGAAGTGTTCATGCTAAATAACATTATCGATGTTAGCAAACTATATATTAGATAGGGTAAGCAGACATTTTATTGGCACACACGCAATTACAAATTATACATGTAATAAATAAATGAATTATACATTTCAATTAAATTAACTGAATTTACAGAACAGCACTTTAAAAAAAAGAGAGAGAGAGAGAGAGAGAGTACCTCAGCATACAAATTGAATCCATTCAGGAGGTGAGTTCTTAAGGCGAATGGTAGTAATTCGAAACACATTTTCCCATTGGAAATCAAGTAAATTCAGATAATCTGTTCCCGAAAAATATGACCAATTTCCAACACTATAATCATATTTTTGCATTTAAAAACAATCTAAACTAAATAAATAGACATTAAACCTTATCTAACTTTAATTTATGATTCCTCTTGGCACCGGCTGCTGTAAAAACAAACCTGAAAGCAGGGGCGATTCTAGGATTTTGTAATATCTTTATAAAGATTCAATTATAAACACATGGCTTAGAAAACCTTAAGCATGATTTACAAAATCTTGAGTAATGCCCTGTGCGCTAATATGCGTAGTATTAAGTTAAATATAGCACTGCCACAAGAGCCGGAAAATAATTTAGTATTTTTGAGAATTGTTTTTAAACATTTATTCATAAAAACAACTGATAAAGTAACATTTATATGTTACCTCTGTATGTGGTGGTGAGCACTGATGCTAAATCATCCCTCTTAGCCGTCTGTTGGTCAGTCTTGATCAGTCACGTGAAAATAATCAGACAAACATGCTATCAGGGTGATATTTTAAAAAATTAGAAGTGACTGTTTACACACCATAAACAGTGATGTGTTGTGATTGAGTCATGGTGCGCGTCTCTCTACTCCGTTTTGAAAAACGGGGTGATCCCCTTCGATTCCCCTTCGCAAATCAAGCAGTGAATGACGGCGTGTTAAGCCAACGAGTTGTTAACGGGTGCTCTAAGGTAATGAATGAGTGACCGCGCTCTGAGCATACAAGTCATTGGCGCCACTCTGATTCAATGACGTTTGGCAGTGTCAGACTGACAGTACATGATAATTATATTGGGGGAGCACCGGGGGGGCACCCCATGCCCCCCCTCTAGAACCGCCCCTGCCTGAAAGTGGCTCCCTTTTTGTCTTGTGATCGTTCTTGCTAACATTCTTGGGACTCTGCTCTGTCTTCACTAAATCTTGCCCAAAAATCATGCACTGACGCAGACAAATTTTGAATGGCTCCCGGATGTACGCGCAACTTAGCCTGCTTTCATTTCAGCTCAGTTCGTTCCCTTGTATGCCGAAAATGCTTCAAATTCTTTGCAAAATTTTTGTAAGTTCTTAAGGTGAACATTTGGGAGGCAGGCGTTTTGTATGCCAAGGTACCAGTTTACTTGAAATTTAAATGGATGTTTTAGAGAGCTTCCTGTAACCGCCCCTAAGTGTTATGGACTCTAATATGTAAAACTATAGGTTAAAAGGAGATTTTTTAAAAAATAATTAAGTTTTTGATGAGCCAACCCTCAAATTGTGTTTGTCGAATTAAATGCTCTCTAGAGTGTATTTGTCTTGCCTCTAAAACGATTCGCTGGTGTATGTTATAAATGAGCATCTAGTCCTTTATTCCAGCTGTATTCCAGTCCCTTAAAAAAAAAAAAAAACTCTGATTGTAGAATTTATTTTAATGAACTTTTAAAATGACAAATACAGAATTTTCCAACATAATCTCCTTGCTTTTGTGCACACGTTCATATTATCTCATTAAATAAATGTTTTAGGTTTAGCTATGAGACTGCAAGACTGCTGTTTTCACTTCTTCCTCAGAGTCCTCGTAGGGCTGCTTTCAGGGGACCAAACAGGTGAAAATCTGATGGAGCAAGATTAGTACTAAAGGGAGGATGCTTTAACACCCATCAGCATGTCAACAGTGTGGGCAGAAGTGTGTGGATGTGCATCGTCATGCAAGATCACAATGTCCTTGAATACCGTAGCAGTCCTCTGCATTTAATCTGGCATTTAGGCTTTTGGCTCTTCAATACGCTTCTCACTGTAATGCGCACTGTTGATTGCTGAACGGGGGGAAAGCAGTGATGAGACAGTCAAACATTTTAGTATAATATAGAGTGCGCATAATTTTTGACTCATCCTCAAATATTTGAATGAGATTGAAATTTGTGTGAATTATACTGATTTTTATACACTGTCAAGGTTTTTTCTATCAGTAAGAACCAGAAGTATCATTATACATGATGTCTTCCTGTTGTGTTGATCATTCAAACACTATACACAAGCAATACGGTGTCACTCTGACTTTCTGATTTGAAAGGAAAAGCATCAACATACAGTTTGGAATCAAATCATAGCTCTCAAGTCGGAATTTAAGAATCAATATTCACAGAATAAAATTTCTGTGAAAAATATAAATGTTCTCCAGTTACCACCTGTCAAAACACAGGCAAGCTGGTCAAGCTGGTAGATCATTTTCGACCCAACGTAATTAACATAATTACTTAATTAAACTGATCAATAAACATCCAGGATTTTCTTATAGCCTTGCTGTTGTGTTCTTGTCTTTAAAATTCAAGAACTCTCTACTTTTCTCTTTTCTACCAGCTGCTAATCACTTAAAACAAATGAAGAGTCATTCCATAATTAGACTGTTGTTTATTTGGTTGTTTAAAATTCAACTTTTAAGGTATTTTTTTTTCTATTCTGAATTAAAAACATGCACTTAAACATAAAACATGCTATGAATAATCATCTTATTTCTGAGGCTCTACTGTATATACAGTATACACTAATACACTAATTTTTTATAATATGTATATAGTATTTCAGTGTTAATTCAAGTATTTGTTTTTGCTAATAATGATTTGGTTTTTGACTCCAAACTAGGCTGAATACCTCTTTTATGGAGAGAGAAAAAAAAACGTTACAATCATATTTCTCATTTTTTTAATATGTTGCCCTTTGAAGAAAGTGCGTAGATTATAGTAATTGTTCGGGAACTACTTCGCATGAGTGGGAAATTAATTTCTTTTCCTTAAGTGTGAGTGTGCTTTACTATTATACAATACATAATGTATCAGCTGGACTAAAGTCCATTTACTATACTATAATCACCTGTACCTGCAGCTCCAAAGAGAAAAAAGAAGAAAAAAAAAACCCCTCTCTCGTTTGCATATTCAACATGCAATAAGGTGTGGAGGCGATATTACGTTTAGGGAAGCAATTCAAACAGTTAACAAGACTCACATTTTATAAGCGATGGCGTTTAGGAACACAAAATTTTGCTGCAAACCCAATTATGCAAAGAAGAACATTCAAGGCGCTGCTTTTTCCTTTGTTCTGACAAATGCTGTAAAACAATTACTGGTCATGGAAACGAGAGGCAAATGGGATTTTTGAGTTTGATACAGTGGAATGATTGTAAGCTTTTGCATTTGATTATCAGGGTGATGCCTGACAGCATTAGCAATTTGTCTGATTTCAGTTGAAACTTCAGTATGGAGAAACAAGCAGGACATTAGAAAATGTGCATGTAGAAATGTAATGTTTTATCATCCATTTATAAATTAAAGTCAAATGCTTCGATTCTTGGATGTTTAGACATCAACTCTCATTAGAATTTGCATGATCATAGTCAGTGAGAAGAAATCATAAACAGTATGACCTGCTACTCATGATGCGTGATGTGAGACAAAGCGTTATCCGCCCTCATCCTTATACAAGATCACAGACACCCACGCTGGGGATGAAAGTACCGATGAACTACACAGATGAAGCATAACATTGAAAATATAAACATCCCCACCTAGGTGTTAGGTTGTCCTTGTGCCACTCGGGCAGCTCTGACTCCACAAAACCTCTGTTGGTAGTGGATCCTTTGGGTGCTGTGGATTGCAGCATGGATTGGATTGGATTGGATTGGATGGATTGGACTTGTTTGTCTGGCACATCCTATGGGTGCTCAATTTAATTAATACCTGTAGAGTTTGTAGGACTGGTCGGAGGTCTGGGCTTTTTGCTTGCTTGGCCCCATCCATGGCGGGCTGTGGTGCACTGGGTGTTGCGTTTTTCTTGTGGCAACCAATGATTTTCTGTGGCATCGGATAAGACAGGCTGACCTTTGGTCTCCATGGGCATATGCGAGTCATAATTCTGTAATTAATAATCAGTGTAAATGAGGTGTTAATGTCATGGCTAACAGGTTTATATCCTTTTTTTTTGGTCTCCTGCTATAACATTTACATGTGCTGTGGATATGGAAATGCTTTTCTGCTCACCATGGTTGCACAGCATTCCTGTCAGCTAGTCTTCCCATTCTACAGAATCAGTGGCACCTCCATCACCATCAAGGCATTTCTGTTTGCTGGTTGCTTTTCATACCATAGAAGGCGTAGAAATCACATATGTTTCCTTATTCTATTCTTGACCCGTATCTTATGCACTGCAAAAAATTAAACTACACTATATGGACAAAAGTATTTGGCCAAACCTGCAATGACATTGTATCCAAATACAGATACTTCAATATGAAGTTGATCCTCCTTTCGCAGCTATAACAGCTTCCAGTCTTCCTGGAAGGCTGTCTGCAAGATTTCGGAGAGATTCTGTGGGAAATTGCGCTTATTCACTCTGTAGAGCATTTATGAGGTCAGGCACTGATGTTGGATGAGAAGGCTTGGCTCGCAATCTCCGTTCCAATTCATCCCAACGGTGCTCCATGGGGTTGAGGTCAGGGCTCTGTGCATTCAAGCCAGTCAAGTTCTTCCACACCGAACTCATCAAACCATGTCTTTACACAGCAGTCCTTGCTTTGTGAACTGGGGCGCAGTCACAATAGAAAAGGGTCTTCCACAAACTGTTACCACGAAATCAGAAGCCTGATCGAAACAGCTGAATTCAATAAATAACAGGTTTAGCCAAATACATTTGTCCATACAGTTTATCTTGAATTTATGCACATTTATCGAAACTTTCTTAATATCAGATGACAACAAACCAAACACAAGATTATTCAGCCTATTTCTTCTCTTTCTATGTGATCATTTTTGGCTATGCATTAAACAGAGCTCTACAGAGATAATGCTGTATGTTGAGTCTCCGCATAAAGAACTATTGTATTTTCTAAACATAAAAAGCCTAGAATAAAAAAAATAAATAAAAAAAAAGCATTATAACAAAATGCCAAATTCAAATTAATACTTGACACCCAAGTATGAATAATGAAAAGTGTCCAAAAAAGTGCTCTGAAGCATAGCGTCAAGGTTCCTGCTTTCCATCACACTTTGTAAAGCTGTCTGAGACACACTCATTTCTCTCTCTCTCTCTCTCTCTCTCTCTCTCACACACACACACACACGCACACACACACACACACACACACAAAGCCTACGAAGACGCTCCGACTCCATTCACGGTCAGAGAAAGCGTGATAAAGGGACCATGCTGCGGTTTCTCACTGCTCTTGTTGCCAAGCAAACTGAAGCCCTTCATTTTATTTCTCTGAATGCAGTCTGGCTCATCTTCCAGGATCTGCTGTTATTCAAACATGTATCAAAGAGGAATGGATTTTTTTTTTTTTAACTTTTTTGTGATTTCTTAAACAAGATTCCAGCGTCCTCAACCAATATAAGCAAAAAATATTCCGTCGTATTAACTGAGCGAGGTTAGTACAGTACGCCATACAACATAGAGAACACTTGTGAAAGAAGAAATTGATTCTTTGCGGAAGCTTTATACTTTTTTGAACAATTCTGTCTTGATGCACAAAAACGGCATACATTTGTTACATTTAAAAGTTTCATTTTGTTCTAATTGACAAAAAGTTCAATATTGCTGAATACTGATCATAAAGAAAGAAACATTATGGACTAGTGTCATATTCCGACATAAGTTCATTTTTTCCTAGTATTTTTTCACATACTAGGAAAATATGATGGGTACTGTAAACGTTGTGCTATGAAAAAAAAAAAAGGCCACTTTATATACATTTCACTTATTCATCGTGTGCATTTTATGTGCATTGAGAGTAAAAGCTGAAAAAAGACCCTGAAAGCTGAAAGTGACTGAATAAACTGAAACCCTCTGCCATTAAATTGACCATTATCCTCAAAAAAAAAAAAAGGGTCTTTTTTTATTGTTAATGTAATGTCCTAACTGGGAAAATTGATCTCACACTGAGAACATTTTTTTTTCCTGTCAAAAGATATTTACTCTTGTGAAGCTATCATTTATGGACACGTGGCTGTTAATTATCAGCTGCAGTTCAATAGTTTTGCCATTCAAGGCTTTGCTAAAATTGCCGGGCTTGATTATAGGCGAGGGTAAGGTGTGGTATTATAACAATAAAATGCGCAATTAGTCTGGTTGCTTTTAAATGCCATTTGATCCACCATGCCATTTACTTAACGTTTGATGTTTTTATTGAAGTATTTTAGTAAAGGAACAGGATTTAGTCCCCCATCGGTTCCCAAATGCAACCACCCTGCTCCTGGCATTAGCTAAGTAGCCTAGAAAAAGTCTTTTTTCAAGAACGTCATGCTAAAAAGAATGAACAATTTATTGTAATAGGTGTTAAAAAATCATCAATGCTTTGCTAAGCGTAAACTTATATGAGGCTGGGAATGAATACGGGAGGCAACTGATCCTAAAAATCAACTGCAATCATCTGACAGCTGCTCCGACTGAATAACTTTCTACTGTACATACAGTACTGTGCAAAATTCTTTATCCCACCTCATTTCTCCATAGTTTGCTTCCAGAGAGCCAAACTCTCTTGCATTTTTAATGTAGTCTCGAGAAATCGTTCTCCTGGCTTCCTGAAAGACTTTTTTTTTTTTTTGGCTCTTATTGTTCACAAAGTCGTGGCTCTTATTTTGATTCCAGTCCCTGTACCTGAGCGGCTTCAGAATAATGTTTCTTGCTGGTGAAGCCAAACAGCGACCGATGAATCGCTCAAGCATAAAAACATTTCATTTAAGGCATGAGCCAGTGAGAAACAGGTGCAGATGATGATTAGTATTAGATGGTGATTAGTGTACTGGTGATGCTGAACGCTGAGCGGTTGGAACAGACGAGAGGGGAAACGAGGTTGTTTTTGAGGTTTTCCATTTCTTTCACTTAATAGACATAATTTCATGTCATTTATTCATTAATGATTCATTAACAAATTGCTGTGATGCCGTATTGCACCACTTTGCCGATCTTTATCTTTCTATAACTGCAAAAACAAAAAGTGTTTTACATAAATGTCAATGATTTGGTACTTTAATTGAAAGCAACAGTACAATTTTGTGTTTTCACAAGTAGGTGTCATTATAAAAGGTTTCAATTGTAATAAAAGGGGAGAGTTAGCTTCGATACAATTGCTAATAACGATCATTTCTAATTCTATAGTTATTGATATGTTACACGGTAGTAATAACAGAACAGGTACTGTAGTTGGAGGTTTTTGTTCTTCTTAGTGTTACAATGATATTGCGTCATTTCTGGTAACAAATGTATTTGTGTACAGTAATTTCTTATTGATGTCTGAGTTTTCTCCCCATCATGGGATGTAACCCACATAGTAATTTCGGAATTATGTACTATAGTATTTACCAGTGCAAAATGCGTAAGGGTTTATTTTTTTGTTTTGTTCGTTTGGTTTTTGTGTTTGTAGTATATGCTAGATGGCAACAGCTTTCAAACAAGATTAATCATGCGGTTTATTACAGTTATTCAGGCCCTACATCAGTCAACAGCCAGAGGTGCGAGCCATCAATCTTTCTGTGTTGAATATAAAAACAAAACAAAAAAAAAAAAAAAAAAACACATATCTATTTGAAATGGGGCATTTTTATTGACCGTTAAATCCCAATGTCTAAAATGGGCAAAAGTAAGGCTAGACCTCCGAGGGTCAATGGTAATCGATCGGCCTGGGTTTTTACGGTCACTGCTGCTGCTTTGATCACTGGTATAGTGTGTGTTTACGTCCTCTATCCTCTCTAATTTTCATTTTCATTTTTTCTATTTATTCGCTGTGATTTGGATTGTAGAAACTGATAATTCTATCAGCCGAAGAACTGTAGTTGTTAGCAGGGGCGGATCTACCGGGGTGGCATGGGGTGGCAGTTGCCTCCCTAAGAAAAAGCCTTGCCACCAAAGCACCAGTGTCCTAGTGTTCTAAAAATAAACGAGTTTTTTAATTTATCTGACGTTCTAATCCAGATATCAGGTTCAAGTCAATCACACCTCAGCCTTTATTTCATTTTTATAGGACAATGTAAAAATGTGCACCCTAGTGCATACACCGAAAAAGAACAGCGTTCCTTGAATCCACAAAAACCATGCAAAGATGATTGCTTCAGTGTTGCCACCCCTCATAATTTTAATGCCACCCCCTTGCCACCCCATGAATATTTTTTTAGATCCGCCCCTGGTTGTTAGAAATTCCAGTCTTAGTACCTCAAGGAAAAAAAAAAACAATTTGTAACTAAAAAACACAAAAGTAAAGTCTTAAAATGTAGAAATTTAGATTTTCCCAAGTATTTCACTGAGTGCCCTATAAATGCTGGACTAATTGTGCGTGTGTGTGTGTGTGTGTGTGTGTGTGTGTGTGTGTGTGTGTGTGTGTGTGTGTGTGTGTGTGTGTGTTCTATAGCAATTCGAACAATAGACATTGTCACAATGCAGCTTCACAGGAATACAAATTCTGTATATAGATCTTTATTATTATTATTATTATTTATCATTTTTAAAAAAAAGTACTTGATGTCAAATATTTCATCGCTGGGATGTGATGTGCTAATCCATTGAAGGGCATACACACACTCACATGCTTACTACTGTATGTGCAACTCAGGGGACGGCAGTTAACCTAATCTGCATGTCTTTGGACTGTAGGAGGAAACCAGAGTACCTGGAGGAAACCCACTAAGCACGGGGAGAACACGCAAACTACAGTACTGTACATGTACACAGACCCAAGATGGGAATCGCCCCCCGACCCCCACTCCCTTGAGGTGTTAGGCCAAAGTAATAGCCTCTAAGTTGCCATGCTGTCTGTGTAAAATATCATGTGAAAAGTAATAAATCATGGGTAAAATCTGTTGAAATAAATGAATAATACGTAAAAAAAAATAATAATAATAATAATAATAAAAAAATAAAAATAATAAAAATTAAAATAATAATAATAATATAATAATAATAATAATAAAATATATCCCATGGTGAAATAATTATTATTTTATATGAAGTAAACACATACATTTTCTTCTGGTAGATTTTAAAATAATAATAATAATAATAATAATAATAATAATAATAATAAAATATATCCCATGGTGAAATAATTATTATTTTATATGAAGTAAACACATACATTTTCTTCTGGTAGATTTTAAAATAATAATAATAATAATAATAATAATAATAATAATAATAATAATAATAATAATAAAAACGCATGTTGTATTTACTCTGCTTTTACTTCTTATTTTCACATCAAATTAACATAAGCAATTCGGTACAGCAGTATTATTTTAAGGCCATTAGAATGATTTTTTTATAACATGATAATGTTTTAAATATAACTGTTTACTCCACATAAAGTTCCCAGCATGGCTTTTGACTATTCCTGGCCCTTAATTAGCGAGCAGTAAAACTTTCTCCCAGTTCGACTCAGTTGTCTGCTTGGAAACTTTAACCCAAACTTTCCAAAGGTTCTACCATTGTGTCATTTTAATGAACAATGTTTTTTTTAGGAATAAAAGTTGGATTTGTTGGATCCCACTAAAGCAGGATGTATTGTATCTTTAAAAGACATTTACAGTCTGGGGTAAGGACTGACTGGGTTATGTGTAGACGGCACATTTACAGTAGAGTCCGTGTCGTAGAGAAACCATGAGTTTCAGATAAAACATGATGAAACTGTGTATAAGCTGGTGTACGAGACACCTTCCAACTAATAAGGTCTCAACCTTCTTTGCCTTAGGTCAAGCAAACCACTTCTCCTTGTCTGGTAGTCAGAAAATTTAGCGGAGGACTCATCACCCGGAGTGCATGCTTTCATCATGAATATTCGTCTCAAGCGGCTCGTCGCGAGGGGTTTCACTGCACCATCTGGTAAACAGCCAGCAGGCAGCTTAATATTAAATTCCTGACACAGAGGGAACATCCAATGTGGACAGGTACTCCATATGGCAAACTCCAAAAGCAGTTTAAACCCTCGTGTTCAATTCGGGTCAAGATGACCTATTTTAAAATGGGGACAGCGTTTTTAATATTTCGCCCAACATGTCACTTTATGGCCGTCCCATTCCCTCCATCTCTAATTAACACCACCTCCCTCCCACCATCAGCACGATCCCATCGCACGGGAAGGGTCTCCATTTTCCATCTGTACCGTGTGTATCACTAATCATGGAGCTAATTGAGGCCCGGGTCAATGGGATATCCATTGCTAAGTAAGTGAACAAGAACAGCAGGGTTAAAAGCTTAACAGCTTTCGATGTCTCTCTCTCTCTCTCTTTCTCTGATTTTCGGGACGGATCAACTTTCACCCGGAGCAAAACATCCGCCCGAATCTATCTGGCAATGCTCAGAGACCTGGACCCAAAGTGGCAAAACGATAGTCAGCACTTAGGGGTAACCCAAGGACACATCGATATCTGTCTCCGTTTTTGAGATCTCTGTCAGGCCTTTGTCTCTCTTGTGTGCTCGGGTTGTGCTTCCTGATGGAATATTATAGCTAGCTTTGATCCTTTTTTTTCCAGTTCTGCCATGAAAGTTGGTGATTTTGCAGAAGATAACAATTACAGAGTGGTATATTTCACTTACACAAGGACACACTCATCCTCCCACCCATGACCCCCCCCCCCCAACACACAGACAGACCCACACACACCTACAAACAATTACAAAATAGTTGCTCTATATAACAGTAAACTACAATGAAAATATTGGGCATAGGGCCTCCGAGTGGCGCAGTGGTTAAAGCGCTCGCCCTATCATCCGGAGATCGCTAGTTCGATTCCCGGGTGGTGCTGTAACCTCTCGCAGCCGGAGGTCTAGAGAGAGCTGATTGGCCGAGCTCTCTCAGAGGGGAGGGATGAGAGGTACTTAGTGCTCCCACATTAATCACGGCTCTACAGCCAGTCAGGGGCGTCTGTGAGCTCGCACAACGGAAGGAGCGGATAGCGCTGTCCTCCGAGTGTGTTACGCCGCCCCCAACGGTGCGCGAGCGAGCAGTTCGAAAAGATGCGGTCGGCTGGCGTCACGTGGTTCGGAGGAAACACATGATAGTCTTCGGCCCTCCCGGCTGAGTGGTAGTAGTAGCCTTAATGTGGGAGCCCCCTAGTGACGGGGAGGAATTGGACACGACTAAATTAGGGAGAAAATCAGGGAAAAATCCAAAAAAAAAAAAAAAAAAAAAGAAAATATTGGGCATAAAAAAACAGGATGCTGGGTTTTTTTTATTATTTTATTTCATTTTATATGCTAGTAATAAACTACAAAAACAAGAAGAATGTGAAGTTCAAGGAATAAAGTCTCATATGGTTTCAGGGTATAAACATATTCTGAGCTCTTCACATGGATACTATACTGTACTATGAAATATCTGAATACAGAGTTATCCATAATCTATCTATCTATCTATCTATCTATCTGAGACAAATGACATTCTTTATCATCTTGCCTTGTATATGTGACCTTCGACAAAACCATAAGCATTCAGTCAAAGCTACAGTAAGATTCAGATTTTCTATGCCAATGTTCTATGCTTAATGTTACCATGTGGGTGGTTCCAGATCATATTCAGAGATGCAGCACTGAACAGCACTGAACACCTACAATATGTTTAATGTAATATCTAACACTATATCCACTATAACCCATAGTATTTTTAATATAATGCAAAAAATCCACATCTTCACCTGCCTTGTACTCACATTTGATTTGGAAATTCACACAAGTACGGAATGATTAAAGAAAACCCGCCATTGCCTCGGGCCTGGTTCCGGGTTGACCTTTTCATTTTCTAGGCATTAATGTCATCTGTGCTGTTTAGATGCCGCTTGTCTCATTTGCATCCCCGGAATAATAGATCAATATGTTTAATCTGTGCTCAGCATGTGTGTGTGTGTGTGTGTGTGTGTAGAATACATAAAGTGATATTAAAATGCATGTGTGTGTGGGAAAGAGAGAGAGAGAGAGAAATACATTCTATGCACATCAAAACTAAGGATTATTGCTTACTAAAGCACATTCGCTTACTTCCAACAAAGAGTCCGTATGATAATCTATCACTCTGCTCGCACCCCTCTAAAACAACTCCTGAAGAATCTTCCCAACTAGTTGTGTTATAAATGGGACACACCGCTTGGAAACCGAAGAGACACTCCATCTCCACTGTTTTAGAAACAAGGCCCAATTATTATCGATCCCGTTCTCTTACGCGTCTCAATTTCATTTTTCACCTCGTCCCCGGCATCAGAGGAAACGCTAAAGTGAATACAAATGGAGGAGGGATTGTGACTCGCCTGGGTTAAAAAGGAAAAAAAAAGGAAGAAAGAAAAGAAAAGAAAGAAGAAAAATCATCTTTAAGAGCACGGCGATGTGGGATGGGAGAATAAATCACAGATAATCTTCCCTGACCTATCGTGCTCGGCAGTCCTTTAATGCACGCGAGAATGCAGTCTGGGGACGAGTTAATTGAGAGTCTACAGTGTGTGAGGAACATGACTGCGAATGATACGGCATGGATAACGGCACACAGCGCTTAGAGAGTCTCGGTTGAGGCAGGATCTAACAGAATTAGCGCTTGTGATGATGCGCCAGGACCACAGGTCGGATTAGGCGATATCTCTTGACTCTATATTGGTTCGGTTCGTCGCTGCCTGTTTCCCGAATTTAAAAATACTTCAGCCGCGGCACGACTCTATAGGGTCTAGCGATGAATCAAACATTAATGTCACTGGAAAGCCAGACATTTACAGAAGATTAATGAAAGCTTTTTGTCTTTTTGGCTAACCTTCTCCTGCCAGAGACAGGATTTTTTTCCTTTTATTTCATGCTAAACAACAACTTTAGTTTTCCACCACTAGTACAGTATAATATGTATTATATGTATATGTATAGTATAATATGTATTAGTCGCTGTGAAATAACTAGTAGTGGAGCAAAGGTTCATTTTTGTGTAATGCTAAGTCAATATATATATATATATATATTAAAAAAAAGGATTTCATTTGTTGTCATTAAGCTATAAATAATGCTAATGCAGGGTTTTAAAGGTATGGGGCTAGCATTACATGCCTCTAACTAAACAACTAAACAAGACAGTGCTAGTACAAGTTACAGAAAATGACAGCATGGACTTATGTTTCAGGGACAGGGTTTGGGACAAGGATTCTTGTGTGAATGGGAGGTGATGCATAAGTGAGAAAAAAGTAATGACTTCATTTAACCAGGACAAGGCTTCGTACAATTCCGAATTAGGTTCCAGGTTCGATTCCTGCTCCAGACATGTGTGGATGGAGAGACATGTGTGCATGTTCTCCCCATGCTTGGAGGGTTTCCTCTGGGTACTACGGTTTCCTCTCCCAGACCAAAAACATTCGCATTAGGCTAACTGGCATTCCCAAATTGCCTGTAGTCCATGTGTCTTGTGATGGATTGGCACCTCATCCAGGGCGTCCTGTGCTTCGTGCCCTGTCTCCTGGGATCGGCTCCAGGCCCCCTGCATCCCTGTATACAGGATCAAGTGGTATAGACGCTAAGTGAAGAAATGATCTTTGGTAGTAGAATGCTAATATAGTTGGCTTATATATAAATGAAAGGTGATATATGACCAGGGAAATGGCTGAGATCATTTAACCAAGACATGGTTTTGGACTATTCCCAGAATTTCCAATTTTCAGGAAATGATCTTGTGGTAGAAAACTAATATTATTGGCTTATGCATAAATGTAATTGAATCCAGTACGGGGAAAGAGAATGACTCCATGGTGATCATTTCCCACAACATGATGATGCTGTGTCTTGTGCCTGATTGAAAACATTACAGCAAAAGTAGGCATGAGAGTTATTACAAAAAGGAAAAGAGAACGGTCGTGAAATGAATCAAATGTCATTTGGGAATCAGAAGAATAGCAGAGAATATAGTGAAGCAAAAATACCCAGGATCAAGTGTTTGAAAGGTAAATTCCACCATATCCGCTCACATCCTGTCACATGCCATTGCAAATGTCAATGCGGACTGATGAAATACCACTTGAAGGCCACAAGGTCGAAATATTACTGGTGTAGGTGTGTGCATTACAGTCTGGGCTTTAGGTATAAAAAGCCCAAATGATTGTCATTTGTTATTAGCAATGCTGCTTGACCTTTGTGGTCTTATTTAACTTCACTGCATTACAAGAAGCTATGAATTGGATCCGACAAAGGTGCGACCTCCACTACCACCCACCTCCCCCAATCCCCCACTCCACGCCAATAGATTAATCACCAGACTAACTCGGACAGGCCGCAAAACCACAGCCACTTTGAAGTGGCAGACAATTCCCCTCTCGATCCCCAGAAAAGACTTGGCAGCCGTATCTCGTTTCACGTTACCCGAGACCCCAGCTCAGATAATCGGTTGATTAAAACGAGCTTCTTCAGGAATATGAGCGAGTCCTCGTAATCGAAATCACTTCCAAAAGTTTCATCTGCAATTTAAATCTGCATGTGAAAGGTCTCCGAAGAAATCTTGTGCATTTAAGCCTTCAATGAACAAATTACAATGGGCCTGTCAAGGAGGACGTGCAATTTTCACCCAGAAAAAGTATAATTTTATTCATAGCTTCCAGACCTGAAGAGTCCGCTCTTTTTTTTTTTCCGAACTCCAATGACATAATAACTTTGCACTTCTTTGAAAAGGTCACTTGATACAGATCAAGATACTCCTGCTTTCATATCTCTGACACAAAACCTTAATAGAAGCATGCGTCCGATGTTCAGAGGGTCAAATCACGATTGGCATCAAACAAGACACTCCAATCCTGTAAGTTAGTCAGGTCTTGAGCTGGCGTAGCCACAAAAAAACACCCAGCCTCTTAACATAGCTCTTAGCGATGGGACTCTTGAAACAACCTGCTGTGCCGAGTAGCGACCGTGAGAACTTAATGGTCCGAGTTCTAATTGGGAATGAAATATGAGTGAGACGCTCTCTGTAGCTGAACAGCGAGCCAGGCAATAACTGGGAGACGATGTTTGATTCTGTTGCTGAGAGCATGCTGAAATACTCCAAAGTAAAAAAAAGGGGTGCTACTTTAAAAAAGTTGTGCTACCTGGGAAATAAAGTTAATCACCGGTTGTAAATGAAGTTTGTATTTATGTGAACTTTGAATAAAAAATTTCCAAGAGAAAATCAGGAAATGTGTTCAACGGTCCATCTCTCCACCCATCTATCCATTTTCATTTCATTTCATCAACATTCAACATTCTGGTTGGTGGAAAAAAAGGATAAAAATGGTGATTGGGGGGGGGGTAGCTCAAGGCTTAAGGCTCTAGGTTGGTGGTTTGGGGATTTTAGGATTTGGGTTTAAGCCCCAGCGAGGGGGGATTGCCAAACCCAATGGTACTCAGCCACTCCGTGCATTGCCGATCCCAAGCCCAGATGAAATGGGAGGGTTGCATCAGGAAGGGCATCCGGCATAAAATGTGTGCCAAGTTGTGCGAATTGATGGACTATGTGGTGACCCCTTGACGGGAGCAACCGAAAGACTAGCAATAAGAAAAAATGGTGATTATATAAATTTGTTAAACAAAAAGAAAATGCCAGTAAACTGGCAGGAAAATGATGTTGGATTACTTTTTTTCCCCCTCAGTCATGTTTGTTTGAACAGACAAACAATAATCCAGGTCACCACCTCGTTTTCTGACCATTCCTGAACTGTTTTTGAAGCACACCTCTTCATGACATGCAGAGCATCTACCTTCACATCTGGTTCGAAAATAATTAGCTGTAAAGCAAAATCAATAGAACACGCTCAGACATAAAGGATTGGTTGGTTATGCCGGGGTTTCACATGCGGTTCCTTGGGGCTACGATCCATAAAAAAATACTCCTGCTAATAAATTTTTATTTATAGGAGCCTTCCAAAGCCCAAGGATGTATTACAAGGAATAATGCAAAACAAAATGAATGGAAGCAGTTCAATAGAAAAGCGAAAATAAAAAGTTGTTCATTTTCGTTCAGAACACACCATCATATAGGGAGAAGCAGACCACAGACCGTGAGCTTCATAGCCAACGGAAAGCTTACTCGTGTTGCTTGTTACATGTATTTACTTCTCTAGGAGCTTGAGCAGCAGAGGTTTCTTTTTTCTTTTCTTTTTTTTTGTCTGGAGAGAACACATGATCAAACTCAGCCACACGATCACCAGCTTATCTTCTAATCAGTTCATGCCAGTCATTAAACGATGCTTGTTTTACAGCTAGTGGGTATCGCGTGCATGACGTCGGTGTGATGTTGCGTGATCATGGCGCTGTGTCTGGTGGAACAGCTGCCATGGGGACTCGATCAGACCTCCAGTTAATTATTCAGCAAACAGCACGTTCACAAAGAGCTCAGCACCAAGCCTGGGTAGGATTCCTCGTCTCGAAAGACTCATCAAAGTGCAAAGATGAAATTAAACGTGGGGGCGAGAAGAGTACAGTGAAAGTTTTGACACATTTCGGCATTTCTTTTCTTAATAAGTGTGACATTGCGATACAGGCGATCAGGAGCATCAGTTCGGAGCATGGTGTTTTGTTTTGTTTTTCAGAGGTGAACATACAGAGGATTTCGCACATCATTAAAAAAATATTACGGTAAACCGGCGGTGACATTTTAAATTATGTATCACCATATGAGAAAAATAAACAAAAACGGATTTCTTGCAGTTTTTGGGAAGTTCTTTGTTCTCTGTTTTACATTAAACTTAACTTAAAAATAACTCTTTATCTCTCTACTTGTCTGTCTAATTGAGAACAAGAGAACGTAAGATCAAATTAAAAAAAAAGAAACATTCTGCTCTTTTAGTGTTCTAGATCTTTTTGGATTTAATTTTTGCAGTGGCTTCCAGTGCATACAAACCTAATTGCATAGAAATTGTTTTAAGTACAGTAAACAACAATCAAAGAGCAGAAAAGAAATATACAATAAATTACACATATATTGTATATCTTGCACAGTTCGCAGATTAATTCTGTAATATCAGTTCAAGATATTGCACATAAGTGTATGCACTAAAAGTTATACTTTTCAGGCACATACCTTTATACGAAGTCAACGTTTGCCCCATTAGTGCAGTTCATCTTGGCGTTTCTACTTCCCTGTTTCTCGCTATTTGATTTGCGAGCTTTATTACAAACACTATGGTGTTTGGAATTTCTAGTAAATTCTGCAATATATTATTGTGCTCCAACCTGTGTATTAGGTTTGATACTGTAGTGAGTGCTATTCTGGGAAAATAGTTACAGTACTGGCCAATATTTCTGCATAAAGGGACTTGGTTGTAACAAAATAGCTATGCGTGGTTGTTTGCGGGTTGGCGGGGGGGGGGGGGGGGGCATACAGTATCTGTAAGCACTTAGCTTAAGGGGATTCATAATTCCTAACACTTTCCTTGCATTTATCAGTTCCATATACCCTTCCATACAGTATCTTCCAGCATACTTGATGATGTGAGCAACTTTCATGTTTCTTACTTAACCAATAAACCAGTCAAAATGTCAAACATCAGATCCAGACAGAGATGCTAGGAGCCTCAGTTATTATCTCCTCAAATTAGCTTTTTAACTAACATCAATCACAGGTAAGATATAAGTCAGGTGTTCCATCTCTCAATCCAGCACAGAGCCCTGGGATCAGAGCGGCCGCTGAGAGTTATCGGCCTCCAGATATTAATTCATCTAAATCAAGGACAAGGCTATCTAGAGAAACTGTAGACCTTGGCTTGTCCCTGCCGTCAGTCACAGAATCCCTTTTTTCTCGCCAGCATATCAATCATTAAATCAATACGATAGAGTCGTGGCCGCAAAGCGCACAAAATAATGACGCTTGCTGTCAGCTGTATGTTGGCCTGAATGTGGGGGAAGGATATTGATGAGGCACATGTAGAGCATGAAGTAACACCAAGCCTCAGAGTAACACAGTGCAGCCTCTTAAACAAAAAGAAAGTCTGATGATAAATGAAAAGAGCTTTCTAGTTTGAAGAAGATTTGTGTGATGTGCTTTGATGTTATTTTCTTCTTTTCTCTCAGCACCATGTTGAGTGAGCACGATTATTCTTTAACCACGTTTCTCGATCAGATGTTATTCATGATACACAAAGGTCTGTAGTTAGACTCAAGTTCTTAGCTGTAGCTTCATAATATTTCAGTCTCTGTCTTCCAATTTGTATGAAGTAGTGTGTCTTTGTCATAGAACTAAAATCCAATTTTATGTTTGTGGAACAAATGTCTTCTCCCCCTGTAAATTGGGAATCATAGCGGCCCTCAAACTGAACCCTGCGGGGTGCCGTTTGGCATTTTTTGTAGGGTTTGAAGGTTCTGAAGAATTTCTGTTAGAAGCAAAATGCAGAATTTCACACAAATCCCTGCTTACAAAGATCTCTACTACTGGTTAAGCATTAATGATTAGTTTAAATTTTTAATTTAAATTAAAAAATGGTAATGATTTGGGCCATAGGGAAAATTCATGTCATTGTCTTTGTACAGTGGTTTTATATTTGGTTAAAAAAATGTATTTGTTAATTGATCATTTGTTTTATGCTTACTTTTACATTATTAAAAAACAATCGCATCTTGTTTACATTTTTTCCAACAACACTTGCATATCACTTACTGTTTTCATGTCCAGATTCAGCTCCCGAATATAAGGCTAAAATTATTTATTTACCTTCTTTTATTAGAAATTGTTTTCAGTGCTGTCAGTTAATAATTTTTTGTAATGTCTTTTTTTTTTTTTTTACAAGACATTTATGGAAGGTAGCAAAAAAAAAAACTGCTAGTAACGGTGACCAGCAGCCAAGCTAAGACATTCTGCCAAAAACAACTAAATAACACTAACAAAAAAAGGAGCCATCATGATGTTACGGTTGATTTGCTGCTTTTACACTGAAACAAAACCCTTTGGACGCCCACTGACCCCCTGTGTAGCTAAATCAGACCATTTGAGCAGTTTGCTCTAGTTTAGCCCTGTGAGCTTTTTCTGCATTTGTCCCGTGGGAGAAAGTGCTTTAGGAGGCAGCCAGGTCGAAACAGAGGTGGAAAAGGCCCTAAAGACTGAATCTATTTTTGTGAGCGCTATTGGGGACTGAGTAGGGAAGAGGTTGCGAGGTAGAAGGAGAAAGAAAGAGCTGATGGAGGAAAGCAAGCCCTGAGATGCAGTCAGCACATTTTTATCAGAATGATCGGCCCATGAATCAGGCTTTGTGCGGACTCGGAGGTGATAAATACCCGAGCGAGGGGCCTAACATACAAGATAGGCCTCATTGTTGGAGGAGCCTGGCCCTGTATTTCACACACCAGGCCTTATGGGTGATGGATGGGGTGAACCTGAGCAATATTTCTCCCTCTGCTCTCATCCTCAGGCTGTTGGTTGTTAGAGTGGGGAAGTGGGAACTGGGCCAGGGAGGCCACAGAAAAGGAGTAAACGTGGGCATGTGGAGAAAGAAATTTGAGTGCAAAAACCTTTATAAGCTTAACTTTATCTAACAAAGCATGAGATCCAGTTCTTTCACTTTATGTTGCACTTCATGCTTCTCAGGTGTGTGATGATATAGGCTATTAATAAAAATAATAATAATAATAAAAAAAAAAAATTAAATGTATGGAATTTTTCGCTTACTCGCTGTTCAAATTTGCACTGGAGCTACAAGACTATGGCGGGGCCAAGGTTATTTTTTTGTTTTGTTAGCACACAGTGACAACAATATAGTTCTTCTTACACATTACATGATTTGATAAAATAAAGAAATATCTTAGATCAGAGTTTTTTAGTACTGTTGAAACCAAAATCTAGTGTAATTGAAACATTGATGTTTTGAAACAATTTTTTTTTTTTTTTTAAGTTAACTATTACATTTACTGGATTTGACTCCCTTATTCAGAGCAACTATGTTCTACATCTAGGCATTTGGCAGACGCCCTTATCCAGAGCGACTTACATTTTTATCTCATTACATCTGAGCAATTGAGGGTTAAGGGCCTTGCTTAAGGGCCCAACAGTGGCAACTTGGTGGTTGTGAGGTTTTGAACCTGGGATCTTCTGAACCGTAGTCCAATGCCTTAACCACTGAGCTACCCCCATGTTGTTACTATACTTACCGTAGGTATTTTTTAAGTATCTTTTTCCATTTACTCCACTAAATTTAAAAGTAAAATATTTTACTTTCAACTCCACTACATTATGGGCATCTGGTGTTCCATCCTACTTATGAGTGAAAAAAAAAAAGGGTCCAGCATATGCAGTATTTTGGCTATTTTTGAAATATACTTCGAACTGTTGGTTGCAGTTGATATTGTGGTGTGTCTGATACTTATGCTCTGTAAAGTCTTTATAATGGCTCATCTGAGGTGCGCTGTTTGTTAATTGGTGGAGGCTGGTAACTCTACAGTAAATGAACGTCTCCTCTGCAGCAGAGGTAAGTTTTGGCCTTGCTTTCCTGAGATGGTCGTCATGAGAGCCAGTTTCATCATGCGCAATAGTTTCAACACTTGACAATACTGTTCTTGCAGAAATTACTCCAGAAAAACTGGCCTTCATGTCTTAAAATAACAACTGACTGTTAAGTTTTTGTTGTTGTTATATACATGAATCTGTAAATATGTATTATTAATTATATTATTATTATTATTATTATTATTGTTATTATTATTATATTATTATAAAATCTCATGTTCAAACTTGACTGATCGGTCCAAACATTTCACTGGTATTGTATCTCCCCAACAAATATGAATGTTACTAGTAGAAGATCAGTGCAACAGTCTACACTATTGAGCACCTGGAAAAATAACAACAAAAAAAAATTATTGACTCTAACTCTTCACATCAAAACACATGACCTTCTTTGAATAATTTTTTTTTTTTTTCAAGTTGTGGAACAGAAGAAAGAATCGTTTATTTTCCAATGCTTTCTCCGCCTGCCTCCATAATTCTCCTTAATGATCTCAGCAGTGAACCCTTTCACTGTATTGTAAATTGGCCCATCATTACTACGATTATCTTGTACAACGGCAGAACACCGACGCAGGCTGGAGCTAGTTATCACTTTAAGTTTTATTCATTTCCATTAGCTAGCTTGCTGTTTCACTTCATAGTTTGCATTGTTCAAAACGACTGAACAACTGAACCTTCTTATGATCTGAAATCCTAAACATTCAGTGTTAACATTCGGACTTGGGTAAATAAAATCTATGACATTAAAACAGTTGAAGCGAAAACACAGTATTGGTGCCAAAGAAGCTACGTCTGAAGTTTACCAATCATGGAGCTGACCAATTTTGCTTCCCTAAAAATTTCAAGTTGCTAACTTCAGCCATTTTGAAGAGATGATTGCTCCAAAAATGACCACTTTCAGAGTTATATTGTCAAAATACAATAATCATTTAAATTACACATTATTCATCTTTCTTTAAGTATTGATATTCAAATGAAAAGCATTCAGATTAAAAAAAAAAATTCTGATGAAAGTTTTTGATAAAAAAAAGCTTAAAAGGCAAAAAATCTGTAGTGTCTGTAACCATGTCAAATTCATGTTGCAATACATTAACATTTTAGCCTTTTAGAACAATACATTTTTTTCAGGTTTATATCTTTTCATGTGAAATTTAAATTGGCCATGTTTCATCGGAATGACAATTGAAAGATTTGAATTCAAAAGTTACGGACACTACACAAAAGGACATTGAATTGCATTTAGCAAATATGTTTCTTTTTATCTGATGAAAATATAAATGTGTATGCATAGTTACAAATAATGAAGCATGGATCTGGACATGAGAAGCATTTATAATAAGTATTATTTAAAAAAATGCAGTACTATGATCATACACACGTGGACAAAATTATTGGTACCCTTTGGTCAATGAAAGAAAAACTCACAATGGTCACATAAATAACTTTAATCTGACAAAAGTAATAATAAATAAGAATTCTATGAATGTTAACCAATGAAACTCAGACATTGCTTTTCAACCATGCTTCAACGGAATTATAAAAAAACTCATGGAACAGGCCTGGACAAAAATGATGGACCCCTAACTTAATAGTTTGTTGCACAACCTTTTGAGGCAATCACTGCAATCAAATGATTCCTGCAACTGTCAATGAGACTTCTGCACCTCTCTGCAGGTATTTTGGCCCACTCCTCATGAGCAAGCTGCTCCAGTTGTTTCCGGTTTGAAGGGTGCCTTTTCCAGACGGCATGTTTCAGGTCCTTCCAAAGATGCTCAATAGGATTGAGGTCAGGGCTCATAGAAGGCCACTTTAGAATAGTCCAATATTTTCCTCTTAGCCATTCTTGGGTGTTTTTAGCTGTGTGTTTTGGGTCATTGTCCTGTTGCAAGACCCATGACCTGCGACTGAGACCCAGCTTTCTGACACTGGCCAGCACATTTCTCTCTAGAATCCCTTGATAGTCTTGAGATTTCATTGTACCCTGCACAGATTCAAGACACCCTGTGCCAGATGCAGCAAAGCAGCCCCAGAACATAACAGAGCCTCCTCCATGTTTCACAGTAGGGACAGTGTTCTTTTCTTCATATGCTTCATTTTTCCGTCTGTGAACATAGAGCTGATTTGCCTTGGCAAAAAGTTCCATTTTTGTCTCATCTGTCCATAGGACATTCTCCCAGAAGCTTTGTGACTTGTTAACATGTAGTTTGGCATATTCCAGTCTGGCTTTTTTATGATTTGTTTTCAACGATTGTGTCCTCCTTGGTCGTCTCCCATGTAGTCCACTTTGGCTCAAACAATGATGGATGGTGAGATCTGACACTGATGTTCCTTGAGCATGAAGTTCACCTTGGATCTCTTTAGAAGTCTTTCTGGGCTCTTTTGTTACCATTCGGATTATCCGTCTCTTTGATTTGTCATCAATTTTCCTCCTGCGGCCACGTCCAGGGAGGTTGACTACAGTCCCATGGATCTTAAATTTCTGAATAATATGTGCAACTGTAGTCACAGGAACATCTAGCTGCTTGGAAATGGTCTTATAGCCTTTACCTTTAACATGCTTGTCTATAATTTTCTTTCGAATCTCCTGAGACAACTCTTTCCTTCGCTTCCTCTGGTCCATGTTGAGTGTGGTACATACCATGTCATCAAACAACACAGTGACTACCTGGAGCCCTATATATAGGCCCACTTACTGATTACAAGATTGTAGACACCTGTGATGCTAATTAGTGGACACACCTTGAATTAACATGTCCCTTTGGTCACATTATTTTCAGTATTTTCTAGGGGTACCATCATTTTTGTCCAGGCCTGTTCCATGAGTTTATTTTTTTTTAATAATTCCGTTGAAGCATGGTTGAAAAGCAATGTCTGACTTTCATTGGTTAACATACATAGAATTTTTTTAAATGATTACTTTTGTCAGATTAAAGTTATTTCTGTGACCATTGTGAGTTTTTCTTTCATTGACCGAAAGGGTACCAACAATTTTGTCCACGTGTGTATCTCAAAATTCACTTTTTTTTTCAAATGGTGAGAAACGCTTTTTCGCATCAATACCATGTTTCAGCCATTAGCAGGTAGAGTGAAGTTCTGCCTTAACAAGCTGAGATTATTATCTCCTCAAATTCAGCTTCCACTGGCTGTGATCGTAACCTCCACTAAATTATCAAGCAGTTCTGGATCTCAGTACATCTCTTACACACCAAGCACATGAAACATTCATTTATATTCCTCATAGAGAGAGAATGATATACAGTATGTAATATTTGGTTAAAATATTTAGGACTTTTTATTCCTAGGGACAGCATGTGGTGGCCATGTGCAGAGATGTTCAGTTGAATCTATATCTGAAAAGGAAAGTTTGCCTGTTCTCAGATCCTGTCACAGCCACTCAGATCTCCCTAATAGAACTGACTCACCTGAATGTTAAGTGCTCATGATAATGCTTATCAATGTCAGACTAACTAAATGAGCGTATATTAATAAATCAGTGTTAACCTTCTCAATAAGTCGATTAACTAAGTCTAA
The DNA here is from genome assembly GCA_030347435.1 of Clarias fuscus. Classification (NCBI taxonomy): domain Eukaryota; kingdom Metazoa; phylum Chordata; class Actinopteri; order Siluriformes; family Clariidae; genus Clarias; species Clarias fuscus. The sequence goes on from CM059208.1 coordinate 8,710,061, forward strand.
TCACAGAACGAATAGTAAAACATTAGAGTCATAATAAACCCCAGTTTTACTTTTGATACTTAAGTACATCTGAAGGTAAGTAATTTTGTACTTTTACTCAAGTGGAAATGTAAATGGAGGACTTTTACTGGAGTACTATTTTACCTAGGGTATCTTGACTTTCACTCAAGTACTCCATCCACTACTGCCAAAAAGTGTCTGCTAACATTCCAGCTAAAATACAATCCCGATCATGCGGTCTTGCATGGCTGAATTCCCTCCTCTTTCACTCATTTTTTTTTAATGCACTATTTCACTTTAAATGAACTGCCCTCAAAATGCCCCTTTGCAGAGAAGAGTTTTTCAAGCCGATCAGAACAAGAGGCCGGAAACGACTGGGAGAATATCACCCTCTTTTTGTAGCCCTGAAAACCTGAAAGCATTTTAGCTATTATTATTATTATTATTATTTATAAATGTATATAAATAATATACATACAGTATATTAGTACATGCTGTATATGGCTCAGGATTGTGCAGTATAGAATGACATATCCCTTATTTTCAGCACATTGATTAACTGAATTTGATTTCATTCACTATATACTGTAAGCATGAAATAAAAAAATAAAAAAATGGGCCACATAGGCAAAGAAATAGCACAGATACACATGATCACGTGACTGTATTATTTCTTTCAGTTGTTTCCATGGCAAAAGAAAATATAAAAAATTTAGAGTTCTAAATTATTGCGATATAATTCTCATAAACTCACACCGCCAAGACTTCCATATAAAGACATATATACAGGATGATTCAGGCAAAAGAGGTCCCGGATATTCTAACTTCCACTTTGATGAAGCAATCTGAACCTAAGAAATAGACTCCATACCTTGATGTATGTGTAATCTATTGCATTATGAAGTCACATGACACTGAATGTGCCCTGCGACATTTTCCGACGGCCTCTGTCTTCAGAAGGTTTCCATACCACCCCACTGTACATCCTTACCAAACCCACATCTTAATTCACTCTTACATCTCTTAAACGATTCGGATCATTACTGTACGCCACCATCCTAATGAGAAGTTGAGTGTGAGAGAAGTGGTATAGCGTCTGGCACGATGGCTGTCTAGCACCTACCTTATCGCTCCAACTCAGAGCTTCCCGACAGGTTCAGAGCTCCATCTATCTAGGAGCACATTGCACATTGCTTCGTTCAGATCGCATCGTTCTAGTGAGAGTTATTACAGAATATTCAGGGTCCCTTTTGGTGAATCATCCTGTATTTTTTAAACGTCATTTTCCTATGCTGTGTTGCCATCACAGGTCTGCGCCACTTGGGTTTTTAGGGTTTCCGACCCACTAACCCACTAAAGTTTCCGAATATTATAGGAAAATTTACCATTTTTTACATTTATTACTTTAATACTGTATATATTATGAGTGCTTATTCACAATGGCATCCCCAATGTTTGGCGATGTAAAAGGTAAAACACAACCAAGAGGATGACTAGGATGGCTATAGGAAGTTAACCTCCAACCTATTCACCTCTATATTATTCTTAAGGCCCAGGGAGATGTCACTCTATATCAGTCTGCCATATCTGCTAATAAATGCCCATGAAATTGGCTTACAAAGTTTCAGACCAGTTTTCTAGTACATTATTAATATTCCTAAAAATTACTATCGTAAAGATGCACACACGTGGACAAAATTGTTGGTACCCTTCGGTCAATGAAAGAAAAACTCACAATGGTCACAGAAATAACTTTAATCTGACAAAAGTAATAATTTAAAAAAATTCTATGAATGTTAACCAATGAAAGTCAGACATTGCTTTTCAACCATGCTTCAACGGAATTATAAAAAAAAATGAACTCATGGAACAGGCCTGGACAAAAATGCAAATTCTTATTTATTATTACTTTTGTCAGATTAAAGTTATTTCTGTGACCATTGTGAGTTTTTCTTTCATTGACCGAAGGGTACCAACAATTTTGTCCACGTGTGTATCCTGCTTCAGCATGCAATATAAGCTGTTAACATTAGCCTCACAGTGTGCTTAAGTTCAGCAAATAAGCTTAACAAACAATAACCTTGGCTAAATATATAAAAAAAATTTAAAAAAAATAACTTGCACTTGCAGCTTCACGATCTGAGGTAGAGTCTTATACCTGGTTCAATCTAATATATATATATATATATATATATATATATATATATATATATATATATATATATGTGTGTGTGTGTGTGTGTGTGTGTGTGTGTGTGTGTGAAAGTTAAAAAGGAAAAAAGAGAGGGATTCATTTTTCCTCCTCTTTTTGTATGTAGTCGCACATTCTACACCAATAAGACTTCCATTATCTCCCATTATCATAGCTGAGATGAGCTAATATCATAGGACAAGTCATTCTCCAACTCTAACGTTATAATGCATTCTATTAATTACATTTCAGAAACAGTTCAAGACTGCGCGGAAGAAATATTCTCCTGCCAGAGCTTCAAAACATAACCACAGATTATTTGGTTTAGCTAAATGGATTTACGGCGCAGAATCCCCCGCAGATCAGAAGGGAACTGATTCTCCAGGCAGGCTGGGAGTTTTAATCATTTGATAAGTTAACTAAAGCTATGTCGGCAATGTGAATTCAATTCTGCTCTGATGGAGAGATAGAGAATCGTTCTCCGGGCGCAGAAGTGCTTAAAAGAAGATCTGTTGATGAATAGAGATATAAGAGCACTCGCTAGGGTTTGGGTCAACTTGAAACCTCAAGTGTTTTAGTACTCGTGCTGCTAAATCGCAAATTACAACAGAGAAGTGTCTGCATACCTTCGGCTCGGTATTATTTTACAGAGATTTCTCAGAAGCAGGGTTGACAAAGATACCACTTATAAGATGTTATAATTACTGTATGATGCAGTTATACCAGTATTTTCTATTAAAACATATATATATATATATATATATATATATATAACCAATATGAGTTATATATAACCAATTTCTACAGATTTTACATTTAGCCGTGTTCAAGTCAAACCGGGACTTGTGATTAAATTTATTCTGAATGTAGGTGTAAAGCCAATTAACATTTACAGAGGACTCGCACAGTACGGTGATAAGACTCTTAGTCACAGTAAAACATTTGAACGGTGCAAACATTTTAAAGAAGGCCGTACGTCCGTGAATGATGACCCTGGCGGGGGTGGCTTGCATCATTCACAGACACCACTTGCACATTACAGGAACTCGGCTGGGAGTTATTGCCACACCCCCCATACAGTGCTGACCTCGATCCAAGCGATTTCCACATATTTAAGCCATTGGGAGTTCCTGGGAGGCCAGTGTTTCAGATGTGAAGGAGGCAGTGCAAACATAGCTCTGGCGTACCGAGAAATCTTTCTACCTGGGTCCGCATCCAAGCACTATAGTGAAACAATAAGTGTATAAGTGCATTAGTGCAGCAGTGGATTGTATAGAGGAATAAAAGGAGTGCTTTCTGTTATTCTGCAGAATCAAAAGTCCCAGTTTGACTTGTACATCGCTACTAAACAATGTGACTTAGGATACGTATAAATAATCCATAAATAAAAATGTCATTGAATTTGTCTGACGTTTTGATCACCATGCTTTTCCAGATTTCCTAACCAAAGCAAAGGTTCTGCTCTTTCTCCTTCGCTCCCTCTCTCCTTCTCACTCATCCACACCTCCCACTCACCTTCTTTATGTACGAGCGCTGAACCAAAGCAAATTAAATTATGCCACCGATCCAGCACTTGCCCTTATGGAAGCCTTCAGAGGACAAAACCCTGAATGTTCCTCGAGCTCAATGGAGAAAGAGGGCCATTAAGTGCCACCGCCAAGCTGCAACACACACCCGCTGAAGTGTGTGCCACCCCTGGGCCTTTACAACAGTGAGTATGTGCAGTCCTCTGCACACATTCTGATGAGGACTGTACGTTTTTTTTTTTTTTTTTTGGTTGTACCTATTCTTCTTATTTATTTATTTTAAATTCAATTTGCTGAGACGGGAGTCGAAGAGGCAATTAAAAACAATCTGCTGCATCGCTGCCTTCTGTCATCGCTTGTGAGAGGAGATAAGGTGCGAGTCTTCAGGCTTTTCAAAGCATTTAGCAGCCATAATCCTCTATTTACATGAGGAATGAAAATGCAAGGGGAAAAAAAAAAAAAAAACCAGCAAGAAAAAAAAAAAAAAAAAGCTTTGTCTGTGCAGTAAGGAATTGCATAAAATGATCAAAATGTTTTTCAATAATAATCTGTGCTTGCCAAATTAACCACAAGCGGGCATGCTTTTACAGGAAAATAATCAACAATAGGATGGTGTGATGATCAGGAGTTTCTGTTACCACCATGAACATGATTAAAAAAAATATATATATATATAAAAGCACATTGTGAACTTTAATTTCTCTTGCATATGACATTACAAATATACTATATATATATATATATATATATATATATAGTATTTTAATATTCTTTTACAATTACTAGTCAAACTTTGACCAGAAATCCAAGAAAACTAGAAAAGCACTCATAATGCATTGCCGATATTTCGGACTACCTCGCCACGAACAACGCACAAAAGTTGAATAGATATGTTGCTTATTTAATAACTTTGGTTTCCATGACTACGCCTGTGATATACTGTATTTCAGGTTGGCGTCGACTTCCCAGCAGCTGTCGTTGCTTAAAAGGCGCAACATAACTTGTAAGTCGTTAAAAAGCAACAATTAACACTATGTACTCTAGGCCTATTCTAAGCCTGTGATGTGTTACTGTTAGAATTGAGTGTGACAGTGTGATGAAGTTGAACTATAAAGAGAAAATGGAAATTTCTTTTGGAGACGGATTTCTTCAAACAGGTTTCTTTGCTGCATAGAAAAACAAAAACGAATCACGTTTTGACCAAATTTTTTTTTATTTGATATTTTCCAGTTTGCTGGACGCTGTATTGCATCCTCAAGCTGTATTTAATTTTTGTTGAAACCAAGCTTGGTACTTTGATAAATTCTCTCTCTCTCTCTCTGTCTTCACACCTTTGGGAAAAATTAAAATTCCAAACAAAGTAATAGCTGTTAAATATAATGGTGTGCAACAAGAGATACGCGTTCGCCCCCCCCCCCCACCCCCCCCCCCCCTTCTGAGCCCTCTGATTGGCAATCGTGATAAATTCGTTTTAATTACCGCTACGCCCGGAGGGGAAGGTTTTAGATCTCAGCGCCACCGACGTTTTGGTTTTTAAGACTACGGCGTGCTTGAAAAAGAAAAAATCTGTGTCCTACTGAGGCCTATAACCGTAGGTAGCCCAGCTGTTGGAGAGACGCCCGTGAAGAACGACTTTTAAGACCCTGCCATCCATCACAATCTGCCCTGTTTTTCCTCATCTCCATCTATCCCCCTCTCCCCTGTTTTTCATGAGAGAATTCATCAGGCCTGTTTGGGGCCCAGGGCCGCTAATCTCGACATTCTCGGCTGCTGGGTCAGGACTTGCGCAGCGGCCGCAGCTCGCTCTGCTGACCTGGATGGATGGACGGACGGACGGATGGATGGATGGATGAAGGGAGGACAGCCGGAGAGGAAAAAACGGAAAGGCGATGCAGGATTTGATCCCTTTAGAGTGTATTTTGTCCTTTTTCAACATGATGCGCAGGCTGTTTACACTCGACCTGTACATGAACACACACGACAACAGCAAGATTCGTAATAATGAAGTACAGGAAAGGCATTTATTTTCTTTCCACATTCTGATTTGGATCGCTGACAGCTGTTTCGACGGCTTCAGTTTTAAATCATGTTTCTCTCATGATGTTTTCTCAACACCAACATGACTTTTTCATGTCTTTTTTCACCTTCCCAGGGAAAGGAGTCTCCAGTGATAGATTTAAGCAGTAAAAGGGTATAAGGAGAATAGAACAAATTAGATGAAATAAAACCATTGATTTCAGACCCTGTTTCGGTCGTTTCATCTCAACCTCATTGCAATTGATTCTTGTCCTGTAACGGCACAACCTGAAGGGTTTTATTCCCTACTGTAGGTACGGTCTATTGGGTATTTGAAAATGCCTTTAATAAAAGGAGTGCTGTAAAGTCTGACCTCGATGGCCTCATCAGTCAATTGTGCATTATCATAATATACTGCAGACTTTCTGTTTGAAATCCTGTTGCGTCAATGTCGCCGAAGCGCTTCTTTCTTCTTGACAGTTCGCTTCCGTCATTCAGAAAGCGCTCCCTTATTCCCTTCACTCCTGCTTCACCCTCACAGCTAAGATGGACCAACAGCGGACGAGCAGAGGACCGATTCGATGTTGTTGCTCATCAAGGTGTCTGACTGCTCTTTTTATTTTTGCACAGCTTGATCAGTTTCTGACTACAGAAAGCATCTGAGCATCAGGAGGGCGCTTTAATCTCTGAATTCACAGTGTGATGCATGTGACAGATAAACTGCTTCACAAAGATGATAATTAAAATAAAAATGCAAGAAAGAACGAAAAAAGGATGCGGCTCTTGGATCAGATTCAGAGCCTGAAAGCGTGATAATGAAACATATTGATCAACATATTTATATCTTTCTTTCTTTATAATCCTTGTAACAGGTGGAAGTAAAAATCATTGGTCTGTAAACTCAGGCGTAGCGACCATGCAGGCTTATATACACACGACTTTACTACATATTTGCCAGGAAGGCTGTTAGTAATCTTAAATAAACGTTATCGTTTTTAGAATCGATTATTCAACCCTGAAGATTTATTGACAGTTTTTGTACATTCGAACATCTTTTTTCAATCATAGCTTGTAGAGTTTTGACAGATTTATTGAGACCAATATAAAGACAATCTGATGTTAGCAGAAAATCTATGACCTGACATGTGATGGATGGGGCTTTGGGTGCTTTTAGCTCAGTGAGACTCATCAGGCAGTTTTGTACAGGGGGGGGGGGGGGGGGGGGGGGGAGGAGGGGGACTGGGAAAACCCTTCACATCGCAATGATGAAAATTGACATTTTGTACTATGTATAGTTCTGAAAAGTATATACGTTCAAGTTACACTAACTGGGTTTAGTTGGTTTTGGCTGCTTATACGGTACAAGGTCTGGACAACCCAGCAGGAACCATATTCTTGAATGATCATTGTAATTGGATGTAGCTAATTTTTGGCAAAATTTTGGCAGAAATGTAGCATTTAACCATATTATGCTAAATATACAGTAACTCCTCATCATAGCCACATGTATGCATGTAGGTTGCATGTTCTCCCCGTGCTTGGTGGGTTCCTCAGGGTGTACTCAGGTTCCTCCCACAGTCCAAAGATTAGGTTGATTGGCGTTCCCAAACTGCCCGTAGTGTGTGAATGAGCGTATGTATCCTATGATGGATTGGCACCTTGTCCAGGGTGTACCCCACCACTTTCTCCTGAGATAGGCTCCAATCCCACCCACCCCCCCCCCCCCCCCCCCCGCGGCCCTGTACACAGGATAAAGTGGTGTAGATGATGAGTGAGTGAGTGAATGGATGATCTCCTGATGCCAAATAAATAAGGGTATAGCCAATGACGACCATTTCCTTCTGTTGACCTCATCCCAACATGGCTTCCACAGTGGCTATGATGAGGAGTTACTGTATATTTAGCATAATATGGTTAAATGCTACATTTCTGCCAAAATGTATCCAAAAATTAGCCACATCCAATTAGATGGTAAATGTACTTTTTATTATAATCATGGGTTTTCTTTCTCTTTCGCTTACTATTACACATTTTTAACCATGTCTTTAAAGTCTTTAAAAGTTGACTTTTTCATCTGACACTTAAAGGATCGAACCTTAAAATGATCAGGTCAAGTGATTAGCATTGGACCAGAGATATTAAAATGGGTAGACAGCAGTAAAGCTTTTCTTTTTCCTCCCATTGTCCTTTGTTCTTTTAATGCCTAATTTAGCATCAGTAACAGTAAATTAGTGTGTGCTTTCATGCTGAGGAAATCTTTCCTTTCACCATTGCCCATAATGCTTTAAGAATTTCCTTAGTTAAGTAATTGGACTTTAACTGGAGCAAAGAATTGGTGATCTTACACCCTTGAATCATACAACATATAAAGACATTTTTTCTCCTTTTCATTTTTTTTTTTTTCAATCATATCGGGTCAATGTTAAGTCTGTAACTTGAGACAGAATGAGTCTACGTGTTTTTTTTTTTTTTTTTTTTCAAATAAATTTAACACACAAATGGAGAGGACAGAAGACTTTCCATGAACATAGATACAATGATTGAAGATCGTTTCTGTAATTGTCCATTAACAAATTTCTGATCTGACAATAACCTCTTTTATTATAAGATTCCATTTAAGTGTAAAAACTTGACTGATCTCAACTAACCTGAAATTTTCATACGAGTTGCCCGGTGCGAACGCTCATTAAACTGGACTGAATAATCTTCACTTTGCATATATTTTAAGCAGAGGCTAAAAAAAAAACAGTCAGGCATAGTGGTCAATCATACAAACTAGTCCAGTCACAGTGATGCATGGCTGAAGTCCGCTGGACATATTTCACCTTCTCCACTGTCCAGCATGAGAACAGAACAACTCCATCCATCAACACCATCGATATTCACACAAATAACCCTGCCATGGCTACATGGGGGGTTTTCATTATCACACACACACACACGGAGAGACAGGCTGTGGGGTATTTCTGTGAAAACGTGCGTTGTGTACGAAATAATGTTAGATGCTCAACGTAAACTTATTAAACCTATTCTCAAGTGAACATAAAAGGAATCAAACATTTGGGTGCTTGTTTTAGTAGGAAATTATCCAGTGATGCATTGATGCAAATTATTTTCTAATTCCTGGAATGTTTTCTTCTTTTAACACAGCTGCATATATTTTAATCCCTGACTCCCTTCATACAGTAAGCACTGACAATGGAGACTCCTTTCATAAGATCTGACACTGTAGACAGTCACTCACTCACTCACTCATCATCTATACCGCTTAATCCTGTATTCAGGGTCACGGGGGGGGGGGGGGGCTGGAGCCTATCCCAGGAGACTTAGGGCACATGGCAGGGTACACCCTGGACAGGGTGCCAATCCATCGCAGGGCACATACACACACACACTCACTCACACACACACACACACACTCATTCACACACTACGGGCAATTTGGGAACGCCAATTAGCCTAACCTACATGTCTTTGGACTGTGGGAGGAAACCGGAGAACCCGGAGGAAACCCACCAAGCACGGGGAGAACATGCAAACTCCATGCACACAGAGACGGGAATCGAGCCTGGCCGGGGATCGAACCCGGACCCTGGCGGTGCAAGGCGACTGTAGACACCTTCCATAAAAAGTGAAAATGGAGTCTCCTTTTATGAGTGCTGACACTGGAGACTCATTGCATAAGCGTTTGAACTGGAGACTCCATCAATTGGGTCTAGCAGTGTAGACGCCTTTCATAAGCACATGTGCTCAATTCATACAGTAAGCTCTGACACTACAGACTCCATAATTACTTAAGCCTGTAGGGAAGACTTCTTTCATAATAGCTGGCACTGGAGACTCTAGAGCTAGACAATGAAACTAGAGTCTCTTTGTGAAAACACTAGGACTGGAGCCTTCGTCCACAAAGTGCTAAAACTGGAGACTCATTCTATAATCTCAGAAACTGAATACTCTATATTATAAGCGCTAGGACTGGAGACTCTTTCCCTTAAAGCTAAAATTGGATACTTCTTTCATAAATGCTAGAAATGGAGACTTCTTGCATTAGTGCTGATACTGGACACTCCATCCATAAGAGCTGATACTGGAGACTCCTTTCATAAGACTTCATTCCTTCATATACTGTAATCTGGCACTGGAGACTCCTTTTATAACAGTGGACACAACCATTCCCGACATTGGAGAGTCCTTTTGTAAGAGGCAATACTTGTGGCTCCTTCCATATGAGCTGGCACTGGAGAATCCTCCCGTGAATATTAAAATATCATCACAGAAATCTCTCTTACCGTAACAACAGTTATGTTTATGAATTAAACATCATGTTTATTGTGTGGTAAAAGAGTACAAAAAGACATATTATTGTGAATTGGTTGATGCTGTAGAAACAACCAATTGGATTAGTGAATTCAGTGGTATGGAATAATGGACCAGTATCTTTTTTATTCCCAGCGTTCCCACATCAGACATAAACTTCCATTACAGCACTACATTAAAAAAGTCATAGTACATAATATATCAAACGTACCTCAAGGACATAAGCTTTAAGATATTGTTAGGAGGGAATCATTTTCTGGTTCATGTCCTGCAGGCAAGTTTAGTGCAAAAAGCTCAAAGTGTCATAAAAAATACAACAAAAAAAAAAAAACATCACAACCACACACTTCCATTTGCAAACTGTAAAATCAGCAAACACCAAACAAAGCAGCGCAGACTTGAGGGTTCTATTGAAAATCATCAGCATAGTCAAAAAAAAAAAAAAAAAAAAAATTCCACATACTGTACAGTATGCAGATATACTTTTGCTCTCTTTTTCATTATAATCTACAATAAGTTTTTATTATCGAACCCTTTGCATATTGCGCTGTAATTGTTCTGCAGATGAAATATGTTTCTGGCACTCTCTGCGTGCTGTGAACCGGTGTGTTATGAATTCCTAACGCAATCCATTGACAAATTGATTGTAGAAATTGCAGGCGCTTAGGTGTGTGCAGGAACGTGAGAACGGCACAGAGGACACGCCGACGTTGACAAATAGGAGTAATCTAGCGCCGGCGCGATTATTTACAGACCCGTGATCCGGCTTTGTCCTGCTACTCCTTTTGGATGAAATGAGCTTCAATTATCAACTGCACACTCAACTAGGGAGATTAATAAAATATCGACCCGCCGTGATTCTGGAGTAATATTCCTGCAGTGGGTCAAGATCTTATTTATCTTCTGCCTTGTCATTAAATACTGATTTGTCACATACGCTTGATGTGCATGTAAAAGGAAAAACATGGGGGATGAGATTTTTCTGATATTTGCTTGTGAAGCAAATTAAAGATTAAAACCTTAGGTCTATGGATTAGACCCCTGATTCTATGATCCGGATCCGTAATTATTAAATGTTAATTGAGTACCGTTGCTTAATTTTTTTTAACACAGCAATTTCTAATACACACAGTGTGTAGACTGTACATTGTTATAGACTGTATATTGTATAGTATATATTGTAATGTATAGACTGTACATTGTTTGGCTCAATTCAATAACGCTAAAGTTTGCTGCCTGGTTATTAAACGGCATGTGTATTGAAAACTGCTAAAATGATCTTGTAACCATTGAACGCCTGTACAGTACAGTAAGGATCTTTGTGATTGGCCGGAAAAAACGATGATTGGTTTTGATTTCAATCTTCCAACCACACTCCAGGCTAGTAGAGGGCGCTATTGCGCTAAACTGACCATAGACTCAAAAGAAGAAGCAGTTTTAATCTTCCAAGATGAGAGCATTCGCTGGTTGATGTGAGCATTTAAAAAAAAAAAAAAATTAGCAATTAAAATTTTTTTTTGTCAATTTGACAACATTTAACATTCACAATTTTATTTAAATAATTAAAAATGTGTGAATAGATGAAAATGAAAAAAAAAAAAAAGATTAAACCGCATAATTGATTAAATCACACAGCTCTACAGGATAGCTAGCATTCATATTAATGGTATGAGAACTTTTACTTAAAAAAAAAAATTACATTCATGTATTATTATAATTTTTACTTAATATACAGTATGCAGTAAAATATGTGTTACTGAGAAAAAAAAAAGTGAGTTTAACATAGACACTATTACTGTATCATTTTGATTTACTGCGGTATGTGTAAAGTCAGTGCTGGAAGTGTGTGTGTGTGTGTGTGTGTGTGTGTGTGTGTGTGTGTGTGTGTGTGTGTGTGTGTGTGTGTGTGCTCTGCCTCACATGTCCCGGAACAAAGGCTGCTGTGAAAGGAAATGATCACGCTGACAGAGTACAGTAACAGACCGGCGACATTTGGTAACAATAAACAGCATAAGTGTGTAACTTCTGTGCGCATCTCATGAAATCTCTCTCTGAATTGTTCTGCCACCTTTTTCAAGCATGGTCCGCATTCACGACCACTTTCACATGAGCGGAAAGAATACTCAAGTATGTTCTCCTCTTTGCTCAGTCCTGAGTTTCAGCACTGTACATTTTGGCGCATACCATATTTATTTAAATCTACAACATGCACAACTAAGGTTAATTCTGCATATTATATATACTTATATAACTTTTCCTCTCATGGTCATGAAGAAATTTAGACGACTTCCCTTTCCGTGGAGTAAATGTAATGAAGCTGTGTGAAGGAACTATGAATGAGAAGTGCATATTTTAAAGTCTATAATGAACTACCAGTGGTAACACATGACCTAAACATAAGGTACGACATGGATCTGCACATTAATTAAAAAAGGTTTGAGATTTGTGAAATAATTAAATTAAGTAGAGTGATGTGTTTCAAATTGCGCAGCTTTTTCAAACTTTTTTTTTTTTTTTTTTAATAATAAAAACTTATAATCTGATGTTCTTATTAGATTATTACAGGACACTGTCTTTTACCTTTACTTGATGCATAAGTTTTGCAGATGTAATAGAATTGCAGAATATTACATAATGGAGCCTCCATCAGTTTCCACTCTAGTCAAATATTTCCCTCACTGCGCTTCTCCAAGGAACAAAGCTTGCTCTTCGCTTGCATCATGTGCGGCTCTTCTTGCTTAATGGAGGACGGAAGCTTCACGGTGACTTTTATTCCTTCTGACGTACACACCGGTCTAAAAGTCTGAGTGCACTACCAAAGAAGTGGTTGTAGCTCTCAGGGACGGGGTGGTGTGCTCGGAATAAACGGGTTGTAATTTCCAGCTCCTTTTTTATTTCCTGTCCCCGAGCTTGTCCACTCCGGACCATTTAATTATTGTGGCACTTGAATATTCCCTTGTCTGTCTAACAGTAAGCTTGATGCATTTCCTGTTGAGTTAATTTCACTTTTTATTTATTTATTTATTTATTTTTTTTTTACTTGTCTGAATGTCTAAGAGTTCAGGATTTAGCTCCGTGCTAATGAATTCTCGGCAGACATGCAGTAGCTAACCGGCTATAGCTCAAATCTTTGGGATGCCTGCGGCCTGAAATAGATTAAATGTAGTCTTCGACTGGAACAAATTATCAGCAGAGAGTCGCCGTCATGTTCATTCAAAGGACTTGTCTGCAAAACTGCCCCCTGAAGATTTTTGAGTCATCTTTATCCAACCAGCTTCTGGTAAAGTTCTGATAAACTATACCCCATACCCCATTACCCCCCACCCCAACACACACACCCCCGGGCTGAACTCGATCTGAAGTTCATAAACGATAATAGCACAAGAGAGCGATCTTAACGGGCCAAGGTAATAAATCACTGCTCATTTTATTAGAGGATTTGAGATGGGTGAGTGAATTTTACAAGATGCCTTCTCTGGATATTTAATGGACAGAGTGACACGGGCCCTTCATAACCGAAAAGACGAGTGCGATTTAAAGCCTGTGACTCTGTATAACTTAAGGTCAAGGTCAGCTGAAGGGGAGCCATGAATTTCCAATGCAGAATGCGGTAAAAATGTGAATTTTGACCTTTCAGTCAAAAAAAAGTAAATAAATAAATAAAAGAATTAAATGAAAATGCTTTAAGCTTTAATACCAAATCAATTTGCCTGCTTAAGAAAAAAAAAATAGAAAAAAAAACATTCTGGTTGACTACCTACTGTATGAGGGCCTCAGGCTTACACTTTCCCTGCACTTTTATTTCCTTTCAACTAGATATCGGTATAGGTGCACGCTTTCAAAATGGGCCTTGTTAATCGATAAATAAACCTCAAAAAGGGAAAAAGAAGTCATCATGCTCGTCACATCGCACCCCATTTATCACACAAGAGCGTCTGGATCGATCCGTCAGCCGCCTTAAAATTAATCCAGCCTGGCAGGAAGTGCCAAACGTCAAAATAAAAGAGGAGATTTTTTTTTTTTTTTTTTTTTTCTGTTGCAGGTTGGATATACTGTGATCGAATAAACACCTAGAGTTGACGAAGAACCTGAAAATGGCCAGGTCTCAAACACAAGTTTGATAAAAGTCAAACCAGCATAACAACTTCATAGTGTCAAATAGTTCAAATCAAGTGAAGTGCTGAATGCTGTTCTTTTAAAGATGGCTGTTGGTGTTTTGATAGCGTTGGCGCTTGAGCATTGTTCATGTCTAGCAGGTTGCTCCAAAATCCACTTAAAGTTTTAAGGGTTGGTTTAAGATCGTTCAGCAATCAGATTTTGAGCGTGTCTCGGTTCTGGGACAGTTCTGCACTCTTCGAAGGATGCAGTCTATTCGGTCTTTGTAGACTTGTGGCCTTCCTTTGCTGACCACAAATGCCAAAATGACATGAGACCGTCTGGTCTACGGAGAGTCTTCTAACTGCGACACCAGCTGTTTCCACCATTACCATCACATCAGTGTAATATGAAGTATACATTATCTAAGAAATTACAAGGATTGTGGTTAAAAAAAAAAAAAAAAAGGTTATGGAATAGGATGCAGACAGCCAAGCTGCATTTGGTTAATGTCGTGTAACACTTTCAACCATTAAAACCTGTCTCTCACGGAGTGGATTTCACATAAATAACCCTGTTTTTTAATTTTTTTTTATTTACATCCTGGAAATATGGAAATATCTAATGGTGACCCTCCTACATCAGCCTTCAAATACATCCCCTGGAACTGAGACACACCGAGAGAGTCCTGTAGATTGGAGCAAAGTCATCCTGATGTAAATAATGCACCACACCCATCAAGATGTAAATAATGGCGATTACTCGGGAGAATGTTTTGGATTGATTAGCAGTGATTCTTTCCTCTTAATCACTTCTTATCATTCCTAGAGCATATGCCTTCAGTATAACCAGAGGGTTACACTTGCCCCTGACCCTCCGTACCATAATTAAGCCAATAAGCTAGGGCCATAACCCTAAGCTGTTTCATGAAAAAAAAAAAAAAAATACGTAAGTAAAATAAAAAATAAGCAAAGGCATGATACATCTTTGCACAATGATGTATCCGGAAACTCTGATCTTGTTTCATAATTAAAAAAAAAAAAAAAAAAAATTACATTTAAATTGAATGTTTTTGGACTGTGATCTGGACCTTTTCATCATAGGTTCTGCCTCTGATGTATGAAGTAAGAGCATTAAAGGAACCCGGATGCTCAATTAAGAGCAGTCAATGAAGGTAGTAATTGATTCCTCATTGACATGTCATCAATGCAATGATGAGCTTTTATGGTCTTTTAATGAAGGACATGAAGGACAGTGGGTCAAACGTGGGTCATTATGGGGCTTACAGACTTCTTATGACTTATTATCAGATGTCAGATGCTCCCCAGGGAAAAGGTGTTTAGTGTGAAACACATAGTGTGAAAGCATAGCATAGTAAATTCCTAGCACATGGTTCCTAACGTATTTTAGCTGAAAACACGTGTTCAGGGTTTTGCAATTCATTTTATTCACTGTAGCATTTTAAAGGTGTTTTTCCCCCCCCCCCCCCCCCCCCCCTCATTGCCTTTCTGAAGCTGCTCATCTGTCACATATGTCTGGTGAAGTTCCACAGTACGTTCAGAGATTAAAGCATTCTCTTGATGCCTCGGCTCTTTCTGTAGTCAGAAACTAATCAAGCTGTGAACAAAACCGATCGTTCAGACACCTTGATGAGCAACAATATCGGAGCGCTTTGCTTGAAGTATCCACTTAATTAATTTTTTTTTTTGTGACTTTTTGGCAGAATCCATAAATGAAGCTGAATGATGACTTTTAGCATTCATCCCTACTGCCTGAGTTGATTATTATTATTTTGTAACAGTTGTGTTGATTAATCTGGCTTGATTAAAAAAAAACACACACACACACACACACACACAAAAAACAAGGATTTACAGAACCATAGTGTAAAGCAGTGAAGAACTTTAAAAGAAATGAAAAAAACTTTCATGAAAAGGCTAAGAGAGATGATACAGTATAACACATATAACACATCTGTGCTATTCTTAATCTTCCTCGAGATGTTGAATCGAAGCAGATATGAAATAAAAAACACTGCGGTAAAGTATTAATTAGGCACCTTCAAGCTACCTTAATGCTGAAAGGCTTTAATGAGGCACATCAGCGAACAAATAAGACAAGGTGAAAAAAAAAAAAAAAATCTCCTGGTGATTAAATCACATATTATGCACTTGCTGATTTAATTATAAACTCTTTTAATAAGAGTTTTTTCCCCCTTCTTTTTTAATTTTAAGCTGAATCTTTTTCTAGTACGATACGTAACATAACAATCTATGATGAACAGAGCTGTCAATTTTTATTAAAGATGTTTTCTAGATAGTTTCAAATGTTTATAGATATTATCTAAAAGAACAGCACTGAGACCATTAAACTGTTCTGCATGGAATATTTCAAACAGGAATTTGAAGCACCAATATTGGAAAAACAATAGTACTTCTTAATAATAATAATAATAATAATAATAATAATAATAATAATAATAAATTAAAACTCAGGCCGCTGGGACGTTTATAGTCTCCAGGATCTGTTGCTAAGTGGTTGCTAGTGTGTGGCTTAACAGCTTCATAATGATCCTGAGAGACTGATTGGCTGCCTGAGTAAAATAAACCCACCCCCATGTCCTCTATGACAATGGAAGGGGTACAACTTATGTTCTGACGCAGCTTGCAAGCCTCGTCAAATGTGATACATTTTATAGTTCATAAAGTGTATCAAAAAGTCATAGCACCGCATTCCTGAATAAGCCACATGATTTGACCCCTCTTTTATGCATCTATGAAAAACGTTACGGGACTACTGTAATTACGCACCAAAGCTTGTACAAAAGAAGAATAAAAAAAAAAAAGAAAGAAAATTAATAAGCCTGCAAGATAATACAAGTGCTTTGCAAGCACCATTAATAATCCCGGGTGGTGCTGTAACCTCTCGCAGCCGGAGGTCTAGAGAGAGCTGATTGGCCGAGCTCTCTCAGAGGGGAGGGATGAGAGGTACTTAGTGCTCCCACATTAATCACGGCTCTACAGCCAGTCAGGGGCGTCTGTGAGCTCGCGCAACGGAGGGAGCGGATAGCGCTGTCCTCCGAGTGTGTTACGCCGCCCCCAACGGTGCGCGAGCGAGCAGTTCGAAAAGATGCTGGTCGGCTGGCGTCACGTGGTTCGGAGGAAACACGTGATAGTCTTCGGCCCTCCCGGCTGAGTGGTAGTAGTGGCCTTAATGTGGGAGCCCCCTAGTGACGGGGAGGAATTGGACACGACTAAATTAGGGAGAAAATCGGGAAAAAATCCAAAAAAAAAAAAAAAAAAAAAAAAAATAATAATAATAATACTTAAACATATAGTTAATAAACCCATAAAATGGTTTCGTATGTCTTGTCATGGCTTTTTCTTACTGATTACTAATCCTAGTGTACTTGTTTGCTAGTCTCTTCCTTGTAGTCAATTCTTGTTGTAGTCTAATTAGGATCTCACTCTAGATCTCCTAGTTCCTAGTTACTTACTGTATGCCTAGTACTTCACTTCTTACTCGGTTTCTCAGATCTTGTAGTAGTCTACTGGTCCCCTAGACCCTAGTGTTAATCTTTTGACCCATTGTTACCCATTGGCGGTTACCCATTACTGCTAGCAAAATAGTCCTCATTTTCTATTCTCTTTCACCATATTCCAACATAGAATAGACCTACAACATTGAAACATTGAATATCCTCTGGTCAGCTTCATACTGCACCAGACCAAGAGCATTTCAGAAGCAGAGCAGCTTGACTTGACTTTTGGCTTGGTAATAAATATTCAAGTAAGATAGCTTTATGTGATTGGCAGGTTGAACGTCTTCCAGAAGGTTAATGATAGACTACTTATTATACTTATTATTATACTTATTATAGTATTGTTACAGAGCAGAGCACCACTTCTGCTAAAGAGATAAAGTACGTTTCATACTTCAGGACATCTGTTGGATTTACAACCATTGACAAGCAACTCTGGCAACCAGGTCCCAGGCAGAATGCTACGCAACTGTTCCTGGGGAAAACAGGGGGTTAGTGTTGTGCATTCCCGATCTACAGTACTGTAGATTCCAGCATCTAGCACTTGCTTACTAGTTCTATGTTGCTTGTTCCACACATTCCTCCTTTCCCAGTTCATTTTTGAAGCTTCCTTTGTTCCTCATTTCTCATATCTGGTATCTATACACATACTAGCTCTAGTCCCATTGTTTCCTAGCTGCCAGTATTTTGGATCTGGTTTCAATGTATCATAGTTTTTCACATTACAGTCTCTTGTTAGCCCTAGTCTCTTGTGTAGACCTACAATACACAAGATTTCTGAAATCCAGTTTCAATCCGGTTTCTGCTTTGACTTGATTTCTCATTCATGGTCTCTACCTGCATTTGGCCAACAAAACAACTAATAACCAAGTAGATCAAAGTTATAGGAAATCCTTCACAAAGGAATGCTACTCAAGAAATGAATTTAAGTAGAATTTAATTACTGTGATCACACAAACCTAAACATGGCATGACAGAGATCAGTACACTTTAATCTTGGAGTAAAGACATAATGGAGTCACTGGCTATTTCAATAGGTCCAAAAATTGCAAATTGTTAATCATGTAACACAAATTCAAATTCAAATCAAATTCAAATTTTATTTGTCACATACACAATCCTACACAGTACGATATGCAGTGAAATGCTTAGGCAACTGCCCTGACCTTAGAACAAGAAAGAAAAAAAAAAAACAACAACAAAAAAAGTTACTTATCTAAGAAGGAATAAGAAATAATATCTATAAAGGAAATAAATATTTGAACAAAAAAGTAAATTTGAGAAAAATATATATAAGTAAAAATTGACTAAGAGAATAAAATAAAATATAAAATATAGAATATAAAATGTATGTAAGTACAAATATACATTAAATGAAGATATAAGGAAATAAGAAGTGAGAAGAACTGTACAAATGGAAAATATTGGCATGAAAAATTGTAATTGTACAAATGGAAAATAAAAATATTGAAATGGGGTGAACATAAGGAATGGAATGTCCAGGGGTGTGCAAATATGCAGTAAAGTGACATGTTAAAGTGGCTTGTGTGCATATTTAAAGTGTCTTATGTGCATAATGCCCATGAGTGAGCAGGTGTGCAGTGAGGACTAGTGAGCGAATGTCCTGAATGTCCAGAGTGTCCAGAGTGAGTGCAGAAGCATGTGTGGGTGTGCAAAATGGATCAGTACTGTGTGTTGTACTGATTAAGAGACCGTATCGCCTGCGGGAAGAAGCTCCTCCTCAGTCTCTCTGTGTTGGAGAACACAGTTCATAAACATGACTTTGGTATCTTATGACCATAAATGATTCCCTTATAGCCCCAATAGTCATGACCATTCCTTATTACATATTATAATTCCATCAATTCCCTGCATCAGCTCCATGGTTAGGTATTTTAAATATAGTTTTGCTAAACCATTTAAAAAGTAACGGCTTTCTGAATATTGCCTTTTTTCTTTAGATCAGAGGTCAGATCATGGGCTGACATGATGATCTAAGCCCGGTGTTAGACTGAAATAGGAATTATTGAGAAGATAGTCCAGTTTAATCTTATGAATAATTTCTGTTTTAGCATAACCCTGACCTGACCTCTGAATGAAATAAAAACACTAAATAAAAAATTCTGCTGCTTTACGCCTCTCTCTATCCAAATCCTGTAATACAAAATCCTCTGCATTTTTCCGCCTTTACTTGGGGTGTAGTGCATTCCGAGTCACTTTTGTATCTTTATACGAGTCATGATGGATGGAGCGACAATAAAACCTGACTTTGTTTAGTCCTCCATCACTATTTTCACAGCGGTTATACGATCTCTAAAAAGTGCCGCATTCCCAGCCGTGGGCTAGCCTTTCCGTTTTATGTTACACATCAGTGTTGTATCAATATTACGATGCTCAGGCCTGTTTCAATAATGGCAAGAGAGGGAAAGCAGCTTCAGGTTATGTCAGCGGCACACTCCAGCTCATAAATTAAATGGCGACGGCTGAAGAAGGCACCATATGATGGACTCAACCATCATCAAAGTTAATGGAGCAGCCAGAGAGAGAGAGAGAGAGAGAGAGAGAGAGAGAGAGAGAGAGAGAGAGAGAATGCTTATTGGGATTAGTTTTTTTTTCATTGTTCAATGAATAAATTGCAATGTGCGATGTTTCCACTCTGTTGGAGATTGACGCTAGAGCTTTTCTATATCTAGGTGAAAATGATCATTTTGGTTTTCCACTATTTTCTATCAGTTTCAAGTCAATTTTTTGACCTGAGACTATAAACAGGGCTTTAAATTGCTGTACAACGTGCTCTCAATTGCTTATTTATAGGCAATCATGGAAAAAAAAAATGTTTATGGCTCCATTACCATCAATACTATTCCTGTTGATTGTATTGGATAGGGACCCATCAATACCAATAGTGGTATTGGTATAACTGCACAGTTATTCATTCTTATTCATTCAAGAACATGCTTTGAGACCAACAACCAAATACCACATGATTCCAGATGACATCAGTCATCAGTGTAGATTCTCACAAGAATGAACAGATGGCACAACATGACAGGGCTCTTCATGATTAATGAGGCCAATCAAAGCAAAGCATTACTGCGCTCATAGAACTGTGCTCTTTGAACATGTCAAAAGTAGGAACAATGGCATTTTTTGCAATACAAATAACCTGAAGAAATGTTTTAATGGCATTTGAACTGTAACAGTGTGATGGCAGGTATGAAGCGAGCATGGCAATGAGAGCACCAAGTCATATGGTTAAGCAAAAGTGATGCACCATGTTTGTGAAATGTGTCTGTTTGTTGAGAGGTGGACTCATGGATATTGGAACAAATGGACATAACTACGAAAATAAATGAAAATCGTACTCGGTTGGGTTGAGAGCAGGAGACTGACTTGGCCAGTGAAGAATATCCATCCAAGAATATCCCATTTCTTTGCCCTGGGTAGCTTTCATTGTCTATTTTGGGACATTATAAATTTACAATATGAAACAGGGGTATTATTGGTCCTCTACACTCTACACAGAATTCATCCTACTACTTTTAACAGCAATCATGTCATAAATTAGCACCAGTGATCCAGTTCCATCGGCAGCCCATACTGTACCCACTTTGGCCATAACACTGCCTCCGCCATGTTTAACAGATGATGTGATACGCTTTGGATTATGAGCTGTTTCCTTTATTCTCTATGCTTTTCTTTTCCCATCATTCAGGTACTTGTTCATTTTGGTTTCACCAGTCTAAGGAATCTGGCAAAGTTTAATCAGGACTGTCTGATGTTGTCATGCCCCAGTAGTTACTTCATAATCATCTCTTGACTGCAGACTTCGACACTGGCACATCTACCTCTTTAATAATCTTCTTGAATTGGCTAGAAGGACACCATGGACAGGATTCTGCGTTCCTCCTGTTTAGTTGTTTTTTCCATGGTCCTACAGGCCTTTGGCTGTTGCTGAGCTTGCCAGTTAATTCTTTCTTTTGTACTGGCCACTCATAATGTTTTTGTCTCTCTGGTGCATTTATTTATTTATGTATTTATTATTTTTTTCCAGCCTTCCTTACTCTTCGGTCTTCATGTAGAGAGTTCGATTGAACGGCCACCAAATGCAAATGTAACACACTACAAACCACCCCCAGGCCGTTTATGTGCCGGATTAGTCATTGAGTAACTAGGGAACAGGCTACACCTGGCCATGGAACATGTAAGCCATTTGTTCCATTATTTATTCATTTCAAATTCAATGTGGTGATGTACAGGGGCCAAATGGAAAAAAAAAGTATATTTGCTCCAAAATTCATGGACTTCAATAAATAATCAACTAGCAAATGCGGTAATGAACAATTCTAGTAGCCGAAGTTCAATGTGCACGAAGTTCAATGGCCACTATTTCAACCAAGAAACAGAAATAACTCAGCATATTCAATGGTACGTCCTATTTTTATTTATAACTGAATAATTAATTGTATTTAAAAAAATATTCTTTGATTTGGTACAGATAAAAATAAACAAACAAACAAACAAATAAATAAATAATCAAACATAAAAATATGGACTCTTATTTGTATTCAGTCTGAAATGACAAAAAAATGGGAAATTGCTTTCATAAAAGTGACATTCTTTAAAGAAAAAGGTTATACAAGTTGCCAGTAACAGTATAATTATATACACACACCTGGTTTTGCCGAAGAAAATGGCACTACATTAAGGAAAAAATACAATAAAACTATATATCATAATTATATACATAAGACTGGGTGTTCTTTAAAAAAAAAAACTCTATATCTATTAATTTTTGATCATTGTTCCCGAAAAGTTGCCAACAATTTTGGAATTTGTGTTCGCAATCTGTGCTCCATTAAACACCAAACTTCATTCACATCCACTTAAATGGTTGATCATTAGAAATATTGCTTTTCTGTTAATGTCTTTGATAACAGTTGGAAACTAATTACACTTTAAACCCAAATCAGGCCTGCATCTGCTACACTGAGATGCTCAGATCGAAGCCATTGGCATCATCAGCATGGGATTAACTACATGTCAAAAACATTTCTTTAGTGATCTAGTGCATTCTGTTTCCAGACTGAAACTTCTAAAGCCGCACATTTTTTTTATTAGGGATGATAAAATGCAAGACCCAATGCAAAAATGTTCTCCGTTTTATTACACTCTAAAACGTGTCGGCGAAAACGAATTAGTCAGCAGAATTGAAGTTTTATATGGTTCAGATAATATAGAACCATTATACATTTAATCAAATTATTTAGAATCCTTTCCACATTTCTTTTCCATGGGTGTCGTACCGTACAAACAAATTTAAAATACTCCAAAAATATTGGGACAGTTTTTTTGCTACACATGCAAGCCATTTGGCTTTGAGATCAATATATGGATATGAGAATTTGGCAGTGTTATTTTAAGTCGGTCTGTCATAGAAAAACTGGGCTAACTGGAAGACCCAGTCTAGGACAAAAGAAATATATATATATATATATATATATATATATATATATATTTTTTTTTTTTTTGCTTTTTATGTCCACTACATCTCATACCTGCATATAAAGCTCCTTCAGTTTTTCCACACATTTCCACTTTGCTAAATAAACTCAAATGCCACATATTCAGCTTGTTTAAATGCTTTTTAGCCGTGATAAACTAAGAGCACTTTTTTTTTTTTTTACCTCGACAGTTTTACAGCCTCTGCTTCTTTCTCGTGGAGCAAAATGTTTAAAGTAGGAAAGAAATATGTGTATGTGTGTGTGAATGAAGGTGTGTTTAAGTGACAAAAGGAATATGTAGCTGCATGTCAGCACTTGTGCTACTGGACAGTGTTATTTAATATACAGCTAAATCCAATTCTTTTCCGTAGACCACACTGCTGACCTGATAAGCCTAAATACACAATGTCTGTTCATCCAGAACCAGCAAATATGCAAAGGTTTTCACTTAACACAGCTCAGCATTTACCTCTCTACTGCACACGTTATGATTTTATAATGGAGTGTTATTTTGAGTTCAATAACTTCTAATGGGCGGCACAGTGGCTTATTGGTTAGCACTGTCACCTTGCACCTCCAGGGTCTGGGTTCGATTCCCGCCTCGGGGACTGTGTGCATGGGGTTTGCATGTTCTTGACCTTGGTGGGTTTTCTCCGGGTACTCCGGTTTCCTCACAAAGACATGCAGATTAGGCTAATTGGCGTTTCTAAATTGCACTGTGTGTGTGTGTGTGTGTGTGTGTGTGTGTGTGTGTGTGTGTGAGTGTGTGTGCCCTCCAACGGATTGGTGCCCTGTCCAGGGTGTACCTTGCCTCATGCCATGAGTCTCCTGGGATTGGCTCAAGTTCCCCGGCACCCCTACATACAGGATAAAGAAGTATAGATGATGAGTGAGTTTGTAACTCCTAATGACTTCAACCTGGGGGATACTTCCAAACATAAGCACTATTTATCAATGCAAATCAATGCATTTTTTAAAAATGTTTTTGGTGGCTGGGGTTCACACTGATTTCCAGTTTGAATAGGAGGAGGTTTATAGCTCCTGTATTTTCATCCATGTACATGATCAGAGAATGGCTTTGCTATAAATGCTAAAAATATCCACATTAATAGGATCTCGCGACACGACAACAGCATGCAGCAGAGAGTAAAGGTTGTTCGCTAGTAACTGGAAGGTTGTTAGCAAAGAGCCTCTGCAGGAGTTCAGCTCTGTGCTTGGGTTGGATTAGGCGTCACTTGTTATTTGCTGTGGATCAAAGTGCTGGAAAATGAATAAATGTAAATGTAACATGACACCCTCAGAGAACAACTGAGATCTGTCTGTATCATGGAAAATAATGAGTGTTGAATATAAATAATAATAACAATAATAATAATAATAATAATAATAATAATAATAATAATAATAAAAACACTAATAATTTAAAGAATTAATAAGCACTAACATTGCACAAATAATGTGAAATATAAAGTTAAACTGTCTTCTGTCGAGAAAATCCTAGGAAAGATGCTTTTTTTTCCCCTCCACCATTGACCAGTTAACAGGTTTATTTATTTTACAACAGAGCCAGATTTGTTCTGACGCTTCTGATTGACTGTATCCTATGATCAACCGCTTCTTATCCTGGTCCCTTTCATGGTGACTCCACCTCCATGCACAGACCATGAAGGCTCACTGAATGGTTTGATTAAGATTATGCTTTACAATCTCAACCAAGTTGACCCTTAGACATCTCGAGAGCCACCGGCTTGGGGAAAAACACTTGTCCCTGCCAGCAGGTTACGGTATGACCTGACCATAGATGGACATCAACACTGGAGATACATGGAACAAGACATAAAATCTATTTTGCACTGCATATATTGCAGTTCAAAAATGTTTCTTAGGGGAAGTAAAAGATACAGGTGACTCCAGCATTACTGGAAGAAGTTCAGTGCATCTTATTCTCTCTATACAGGGGTTAATGTAATATTAATTATAGAGAAGTCCTATTTCTTAAGAAAGTACAGCAGCCCCGAGGCACAATATCTCATCATTTCGACTTAATATTTTAAACAGCATGATCTATCACTAAGCTTAATTTATTAAATATTAGCATATAAATCTCACTCTGTAGGCTGTTTCCCAGAGAGGAAGTACCCCAGATACCCCACATACTGATTTATTGAAATTCAAGGTTTTGACTCCTAATCTGTAATTTTAAATAAGTTTAAATCCATTTTCTGAATAACGTCCTCGTTGAAGGACAGTCCATTAAATAAATGTGATATTAAAATATTAATAATAATAATATATATATATACAATAAATACAATATTTAACTCACCTTCATATCGGTAAACATCATCATTATCCTTAGCTGTCTAGTTATTTGCCTACTGAGTGTAGAATGCTTCAGCGATATTTTTATAAACTTGTAAAATATACCTCCAATTTATCTGCATTAAGATTAGACTAATTGGCATTCCCAAATTGCCCATAGTGTGTGTATGTGTGTGTGCCCTGCGATGGATTGGCACCCTGTCCAGGGTGTACGCCGCCTCGTGCCCTAAGCCTCCTGGGGCCCCCGCAGCCCTGAATACAGGATAAAGCGGTATAGATGATGAGTGAGAGAGTGAGCTATCTGCATTATGCAATGTCCATCAACTGTCCAAAAACATTTGATCATCAAAATTTAATATCTTGCACAGGAAGCTTTACATACTGTATACAGTCATGTTTAATTATATGTTTTTGTGTGTAAAAACATAATAAAATCATCTAATTGTAGCAGGTCTTAGTATTTGGCAAATACAACCTCAGACGAACAACATGCTGTATAATTCCTTTTCACCATGCCATTATTAATTTAACAAAAATGAATCCAAAAAAGAATACAATTAAGGCAATACTAAATACCCTCTTACTGCTTTTAGAGGGTAAGTTGCCCTTGATTAATTACTCATCAGCAGGCATCTAGACCTCTATAAAAGCAGTGGTTTTGGAACATTCAGGTGTGTGTTAGCACAATGCTTAGAGGTAAAAAAACAACAACAACAACAACAAAAAAATACAAAAACAAAGCACTTTCCAGAGAAGCAATTGGAAAAAGACTGAACAAATATGGTTTGCCTGGAAGGGTGCCAGGAGAACAAGGGTGCTGGGCACCCTGTAGTCATTAAGTCGACCATGAATTGGATAATAGCGTATTCTACAGGTGGCACTGATGGCTCAGTGGTAGGTTTCTCACTGCCACGTATAAGGCCTGGGTTCAATTCCCACCCAATGCCCAAACTCCAGCCACTGGGTGCAGTGTCAGTCCAAAGTCAATGAAAATGGGAGGGTTGCATCAAGAAGAGCATGCGGCGTAAAACCTGTGCCAAGTTTTGTGCGAATCAGACAAACTGCAGTGGCGATCCCTTGATAGGAGCAGCCGAAAAACTACAGTAACAACAACTAAAGCATTCTAGATGCAAATGTGAAGCCATCTGTCCAACAGCTAAAACTTGGTTAAAATTTCTTCAGGCAAAAGGACAATGTCCAAATCCTTTGAACTGAAGCAATGTTTTAAGGAAGAATAGACCAAACAATGTAATAGTAATGTCTAGAATTGAAAGAGGGGGCACGAACACATCTGAAATGGTGAAATGGTGAAATTTTTGAGCTAGGCAGTGTATTTTCAATTAATTTATTTACTTAAATATTTTTTTAAGGAACAGTAACCTGAAATTGGTAAACCCATGCAGTGCAACAAAAAACAAATCTATTTCCACAATATCCACCTGCATGTTGAATTCATGACTTTTCCTTATTTCATGTCCTTGTGTTTGGTCATTAGCCTGTTACCTAATGTGCGCACCTGTTCAGAATCCAAGGATGTCTATTTATACCATTATATTCTTGGATCCTTGCCTGATCTTGTGGTTTAATTATCTTGACTTGTTACTGTCTGCTTGTGCTCTGCCCGTATACCTTTACAGCATTTCCATAAAAACAAAATGTTCTCTAAATGAGCAATTTATTGTAAAGTCATGTTTGTTGATTTTTTATTTTTTTTTAGTTGACTCTACACTCACCTAAAGGATTATTAGGAACACTATACTAATACGGTATTTGACCTCCTTTCGCCTTCAGAACTGCCTTAATTCTACGTAGCATTGATTCAACAAGGTGCTGAAAGCATTCTTTAGAACCGTTGGCCCATATTGATAGGATAGCATCTTGCAGTTGATGGAGATTTGTGGGAATGAAGGGCACGAAGCTCCCGTTCCACCACATGCCAAAGATCCTCTATTGAGTTGAAATCTGGTGACTGTGGGGGCCATTTTAATACAGTGAACTCATTGTCATGTTCAAGAAACCAATTTGAAATGATTCGAGCTTTGTGACATGGTGCATTATCCTACTGGAAGTAGCCATCAGAGGATGGGTACGTGGAGGTCATAAAGGGATGGACATGGTCAGAAACAATGGCACTAAGGGGCCTAAAGTGTGCCAAGAAAAGATCCCCCACACCATTACACCACCACCACCAGCCTGCACAGTAGTAACAAGGCATGATGGATCCATGTTCTCATTCTGTTTACGCCAAATTCTGACTCAACCATTTGAATGTCTCAACAGAAATCGAGACTCATCAGACCAGGCAACATTTTTCCAGTCTTCAACTGTCCAATTTTGGTGAGCTCGTGCAAATTGTAGCCTCTTTTTCTTGTCTGTAGTGGAGATGAGTGGTACCCGGTGGGGTCTTCTGCTGTTGTAGCCCATCCGCCTCAAGGTTGTGCGTGTTGTGGCTTTACAAATGCTTTGCTGCATACCTCGGTTGTAACGAGTGGTTATTTCAGTCAAAGTTGCTCTTCAATCAGCTTGAATCAGTCGGCCCATTCTCCTCTGACCTCTAGCATCAACAAGGCATTTTCGCGCACAGGACCGCCGCATACTGGATGTTTTTCCCTTTTCACACCATTCTTTGTAAACCCTAGATATGGTTGTGCGTGAAAATCCCAGTAACTGAGCAGATTGTGAAATACTCAGACCGGCCCGTCTGGCACCAACAACCATGCCACGCTCAAAATTGCTTAAATCACCTTTCTTTCCCATTCAGACATTCAGTTTGGAGTTCAGGAGATTGTCTTGACCAGGACCACACCCCTAAATGCATTGAAGCAACTGCCATGTGATTGGTTGATTAGATAATTGCATTAATGAGAAATTGAACAGGTTTTCCTAATAATCCTTTAGGTGAGTGTGTATAAAAAGCTTTCAGATTCCCTCCAAAGTCTGTGCCACAGAGCTTCGAAACAACACCCTCCCGCCATGTCACACAGTGAATTTAAACAATACTCAAAGTGACTTAGCCCTTCCCTGGGTCTCGGTTCTCATAACACGTAGACGGATTGTTGTAGTTTCATTAGGAGACCCTCATAAAAAACGAAGTGCCTTTTCATGCCGGTAAGAATCAATCCTGTAAATCTTGGAAGGTAATTCACTCTGAAAGACCTGTGACACACAGATGTGCAAACGCAATGTCACGCTCCACAACATTTATTTCTTTTTTCCACCTCTAAACCAAGTCATGAGCTTGGTTATACTTGAGCAAGAAAAAGAAAATAGTATAAGTGCGTTATACAAGGGGTGTCCAAGCCAAACTAGCACTTGTAATGAAATTTGACATGAATGAAGGCATAAGACTGATCGACATTTACACAAGACTTCCAGCACAATATGGTGATGAGACTCTTAGTCTCATAAAACATCTGAAAGGTGCAAACATTTTAAAGAAGGCTGTATGTCCGTGAATGACAATCCCGGCTGAGGTGGCTCGGAGCTCCAGTGAACTTTTAACAATACATACAGTGATCAATGGATAACTCCTCGCCAACTTGCACTTAAGATGCATCTGCCTTTGGGAACTGTACACAATTATACGACACCTCTTGCATGTTACAGGACCTCAGCTGGGGGTTACTGCCACATCCCCTGTACAGTCCTGACCTCAATCCAAGCCATTTCCACATGTTTGTCGAATTAAAGGAGTTCCTTAGAGGAGTGAAGCAGGAAGTCTGATCATGGCTCCGGCATCCTGAGAAAACTTTTTTACCTTGATGGTATTCAAACAGTAGTGAAACACTGGGATATGTGAATCTTTATAGCAGGGGATTATATACAGTAGAGGAGTAAAGGCAGATTTTACTCTCAGGACTATGTTCATTTATTCTGCACAATTAAAAGTTCCAGTTTGATTTGAACATCCCTCATAAATATACTCTATCTCAACCAAGAACTTTTATTTAATCATTAATAATAATAATAAAAAAAGCTGTTATTAGATTAATGAGTTTTTGTCAACTTTTGTATACTATTTTTATAGTGTGACTATTATTATTATTATTATTATTATTATTATTATTATTATTATTATTTAGGTCTTTTTCTTTGGATAATAAGCAAATAATTGTTTCTAACAGCTAACCTTATTAATATGTATTCACCTAATAATTTCACACTCTACATTTCTAATGATTAGAGTATTTGTTGTCTAGAATATGAGGGTACAGTATCTTGTAGGTTATCACATTCGTATTTCTTTACGGTGTAGTGGACGTGTTGCGTCCGACTCCATGCACATACTGTATATCGTCTGAACGGCATTTCAAACAGGAAACGCTGAATGGATCAGAATGTAAACTTAGTCCTTTTGTTCTGCTTAATCCATCTTGGCTAAAAACACACGCGCACACACTTCTTATGATGTCGTCCTAATTCGCGAGAGGCCTGTCAGTTTAAGTAGTTCAACTGTATCTGTCATCACTAATTAATGTCGCTCACGAAGGAATCAGAGTCAAGGGAGCTGCTCTTGTTAGTGTAAAATCAAACCGAAAACAGATGTTTTTTGCTAATCGTGATTCAGATCATAATTAAGGAAGCTGCTCTGTTTTGCTAATGAATCGATCAAGATCACAGGAGGCCTGTGCACGCATTTGAAAAAAGAGGTGCACTTATAAACTTTGTTTGGTTTGGCAGGAATCAACCTGCGACCTTAGGTTAAATTAAAACAGTACAGCTACTGTAGGACATAGGGGTGGGTAAAGCATAGACTGTGCATGAGAAAGTGGTATACGTACATGTGTTTATGCACAGTAGGAGAGCGCTACAGTACAGTATATAACCGGAATACAGTAGATGAGAAAACAAGAGGTAGAGGGAATAAAGTGTAATTGGAACATTACTGGAGTAGCAAAGAGGTAAGGAAACAGTAATATGGAAGGATTGCGTTCTCTAAGAAAATCACTGCATAGCTACAGTAAGAGGCAGTAGAGGGCAGGGCATAAAGAACAACCTAAACCTAAACATTGCAGTTTTTATCACTTATTTATGCATGCTTAATCCAAAACCTGTGATCAGCAATTACATGAATAATTGTTATAGGTAACAATGAAATGACGGCAGCTTTAAAATCTGGATCGGTACTTGCTGTATGTGGCATGGTGGCGTAATGGTTAGCACTATCGCCTTGGACCTCCAGGGTCCGGGTCCGATTCCTGCCTTAGGGTCTCAGTGCATGAAGTTTGCATGTTCTCCATGTGCCTGGTGGATTCCCTCCGGGTACTCTGGTTTCGTCCCAAAGACCTACAGATTAGGTTAATGTCTTGTAACCAAACTGTCTGTAGTATGTATGTGTGTGGTCTGCAATGGATTGGCACCCCATCCAGGGTGTACTCCGCCTCATGTCCTAAGTCTCCTGAGATCTCTGAGTCTCCAGCCGGGATCCTGTACACAGATTAAAGTGGTATAGTCGATGAGTGAGTGAGTAACCTACAATATGTTGGGTGAGTCAACCTAGTTAACACAAAATGGAGGTATAAGCAAGTATTTATCCTCCTTATTATTATTTGCTTCACACAGCGTACAAATGATGCCCTCTGTTCTAAGCTCTAGCTTTCTCATCAAATGAAATGGCTGAATTCTCAATGTTGGTACAGAACAGGTCGATTTGAGGCGCTCTTCCCCTCCCCACCGTCCCACCTACCTAACATGATCACAGATATTCATGAGCCTCTGTCACTGATCAAATTCACTTAATGCAGATTTATGGGTTTTTCCTGGACGGTTTGTATGTACGCTGGGTGTCCAGCGGTCAATACGCATTAAGATAAATCCCTTTATGAGCGCTTATTCACTTTGGTTAGAGATGATGTTTATCAAACACTGATTTTATAAAATCCATAATGTGATGCATGTGTGTGTGTCTGTTTGCTTTTCTCTGCTAATCTCCATTTTTCATCCGCAAGTCAGTGTTTGATGTGGAGTAGGGATGTTAACCAGGAGTGCTGGATTTACGATCCACTTCAAGTTGTGGAAGGAAACATGGTTAGGCAGATGTAATCGTGTGTGGAATGAAAACTGTCATTTTCTTTCAAAGATAATAATTATGAACTCCAAACTGTTTACACCATTATTTAAATGTGTATGTATCTGTTTTATCTGTTTTTGTATTTAAACTTGAAGAGATTTTTCCACCTTTTTTTAACCAAAAAGTAGTGCCTGTATGACTTTGATTTAAAGGGCACCTATTATGCAAGTTCACTTAATTGATTAGACATTCACATCGGTTTACTCTTTTTTACCCCATTTTTGTATTGGCCAATTTAGATTTTTTCCTAATGTGATCTCATATAGAACCAGGTTCTCTCTGTGCTTAGTGGTTTTCATCCAGGTACCCAAGTTTTTCTCCCACCGTCCAGACACATGCAGAATAGACTAACCGATGTTCCCAAATTGCCTGTATTGTGTGAATGAGCATGTAAGAGTGTGCATAAATCTATGATCTGCGAAGGATTGATACCCCATTCAGGGTGTAACCCCCACCTTCTGCCCTAAGTGTCCTGGGATAGGCTCCAGGGCCCCTTGCAACCCTATATACAGGATAAAATGCTACAGACGATGAATGAGTGAGTGATCTCGTATAAAAATATCTTCCTGCCTGAGGTTTTTGCTGAGCTTTACTATTCTCTGGTGAGGCTGGGCCTGGCAAAAGCTCATCTGCATAGACACTGAAACAGCATGTTCAGAAGAGGAGTGGAACCAAGCAAGTTTGAGATATGTTGACCTTTTTTAACTTGTTAAAGAAATAGTAGAATATGGGACTTTTAATACATATTTAATAAACCACAGCAGAGGCATGTGCACTGCTCATGGCCAGGGGAATCCTGGGATTCTTGAGTTCAACCAGCAGAAACATGTGATGAATATTTAAAATAAAATAAAATGGTCCACCTCCTATTTGTACCTGTATTTGCATTTGGTCCAAACACAGTGTCTGTTTAATTTGTAAAATGTACGTTATATTCGATTACATACCAAATTCTCATGCATCATTAGCAACTGCATGGTATGGTGTAGTAAAGAAGCACATGGAAAAACTGGTATGAATATGCATATTCATCCGTTTTCACATTCAAAGGAACAAAGGAAACGTTTAGGGATGCTCTTAACAATTTAGTCATTTCTTGCTCATTACAAAAACTAAATTTATTACTCAGCCTGGATTATGGTTAATGGTTTAAATTTCACCTTCAGTGGTACTTTAAAATAAATAAATAAATAAATAAATAAAAGCCATGAAAGGTTTAATGGCAACTTGTGGAGCATCAGTGATTTATCTAGGTTCAAAAGGGCCACTAATTAAAATCCATACTCTTAATGAGCTTTCACGACCCCTTGTTGGTTAACGTGATTACAGGAGATAAGAGCGGAAAATCGAGTTTCTTTTAATTAAGTCCAAGATTTACTTCTCCCGTCCCACCCGTTTTCCCAAAACAAGCAATGAAGCTAACAGGGTTTGCTCTGATTTAGGCTGCTTATATTTGTTCTCGATTAAGCAATCACCGAACAAAGTATAAATCTATCGTCTTTATAATGGGAACTGTTGCTTTGGTTTTGATGCTCTTCTCTTGTTTATTTATGCTCATACACACGTGGACAAAATTGTTGGTACCCTTCGGTCAATGAAAGAAAAACTCACCATGGTCACATAAATAACTTTAATCTGACAAAAGTAATAATAAAAAAAAAAATCTATGAATGTTAACCAATGAAAGTCAGACTTTGCTTTTCAACCATGCTTCAACAGAATTATTTAAAAAAATGAACTCATGGAACAGGCCTGGACAAAAATGATGGTACCCCTAACTTAATAGTTTGTTGCACGACCTTTTGAGGCAATCACTGCAATCAAACGATTCCTGTAACTGTCAATGAGACTTCTGCACCTCTCTGCAGGTATTTTGGCCCACTCCTCATGAGCAAGCTGCTCCAGTTGTTTCCGGTTTGAAGGGTGCCTTTTCCAGACAGCATGTTTCAGCTCCTTCCAAAGATGCTCAATAGGATTGAGGTCAGGGCTCATAGAAGGCCACTTTAGAATAGTCCAGTGTTTTCCTCTTAGCCATTCTTGGGTGTTTTTAGCTGTGTGTTTTGGGTCATTGTCCTGTTGCAAGACCCATGACCTGCGACTGAGACCCAGCTTTCTGACACTGGCCAGCACATTTCTCTCTAGAATCCCTTGATAGTCTTGAGATTTCATTGTACCCTGCACAGATTCAAGACACCCTGTGCCAGATGCAGCAAAGCAGCCCCAGAACATAACAGAGCCTCCTCCATGTTTCACAGTAGGGACAGTGTTCTTTTCTTGATATGCTTCATTTTTCCATCTGTGAACATAGAGCTGATGTGCCTTGGCAAAAAGTTCCATTTTTGTCTCATCTGTCCATAGGACATTCTCCCAGAAGCTTTGTGGCTTGTCAACATGTAGTTTGGCATATTCCAGTCTGGCTTTTTTATGATTTGTTTTCAACAATTGTGTCTTCCTTGGTCGTCTCCCATGTACTCCACTTTGGCTCAAACAACGACGGATGGTGCGATCTGACACTGATGTTCCTTGAGCATGAAGTTCACCTTGGATCTCTTTAGAAGTCTTTCTGGGCTCTTTTGTTACCATTCGGATTATCCGTCTCTTTGATTTGTCATCAATTTTCCTCCTGCAGCCACGTCCAGGGAGGTTGGCTACAGTCCCATGGATCTTAAATTTCTGAATAATATGTGCAACTGTAGTCACAGGAACATCTAGCTGCTTGGAAATGGTCTTATAGCCTTTACCTTTAACATGCTTGTCTATAATTTTCTTTCGAATCTCCTGAGACAACTCTTTCCTTCGCTTCCTCTGGTCCATGTTGAGTGCGGTACATACCATGTCATCAAACAACACAGTGACTACCTGGAGCCCTATATATAGGCCCACTGACTGATTACAAGATTATAGACACCTGTGATGCTAATTAGTGGACACACCTTGAATTAACATGTCCCTTTGGTCACATTATTTTCAGTATTTTCTAGGGGTACCATCATTTTTGTCCAGGCCTGTTCCATGAGTTTATTTTTTTAAATAATTCTGTTGAAGCATGGTTGAAAAGCAATGTCTGACTTTCATTGGTTAACATGTATATAATTTTTTTTTAAATATTACTTTTGTCAGATTAAAGCTATTTATGTGACCATTGTGAGTTTTTCTTTCATTGACCGAAGGGTACCAACAATTTTGTCCACCTGTGTATTCTGCATAACATATTTAACAGAAGCTTTGATGATCCAAGATTGCTAAAAAAATGGTACAATATGGTACAATAATAATATTACATATAACAATATAGTGTACAAATGATGCAATTGTTTTATCTCGAGATATTCCTCCCTCTAACTCATTAATTAACTGAATTCGCCTGTAGATGACACAGGGATTGCATTATTAGTAACTGTCATTTGACCCAGCAGATCCACACATCTCAACAACACATCTTCTGATCCGCCTGATATTTTTTGCAGCAAGCAGGCGAGCAAGTTAACGCCTCACGGTGCCTACATTTCACACAGCCGCCCTCGGCTCTGCCGGTTTTAGCGTTTATTGTTCATAATGCGCAGCTCAAGCCTTGACTATTCTACTGCTTTGCCTTTTATTAGATAATACTGCATTCTGCAGCTTCGCCGAAAGACAGTAATGACTCAGAGGAAACATTTCAAATGTATCGCTTGTTGTCTGGTGGGTTTATTGCTTAAAAAAATAAACCTTTATCTTATGCTTGGCTCACAATGACTCATTTAAAAATGTGCGAAATGGTTCCCTTCCAACATCAAATCTGTCTAACGTGCATAACAAACATGAACCAAATCATATTTATAAGCCATCAGGACGCTTCTTTACATCAGTAATGGTTATGGTGCTTTATACCACAGTGCTGTTGAAATTAAATTGTGGATTAATTTTCTGTGTATATCTGACAGTGGTGGCAATTGTCGCTGTGGTGAAATGGTACTAAAATACTTATTGTAGTAACATATCACAACATCTCATTGCTGATTTATTTTTATTTATTTATTTATTTATTTATTTATTTATTTATTTTTTAGAAAGTCTACTAATCTCATTGTGGCTTATTCCCTTTATTATATCTCATAATATTTAAAATGTTTTTTACTTGTCCTCAAGAGTGGAACGCCATCGTAACCAGTGGAGGCGGTGACCACAAAGAATTCTGTGATAAAAAGATTTATGATTCTCTGATGGTTTGTGACTGCAGTCACTTGATAGTTTAAGACTGAACTATTCATGGACTCTATATTAACCTAAACATGCTGCATTGAACTTTCAACCACATAGCACACAGTTATACCAGGGACTAATTTATAGTCCTCTTACAGTATATCACTCACATGACGAGTGTACCTGTTGAGTCTGGTTTCTCTCAAGGTTTCTTTCTACTGTCATTTTAGGTAGAGTTTCCTTTTCATCGTCGCCCTCTGCTTGATCATCAGGGAAAAACTGATGGTTATACAAGGATGGTATCAAAAAGGTTTGATATTTGCGATTTGGTGGCTTTTCATACGTCTCTTGTGAAATGGCTTAAAAACTGGCAGTACGCTTTGACGCGATGTTCCTTCTGCTCCTGGGTCAGCAGCCTGGGGCGGCAACATAACGCATGTTCAAATTACACATGAGAATTGCCTGGACGTTTTCCGCATTACACACAGACAATGGCATCAGTGTTGTGGATTGCTTTCCAACGATCATCATGGACAAGTGATAAGAGTTCAACATTTTCAGGGGTTAAGCTCTTTGATCTTTCTGCATCTTCCACTGATGTTTTTCTGTTCTTGAAGCATTCAAAACACCTCAAATGACTCAGCATCACTGTAAAATTGCAGAATAATTTAAAACATCTACTGTATGTGGCAGAGTTGCCCAGTTTCACGCAGAATTTCATGTCCACTCTTTATTCATGGTCAGAAGAGCACCAGCTGCAGAACTCCTGATGTTTACAGGACAATGTCTTTTGGCACACTGACTTATGAAAGTGCTCGCAGTGACTTTGCAGCCTTGTACTGCCATCTGCTATACAAATAAAATGTAATTGAATTCAAATGATGAGATTGAGTTAAGGACCTACAGTAGCTTCCTATCTACTGCCACAGTTTTCCGCCATCTTTCCAAGTGACCTTCTCACCTGTTTTTCATTGTTGATATCCAAAATCTGTAAGAATCATCAAGAAAGCTGTTTCGGCTCTAACTTGCAATAATATTTCCAGTTTGCCATAGTTAAAGTGAAGTATATTTGTATCTTAAGCTACTGTATCTTTGTTACTTAAATATATTTGAGTAAGTGGTGCAAAAAGATGATTAATAATGCAAGTTTTTTTAAAGACAG
This sequence comes from Clarias fuscus, assembly GCA_030347435.1. NCBI lineage: Eukaryota > Metazoa > Chordata > Actinopteri > Siluriformes > Clariidae > Clarias > Clarias fuscus. The sequence goes on from CM059208.1 coordinate 8,746,987, forward strand.
CCAACAAGAGAACCATTTAAACTAGACAGGACTGCAGTGCAGGTCAAATAAGGTGTCTGAAGGAGATTTTCCCCCCTTGGGGTTTTCTTTTGAGGAGACAAATGGAGAACAATATGCTCGACTTAAACACACAGCATCGGCGGTGTAATTGGCTGAGTAAATAACACGTTTAAAGCTGCTGAGGAGCAGCCGGGCCAATAATGATCCGCATACCCGGGTCGATCTCCTCTAACACTGATGCAGTGGAAGTCATTAAATAGTTAATAAGCTAAGTTTAAGTCCCACTTTTGATACAGCAATTTTATCAAGGAACTTTGTACATTCTTACCCGAGTAAGGATCCTTCAAATTCGTGAATATTGTAGGGATAAAAGTCAACCAGTTTTGTTTAATTGATGAATAAAAAAATAAAAAAATCACATTCACTCCAAGTATTTATTCATTAAAATATGTCCTTTAAACACTCATGCACAAAGAGACAGGAATCGAACCCGGACCCTGGAAGTGCAATGTGACAGTGCTACACTACTACATCACCGGCGCCGCCCTGCCCTTAAACACTACATATGAATTAGCAATCACATTATTAAAACCCTGCATCTGTTGTAAACCTTTCATGGCAGGCTTTAAAAAAAAAAAATTTTTTTATAATGACACAGCTATGACAAGCATCAAACTTTCGATAACTGCTGATGCTACATGCAGATTTTCTTGCATATGCTCCACTTAGCAACTGGTGGTATGACAAACTTTATTAACCTTTCAGAAGATTTCTTTAATCAGTGGCTACAGAAAATTGCTGATTGACAGGATGTGATTTTCCAACATCGAGTAACCTCTAGCATCACAGAATACATAAATGCAAATACTATAAATGCATGATTATAACCACAGACTCTGTAGTAGCACTTTTTCTTCATGAGCAAGCCATTAATATTAATGCGTTAATGGGTTGGGAGTTCTTACAATCTTTATGGACACATTTTAGAGTCAGCAAGACCCTTTACCCAAGCCTGAGTTTTTTGATGATTATTTATTATTATTATTATATTATTATTTATTTTTTGTTAAGTTTTGTGGTAATGTTTCAAGGTTAAAATTATATATATATATATATATATATATATATATATATATATATATATATATATATATATATATATATATATATATATATATTATTTTATTTATTTTTTTTTTTGAACATCTACTGTATTGAGGCCAAACATAGAGATTGGAAAATGAGCCCATTAAGTGTACTGCAAATGTTCCTCCACAGCAGTTAAAATTGGTAAAAAAAATAAAGCCTACTGTAGTTCAGAAAGTTCCCAGAAAACCATGGTATTTCGGACAAACTGCAAGTAAAGTGCTTCAGAAGCCACAGGAGGCGAAAAAAAAAAAAAAAAAAAACATGCTTTCTTTAGCATCAGAAGCATTTTGTTTCTACAGTTGATGTAGTACTGTATCTACAGTGTCCTGCTTTTTAGCCTTATTTCCTTTACTTAGGTGTACGGTACTGTAGTTGTCTGGTCATGATATACAAGTCACACAATCGAATGCCTATTGATAGCTCAACAATGATTAACGACCATTAATACTCACTGTTCTACTTTTTATTGACACCCATTTTTATTGATATTGTAAAACCACCATTTTGAATGAAATTTGGATTTGTTTGAAGTCAGCAAGCAGAATTTTATGCAACATCTCAGCAATGTCTTCACTTTAAACATTGGTACTTTATATCTGGGAACAGGCACAGATGTTTAGAATAGTTCCTAGTGTTCCTAAAGTATGGAGTCAGAAAATGCATGGACCCCTAATTACTGCTTTGAATGGAAAACACCTGTCCCAGCCTCATATCTCAATTCATCTTACCGTTCTGGTATAGCACACATTATAGCAAACATAGTAGCACAGTAGTTTGAAAGTACATGTACCATGGTATATAATACTAGAATTTGAATCTATCTATTTTTTGACACTATACCATACCAATAGTAAAAACATGCTGAATGTTAGTAGACACTGTGGTACACAATAAGTACCACTGTATTTACTTAATTACATGTATATATCACAGTACTTCCTTGGTACGCATAGAAGTGTCACAATGCCTACCGTGATACACGATATCATTACCTACCATGGTAATGTCTAAAGTAACGCTAATATTATGGTATATTTAGGGATGTACTACGGCTTACCATAGTCAACAGAAGCATACACACCATAGTAAAAATTCTTATCGGGTTGGAGGTGTTGTTTATTTCTAGTTCCTATCATTTTGCAATCCTGTTAGTTCTGCTTCTGCTTTTGACCTCGGCGTGTCTGATCTGGATTACAACCGAGTTATTTGTGTGCGCTGATCGTGTCTGATTTTTCCAATCCACATTACAAACTCTGAGCATGATTCACGGATAAACCTTAACAATAAACTGGAGGCAACCCAAGACCTGCTGAGGTCACAGAGCCCTGTCTCATTCCGTCTCAATTTCCTGATGTTTTGCTTCCCATAATAAATAACTTGCGGCTTTGTCTTTCTTTCACACTACATAATTTTACATATTCTTACAAGCTCTGGATGCTGCAGGAAGGTGAGAGAAGAAGTCTGTCATGCTTTCGATAGCCACCAAGAACCCCATAAGATCTCAAAGACAAACAAGACTGTGCATTTATTTGATGTTGAAAAAAAGTTATTATTCAAGAATTTTCAACATTTTAAATCTATTTATTCCATGTCTTTTTTTTATTGTATTGTTAATTAATACAAATGGTTACACATCACATTAGTGATATAAGGTATTACTGTAACTATAAATAATACAGTTTAATACTTGTATTAAAAGCTCTTAACACAATATTAACATCTGATATTGATTTACCTGAATATAATAATCTTTTTTTCTCCACTGTTAAACAAATGTTTTTTTTATTAATTTATAATTAAGCATAGATTATGTGGAATGTTTACCATGAAAGTTATTATTATAGAAATTTAAATGAGAAAAAAAGTATTGTGAAATGCTATTAATCTCTCTCTCTCTCTCTCTCTCTCTCGCTCTCATTAGCACTACTGCCCTCTCCAATGTAATTCAAATGCTCGGAGCACTAAAGTAATCAAACAGACCAATCATGTACAGAATGTGAAAGAGTCTCTGTACATAAAGACAGAAGGAGAATTTCACAGCGAAATCAGAGAGTCCTTAAGTTCACACGATAAAAAAAAAAAAGATCTATCTAAATTACTCCCACCTCACACACTTTTTTGCATGACCTGAAGACCAGCATCTGCAGAGCATGGATTGTTTAATCTCCACCTGAAGCATAATCGATCCTAAATGTGGGAATTTGAACACACATCCAGAATAGTTGAAATGACATCGTATCTGAGCAGAGACCAGAACTACTGTATGACCAATGGCAAGATCTTTTTAGAATCAACTGGAGACCATAATTTCTTTTTTTATTTCCCTTTAGAATAGCTAACTTTTCTAGCTACTTTAATGGTCGGTATGGAACCCTGCTCGTACTGTACCAATCCTGTAGTACTTCTTCTTTATTTTGTATTTATGTTCTTTTTTTTTATGTCACGTATGAACACACTGCAACAACACGAGTGTGAAAGCAGAAATCTTTCCATTGTCTGCGCAAAAAAAGCGAGGCTGTGCAACGGTGAATGAGCAGCAATTCTATTCCAGCAAATTGAGTGTAATTTCTCCAGGCAGCTTGTCTGAAACCAAAGTCAAGTGTTTTTACCTCAGACATGCTCCCCTCATGAGTCAACATGAATTTACCAAATACAATCAGGGACCCTTATTGAGCCAGAGGCTGACCTGACATCGGCCCCTCGTCACAGCTTTCGAGCGACATGATTTAGTGTACAAGCGCCGAAAACATTACGGGGAAAAATAGAAAGACGTTAGGCTTGGTGGAGGAAAAAAAGTGTTTTTTTTCACCACAGAAAAAAGTGTCTGGGGAAGATGTTTGTATGTGTGGGATGCTTCAACAAGAATGAATTTCAATTCATCAAAATTTATACAAACCTTTACTTGTAGTGTAACTCTGACTTTTCCCTTTACTTCCTGACTGAAGAAAATATTCACTGTATGGACAAAGGTATTGGGGCAAATCTGCAATGACATTGTATCCAAATACTCACTCACTTTTTACAGCTTTATCCTGTATACAAGGTTGCAGGGGAGCCTGGAGCCAATCCCAGGAGAATTAGGGCATAGACCTATGGTACACCCTGAACCGAGTGCCAATCTATTGCAGGGCACACAGACATACACTGCAGACAAAATGGGCAATCTGGGAATGCCAATCAGTCTAATCTGTATGTCTTTTGACTGTAGGAGGAAACTGGAGAACCTGGAGGAAACCAACCAAGAGGGAAGAACTTCATGCACACAGAGGCAGGAATCGAACTTGGCTGAGAATTGAACCTGGACCCTTGAGGTGCACAGCAACAGTGCTAACCACTAATCCACCGTACCGCCTGTATCCAAATACATATATTTCAATATGGAGTTGGTCCCCCTTTTGCAACTATAACAGTGCAGTGTTTCTATGGGACTTCGGCCCATTCATTCTGTAGAGCATTCATGATGTCATGATACATTCTATAAAGCATTCATGATGTCAGGCACTGATGTTGGACGAAAACGGCTGGCTCGCAATCTCCGTTCCAGTCCATCCTAAAGTTGCTCAGTGGAGTTGAAGTCATGGCTCTGTTTGGGTCAGTCAAGTTCATCCTTACTTTGTGCACTGGGGCACAGTCATGTTGGAATAGAAAAGCGCCTTTGTCTAACTGTTGCCATAATGTTGGAAGCATAGTCCAAGATGTATTGGTATGCTGATGCATTAGGATTGGCCTTCACTGGGGATAAGGGGCTTGATTGGAACACTTGAATTCAATAATTAACAGTTTTTTAATTTCCATATAGTCAATTAAAAATTAATTTTTGTGCAAAAGATAGGCTAATAAATGTTTTATATTAGATAAGCTTGAGTGATCCAAGGGAAACATGAGAAACACATGAAACAGTTCATCCTAACTCTGAATCAAACCAATATCCCTGGTTTGACTCTCGCTGAGTCTCCTCTACATGCGAATTATAAGTACCTCTACATGTAATGTTGAACCACACGCCTCCTGTTTATTTCTTTGTTTTCCTCACCCCTGCTTCACCTCTACCTCCACCCCCCCCCCCCCCGATGCTTGTGTGCACCTGTTACTCATGATTAGTCATGTTGTGTCTCATTAGTATGTTTATAAAGCTTGTTTTTTTTTTTCTGTAGTCATTTCAAGTCAGGTTTATATTATGACTGTGATTTTGAGCCATGGGGCCAGTGATGTCTAATTGTCTACTGTAGGTACTAGGAGACTAACACAATTGGCTTTACCCAGTATATTACAGTACAGTGTTCTTTAGAATAGGGCTGATGATTGAATGATTCATGTTAAAAAACATCTTTTCACTTTCAATTTTTTCAGTTATTTGAAATTTTTATTGCTTGGTGCTTCTTAGCTGTACCAGCTTCATTGCCACCGCTTTTACACTTGCTTCTGGACGTCCTGGACTTTTACTGCACTTTTAGAAGATGCACGCTGCACAAGCGCAGTTCTTTTCCCGACAAAGTGATGGGGTGAGAAATTGGATCGAGTATTTATACAGTAGTAAATTCCTTGAAAATGACACAAAGTAAGTGATAACCTGCTGTTTGTGTGCCATAAACATGGTACTCACCACAAGAATGTACTATGAACTTAATGCAGTGTTCTGTAACATGGCTCGGACATACTATGGTCATACAGTAGCACAAGCTTGTTGTTTGCCTTTTTTTCAACGTCAAATAAGTACGCCGTCTTATTTGTCTTTGAGATCTTCTTGGTGGCTATCGAAAGCATTACAGACTCAGTTTGTTGTGAGAGATCCGTTCATGTAGCGACAATGCAGAGTGACAGCTCAATAAGAAATAAGTCAGAAAACCAACCAATTTTTCCTGTCTGCATCATGCTTGTAGTATGTCAATGTAGTCCCTAAGATATGTTAGTAACGTTTAAAAAAAAAAAGAAGCTTAGTGGCTCCATGTCAAGAGAGACAATACTACCACCTTAGCGTTTTCTTTTTATACTGCATTTCTTCCAAGTTGCACATGGCATTAACATAAACTTAATTTATTTAATTGAACATTTTTTTTACAACAGATACTACACTACAATATCAATATTTGCACGTGATATGAGTAACTACAGATATGAATAGCTACAGTACTATAACATAAAATTAATCACCACTGTCTGGCCAGTTAGAACAGAGAGTTCAGTAATGCTATGTTGTAAATTACATTCATAATTATGGAGGCATTCATAAAGTTTTATTTTTATTTATTTATTTATTTTTATTTTTTATTTTTTATTTTTGGATTTTTCCCCGATTTTCTCCCTAATTTAGTCGTGTCCAATTCCTCCCCGTCACTAGGGGGCTCCCACATTAAGGCTACTACTACCACTCAGCCGGGAGGGCCGAAGACTATCACGTGCTTCCTCCGAACCACGTGACGCCAGCCGACCGCATCTTTTCGAACTGCTCGCTCGCGCACCGTTGGGGGCGGCGTAACACACTCGGAGGACAGCGCTATCCGCTCCCTCTGTTGCGCGAGCTCACAGACGCCCCTGACTGGCTGTAGAGCCGTGATTAATGTGGGAGCACTAAGTACCTCTCATCCCTCCCCTCTGAGAGAGCTCGGCCAATCAGCTCTCTCTAGACCTCCGGCTGCGAGAGGTTACAGCACCACCCGGGATTCGAACTAGCGATCTCCGGATGATGGGGCGAGCACTTTAACCACTGCGCCACTCGGAGGCCCTATTTTTATTTTTTAATGGTACATAAAAAACAAAACAATTTATAACATATAATTACATAACATTTGTATAACACCATAATTTATGGTACATTATACAATGATATAACAAATTATATAGCAACATAACTAATATACTGTATATTAAAACAATGAATGGTATCTTATGATAAAAATGTATCTACGTCTGTTAGGTATTTACATATGTAGTTAGACAAATATAATACGATGTAGACAGAACCCGCTTTAAAGAGCTCAAACCAAAGGAACAGAAGGAGAACAGGATGATGCACAGAAGAATTACAGCCTGGGGGACTACATAAAGTGAAATAGTTTATCTCAGGATTTATGCCACCGATCCTGTAAACGTGACAGCCATTTTTCTTCCGAATGGCCCCCTCATTTCGCATTCACTTAGTGCGGACATTAGTGATTCAGAGTTCAAAGTCAATCTGGGGGAAATGTTCTCTTCTCCTTGGGGGATTTGTCTCATCTATAGGTGACTTCACTGCAGTCAACTGCAGTGTTGTTATCTTGAAAGCTTTAGCTGTGGACACACACACACACACACACACACACACACACACACGCACACACACACACACACGCACGCACACGCACACACACAGGCACACACACACGCACACACACACAAACACACATGGCTATTTGGAAACTAGGATGGACACACAGGGAGGAATTAGAGGCCATGTGTGTTGGACGACTCTTTCAAGGCTATTTCTGGTTAGTTTTAGAGCACATGGCCAATATCAATTTCCCCTCCATTCCTCTAATCAGGCAAAAAGGCACTTTTCAATTCACCACAGTCTCTTCCTACTGAAGTCCTCTAATAGGATTTTTTCTGTTTTCTCTGAAAAGCCGGTTTCATTCAAGTTTTATCCAAGAGGGTTTCAGCTTGAGAATTGCACAGAAAAAAAAGAAAAAAAGAAAGAAAGAAAGAAAGAAAGAAAGAAGGAAAAAGTCTTTGTTGCACTGACACTTACTTACATTAAACACATGAATGATCACCAAATAATGGATAGATACTTGTTGCAGAGAAGATGAAGGGATGGACAGATGAAGGAAAATGTGGATAGGGTTTTAAACAGAGAGACAGACAGACAGACAGGCATATAGATACAGACAGACACATGCAGATATATAGATATTGTAGTTGGATGGATGGATGGATGGATGAGTGTTGTATAAATGATCAATGGGTTGTTCAAAGTACAGTATAGTGTAGATAGATGAATATATGGAAGGAAAGATAGACAGACAGATAGACAGATAGATAGATCTCCTCCTTCATTTGCTTGTCTTCTTCCTGAAGCTCAGGTGGATGTCTCGTAGTGATACGTTCCTGTGAGGCTCTGCAGTAGGAACATGTGGGAATTAGAACAATCAGTGTTAGAGAGGAGAGAGTGGAGAGATCTCATGGAAGGATAAAGGAGAGTGAATGAGAGTCGGGGCCTGTGGCCATCACTTCTGCCCTTTTTAATCAGTCCCGTTGTGTCAAAGAAAGAAATGAGCACTAGAGACCTTAGTGCCCAGAGCAAAGCCAGACTAAAAATAAAGAACAGACAGAGAGGGATAACGAGAGCGAGAGAGAGAGAGAGAGAGAGGGCGAGAGAGAGAGAGAGAGAGAGAGAGAGAGAGAGAGAGAACCAATGCTCTGATAGATGCTGATGAAGGCTAGCATGTCCTTAAAGCATGTCCTAGCAATTTGCATTCTAGACAATCTTGGGCCGTGAGTTCAGCATTGGCAAGAAACTAAAATCTTTTTCCTGCTGGTGTTTTTGGGCCCAAATTCAGTTTACAAATTACATTTAATTTATTGAGTTGATTTCAGTCTGCACTCAATCACGAAACACCACCAGCAAGATCTGACAGTCACTTTCAGACTTACTGTAGCACTCTTGTGCAAGTGTGCACTGCTCCATCATTTATTATTACACCGATTATGTTATAATATTTCTACATCATCCTTTGATTGTTGATTTTATTAATCTTGACTTGTCAGTTCAGATTGGTTCAACATAAATGCTATAACACAAATATTATAGTTAAACTTTAGATTTTTAGAATGTCTCGGCTTGATAAAAAAAAGGTTTTACTCTGCACTGTTAATATGAAGAAGAAAAAAAAAAACAATGAGCATGACATGGACATTTTATTTTAGGCAAATTGTTGCTGTTTTTATTCTTTGCGTGTGAATTGGGTGAATGTTGTTTGCCGTGCAATAATGTTTATTAGAGAGCTAAATATGCATGATGATTCCCGTACTTGCTAAAATCCTTTCCTCACTTCTGTGTGCTTTTTTCGATTTGTGCCCAACACCTACTTTTCAGCACAATTACTTCCTGACATACAGATAAATGAAACTAGACTAAGTGTGTCTTAGCAGTAAACTTATTCTTTAAGCGGATAAAAGAGCAACAACATGGCTGCATGATATTGATAAAAAAAATAAATAAATAATGAATGAGTCAAATGCAATGCGCACTGAGAACGATTTAGAGCCGCGGAGCTCACTAATGCTAAATGAAATGCATTGTAGGCTCTGGATGAGAGCGGTAAGATGATCCGAGTGAAAAATTAGCACATGGTCTGAAAGTGACATTCAACATAATCCCTCCAAGTGCTTTCTTCGGGGCGCAGGCCTCCGGCAAACTCTATTAGATTTTTCGTGGCATCTTTAATTAACCGGACTGATTGAATTAGCTAATTATGAGAAACGAATCAGTGTGTCTCAGGGGTCTGAGCTCTTTGGACAAGATCGCCATGCCTTGGGGCAATTCAGCAACCCTGGCCATGATTTATGCTCTGACTCTGTGGGTTTACACTGACCCAGTTACAAACTACAGCTATTGGCCTACAGTGTGGAAGTTTCTAGTCAATACCATCACATGCAGTAAATTACTACCAAACTGCCAATACGTGCTCTCCTGTCGTTTTTTATCAAAGACAACAACATTCTGAGGTGAAAGCTGTTCTCACTCTGCAATTTCACCACTAAAAAGTACACCTTGTCAAGTGTTTGTCAAAATTTCGTGAAACTTGTCAATGTACCTAAAATCGTAAATATAAAATTAAACAAACCAAATCAAGATTTTGAGCTCATGTCTAGACAAATTTGTACAATTTTACACTTAAATAGCTTTTTCTATTGGCAGATAAATGACAAATTATTAAACTTAGCAGAATTATGTACTAAAAAAAAAAAAGAAAATTCTAGGAATATGTTTAATAATAACATGTTTGGTTTGTTTTAATTCTGTGTTCTATTTACAGATAATTTTGCTATTTTAAGCATTTATTTCTAAGAATAAGTGACATTTACCAATAAAACAAGATGTTTATGCATAAAATTAATAGAATATGTCTAGAGTAAGGATAATGCATCTTATATTTGATTTATTGTAATCTTATAATAAGAATGGGTTATCCTAGCATGACTTAATGGAGTCATGTTAATAAGGAAGAAAAAAAAGATTAAAGCCAAAGTGTAGTGGGTTAAGAGGTATTCTGCAAAAAAAAAAAAAAAAAAAAAAAAAAAAAGACACCTAGCAATGGGAAATGGGAAATATCTTGACTTGAATTTTATCTAATAAATCTAATCTATCTAATACATTTCTTAATATATGATTATAGCATAACAAATATTAGATTCTTATCATTAATTATTGATAATGAATCTATTATAATTCATTAAAAGTCTTACAATCAATGGAAACTTGACTAGAGTCACAGTCTACCAAGAGCCAACCAATTATTATTAAATTCAAGCATTTGTGCTTATCCAGAGTGACTTACATTTGTATTTCATTATATTCTACATGTGAATAGTTACACACGTGGACAAAATTGTTGGTACCCTTCGGTCAATGAAAGAAAAACACACAATAATCACATAAATAACTTTAATCTGACAAAAGTAATAATAAATAAGAATTCTATGAATGTTAACCAATGAAAGTCAGACATTGCTTTTCAACCATGCTTCAACAGAATTATTTAAAAAAATAAACTCATGGACCAGGCCTGGACAAAAATGATGGTACTCCTAGAAAATACTGAAAATAATGTGACCAAAGGGACATGTTAATTCAAGGTGTGTCCACTAATTAGCATCACAGGTGTCTACAATCTTGTAATCAGTCAGTGGGCCTATATATAGGGCTCCAGGTAGTCACTGTGTTGTTTGGTGACATGGTATGTACCACACTCAACATGGACCAGAGGAAGCGAAGGAAAGAGTTGTCTCAGGAGAGTCGAAAGAAAATTATAGACAAGCATGTTAAAGGTAAAGGCTATAAGACCATTTCCAAGCAGCTAGATGTTCCTGTGACTACAGTTGCACATATTATTCAGAAATTTAAGATCCATGGGACTGTAGCCAACCTCCCTGGACGTGGCCGCAGGAGGAAAATTGATGACGAATCAAACAGACGGATAATCCGAATGGTAACAAAATAGCCCAGAAAGACTTCTAAAGAGATCCAAGGTGAACTTCATGCTCAAGGAACATCAGTGTCGGATCGCACCATCCGTCGTTGTTTGAGCCAAAGTGGACTACATGGGAGACGACCAAGGAGGACACCATTGTTGAAAACAAATCATAAAAAAGCCAGACTGGAATATGCCAAACTACATGTTGACTTCTGGGAGAATGGCCTATGGACAGATGAGACAAAAATGGAACTTTTTGCCAAGGCACATCAGCTCTATGTTCACAGACGGAAAAATGAAGCATATGAACAAAAGAACACTGTCCCTACTGTGAAACATGGAGGAGGCTCTGTTATGTTCTGGGGCTGCTTTGCTGCATCTGGCACAGGGTGTCTTGAATCTGTGCAGGGTACAATGAAATCTCAAGACTATCAAGGGATTCTAGAGAGAAATGTGCTGGCCAGTGTCAGAAAGCTGGGTCTCAGTCGCAGGTCATGGGTCTTGCAACAGGACAATGACCCAAAACACACAGCTAAAAACACCCAAGAATGGCTAAGAGGAAAACATTGGACTATTCTAAAGTGACCTTCTATGAGCCCTGACCTCAATCCTATTGAGCATCTTTGGAAGGAGCTGAAACATGCTGTCTGGAAAAGGCACCCTTCAAACCGGAAACAACCGGAGCAGCTTGCTCATGAGGAGTGGGCCAAAATACCTGCAGAGAGGTGCAGAAGTCTCATTGCCAGTTACAGGAATCGTTTGATTGCAGTGATTGCCTCAAAAGGTCGTGCAACAAACTATTAAGTTAGGGGTACCATCATTTTTGTCCAGGCCTGTTCCATGAGTTCATTTCTTTTTATAATTCCGTTGAAGCATGGTTGAAAAGCAATGTCTGACTTTCATTGGTTAACATTCATAGAATTCTTATTTATTATTACTTTTGTCAGATTAAAGTTATTCTGTGACCATTGTGGGTTTTTCTTTCATTGACCGAAGGGTACCAACAATTTTGTCCACGTGTGTAAAGTCCATGCTCAAGGGTCCAACAGGGACAACTTGGCAGTCATGGGATTTGAACCTGGAACCTTCCGAACCATAGTCCAATGTCCTTCTTACACTAAGAAATATTAGATAAATTTGGTTGGATTCAATATTACACCTTTTTTGCGCAGTGTAGAATGTATTTTCATGCCTTTATTAATATTTCAAGTTCTTTATCTAAAATATCCTAATAAAGCAAGATCACACAAGAGGTGATGCTGCCATGGGCATGAGGGTGAGTAGAGAAGATCTCACAGCCATGCTTATATTCAGTACAACATCACAACCTCAAAGTCTATTCTTGCAATTTTACAACTATTCCACAAGTTCCATTTATTATTAAAATATATAATTATATATATTTATATATTTGTTTATTTAACCAGTAATTTAACAGTTGGGGAAAATAAATGGAGTTGAAAGTTTATGTTTAAACTTTAGTTTAAGTTTAAACTTTAAGTTTCTCTTTATATTTCCACTTACTCTGTTTTAGGTCTTTATGATCTTTTACTAAGTTTTCATGTTCTCTGCGCTAGTTCACATTATGTACTGACAACCTGACCCATGCCTGTACCTTGACCTTGGTACTGATTCACATAGTTGTTTTATCACGTTTAAATCCTTGTACGTCTGCACTTGTGTCTAGACCTACCTTCCAGACAATAGACAGACAAGCAGCTTTTTCCCGTAAAAATAAAAGTCTTAAAATGTACATGCTAACAGTGTGTATATTATTCCAAGTACACAAAACATGTTTTACAGTTTGACTGCTGACTTATACAATATTAGGCTCAAGTTTATTTCAACCTGCCAAACAACATGAAAGACATTTGTAGGATCCATTCAGATGGATAAAAAGACTATAATTTCCACACAGCAATAAATACCAGTGGCACTCCTGTCATGGCCAAAATCTCTCTTTTATTACCCGGCAGCTTCCATAAGCCTGGTTCATATCCGCTTTATCTCACTCAGCTGAGTAAGTGGTAGAGCTCTGTGTGCTGTTCTTATCACAAATGGCTTTAAAATGCACTCTTAACATCATTATAAGAAAAGAAATGAGTTTGTAGAAAGTGTTAAAATAGTTAAAGCTAAATAAGTTGATCAGCTTTAATGTAATCAATGATATTATTATTTTAGGTTGAAGTCCATGTACATGTCAGTCTGTCTGTCTGTACAACAGAACTCTCTGCATAACTTATTAATATAAAGGGGGAAAAAATTATAACGTTGAGTACTGTATCTTACACTCCCTGTTTGGTAATCGGCGAGTGAATCACAGATGAGAAATTGAAAAAGTAGATCAGATAATGATTAAGTTTGGTTGTAAAACATCTCCAGCGCATTAAAATTCACTTACATTTTTTACAATTTGTGACAAAATTTGTCTGGACAGAGATAGAGACAGACATACGAACATACAGACAGAATTTTTTCTGAGACTAGTTTCAGGGACTCTAAAGTACAGTATAAAACAAATATAATTGAAAGAGCGAGTTCTGACCAATGTACAGACAAACTATTTCTTTTATTTCTATAGATGAAATAAAAAGCGTTTTTTTTTTTCCCTTTCCAAAATAATTGCTGTTTATTTTATGTGTTTTGGGGTTTAATAAACATTTTTTTTAATCTGGAATGGTCAGAAAGAGAAGGTTAATTTATGCAGTACAGTCGATAACTGAGGCAGTTTACAGTTTAATCTAAAGCCAGCAATGCTGAGTTTTCAAATCTTGGACATAAAGTGTTTAATTGTTTATAACACCATCTGACAATTGGGCAGGTCCAAACCACAGGTTTGTTCTGAATCATTATTAGTTCTCTAATTAAAGGTCTTCTTAATTGAATTACACAATGGACTATTCTGATGGATTTTTCAAAGGTGATTTTAAAATATGTGTAATTGTTTCTACAGATATATCTGTGCATTTACATATTTCTGGTCACAATGATAGAGAAGTCTCCAGCATCAGCGCTTCGTAACTGAACTGTCCAAGGTCAAGCCATAAATATATTTTTTTTACCACAGGAAAGTCTTTAAAGGAGAAAAAACGATTGAATGTACAGTATATAGCCACTAGTGATTACATAAATCAACGGCCACAAGATTAAAAGTAAGTAGAACTTGCACTAATAGGTAATGTTTCTACCTCATTTGCTTTGTCATTATCGAGCTTTTGTGTGAAATACAAATAATTTACAAAAATGGCCCAAATGTATCAAATTGAATATCGCGCATAAATGCCAGGCTCCAAGAAATTTCCTCTCAAGCTGTTTGTGTCTTCCACTACTCATAAACGCATAGCTTTAATGTGTTAACGGTGCGACAGATGGTGAATCGTGAAAGTTTACTTCCTGCGGCAAGACAAGCGCCTCCCGATAGTCTATAATGTAGAAAATTCCGTTAACCCAGCACAAGTGTGACGTTGTTTTCATTTTGCTCCCTCTATTATAATTCTGCAAACATAACTCTAGCAGGAGCTTAATTACATGTGTAACAGCACGTCCAAATGTTCTGTAGGTTTTACATTCCAGTTCACGCCAGAGACTCTGCGCAAACAAGGTTTTTGTGAATTTGTATATCTAATTTATTGTGTTGGTTTAACGGGGACACTGCATATTAATAATCTACTGCATGAGAACCAGATCTTGTGCTGGCCTATAGAGATATGTTTTTTTTCCCCCCCTCAAGCAAATGAATGTTAAGCCACTAAACAAGCTATCCTAAAGAACCTCAGTTTTTGAGTCACTGAAATCTTCGCTGTGCGGCACAGCTGGTGATTTTCTCTCAGGCGCTTTGAACGACACAAGCTGTTCTCCCTCATTGAGTTTAAAAGCATGCTACCTGCAAACGGTGGCGCAACGGCATCTGTGAGGAAGAAAGTTGGCGCACCCCCACGTGGCCCCGGCGACACACAGCGATTCGAACCGATGCCCACGATTTCACCAGAAAAAGAAATAAATAACGTGAATTCAGTGTTCTCGGGGGCTAGTTGTGCGAAAAACAACACATGGCACCATATGCCCGAGATCTGCGGCAGAGACTGAGCGATAGAGATGTAGCACGGATGAGAACGGTGAGTTTTATTTAAAGGAGCTGGAGCCAAGAAATGCAGCCCAGGCACACAGAGATAAGCTTGCCAAATATGGACACTGTTTATTCCACATGCTGAAACTGTCATGGTGCAGAAGTCAAGGTTTTTGGCATGTATGGCACAATAATATTGTAGGAAATATTACTAATAGGATCAAGATTAGAAAGCAAAAACCATTTAATCACTGACATTGCAGTTGAAGTTTTCTTTGTGATTGTCTCCAGAAATCGTAATTGCTGTGGTATGAATAGAATACGTGCTTTTAGAATGCCAGAATAAAAGCACTTAAGGATGTGCTGTAATATGCCAAAATAATCAGCCTTAAGGTGGTAACAGTATTGCCGCTTTCTTTATTTCCTTAAACCAGCATGCATCCAAGTGTTTTACTTTTACTACATCCAAGTGTCACTAACCTTACTTAATTTATATTCATTAGTAGCCCAACTGCAGAAGTTAAACTTTAATATTCGGCTACTGTCCTAAAAATTCTGTTGGCAAAAATAGCTAAATGAATTCAGAAAATGTAAATGTTATGTATATTTCATTCACTATTGTCTAAACAAAATGAATTTCCATTTTACTATGACAAGTGAAACTCGCCTAACAAATAGCTTGTGAATTTGCTTATTGTAGTCACTTCACACAGCATGAAAGTAATGCAGACAAAAATCAATTGATCACAGCCTAACTTTAAATTATTTATTAAATTGTGACTTAAAAAGGTGTAAAACATGTCTATTTGTAATTAAGCAGAAACCCTGAAGTGCTGAGTGCATGTTTTTATTTATTTTGCATTGTGGCATATTTTCTACTGGTTTTATAAATTGGATGATGTCAATCTCTAGCGGTTGATTGACAGGATAGCAACACTGTGTGTTAAGAAACAAAACTATTTTTGTATACAACAATGCAGCAGGAGCAGAATTTGCTAAGGCTCCCTAGATTTGCTAGAGTTAACAAGGTGACTATTCATCTCTGACCTGACAAGAGCTGGAGCCAAGTAAAGTAGTAAAGAGTATTTATTTATTTATTTATTTATTTATTTGCATTGGGGGTATTTTGATAACCACACATTTTAGTGATCTTCATTTGATTCAATTGATAAACAAACCACCCTTTCAAAAAAAAATTAAAAGAAATTATTCATAAGTACAAATAATTTTTTCAGTTTTTGGCTACAAATGACATAACATCTTGAGGTGTTAATTTTGACTTAATTACACGTGTAATGTCTATAACCTAATATAATTGTCATTTACTCAAGACTCATGAGTAAACCCTATTTACCTGGTCACTGCTTTCTTGTAGATGGCCTACTCTATGTGGTGTCACCTCTTAAGCCACATTCATTCCATTAATAAAAAAAAATAGTTAAATGGTGCTCCATGGGATGTTCAAGTTTATATTAACCTAGATTTTTTACTTTCACTTACTTGCATGCTATCTTCTTGGCTTTTATTGTCCTGGCAGAGATATATTTATGTTGAGATCACATTATATATGAACTCTATTTGGTGCAAATTTGGGGGGCAACTATTTTGAGTTGGGGGAAGCCGGAGATTGTGAGGGAGGTGGAGCATTATCAGTTATATCTGGTGGGGCTTACCGCTACACACCGTCTCTGTCACGAGCAACCGAGGGACGAACACAGCAGCCTTAGCAGTTAGCCCGTGTTGTGTGGACGGTAAACCCAAACGCCGAAGCAGCGCGAGTAGGCAGGATAACCACGCGTTTACTCTTAGAACTCTCTTACAAAAAGAGCGAAGGGTCTACACAAATAAACCCGCGTTCTAGAAACACACACACTCAATCAAGAAAAGCAACCTGAATAGGTGAGTACTCACGAAATTGTCGGTGGAGCGTTAGCGAAGGCATATATGAACTCAATGACTGAGCGATGTGAATCGCCATCTTGTTTCCTTTTATGCTTCCTGAAAGCACGACCGTCTTACTTCCGGGTCCTCGTGCCAGTCGCAGAGCGAGTGTGCATGACAGTCTGAGATCCTGGATAGGGGTTGTTCTTCTCCAGAGTCCTCGAGTGAGTGCCACTACATTGAAATTTAAACCAGTGGACAAGAGAGTCACCTACCTGAGCCTGAGAGTCATAGGGAAAAAAAAAACCTCTGATGACTGTGTGCTTATGCACTGAACAACATTTCGGAGTAGGGGACTTCATAGTCCTTCTGGGTGTCTCCAACACACATGGGAAATGACCAAGATACCAGGAGGGGCATGGTTGAGAAGAACAACCTTCCTGGGCTGAACCTAAGCAGTGTTTTAATACTTGATTTTAGTGCTGGTCATGGATTGTCAATAAAAAACACCATGTTTGAGCATAGGAATGCTTATAAGTGTACTTGGTACCAAAGCACCCTAGGCCAAAGGTCATTGATCGATTGTCCAAGAGGTCCTTGTCCACCACTGGCAGAGCTTTTCTGGCATCAATGTGCAGGCTGGGGCATTGAAAAAGAGTGGTCATTGTTAAAAGTGTCTGTTGTTGAAGCTGTGGCTGTGAGCTGTAGTCTCAAGGTCCTTTGTGCCTCAAGGGGCAATAACCATTGAACATCATGGTGGTCAGTGGTCAGGGAAGCTGTCCAGCTGAAAAAGGAGGTCTTCAGGGATATGTTATTCCAGGGGTACAAGTTGCAAGATTCCAGCAGGCTTGAAGAAAGGCGGCCACTGTTGTAGCAGAGGAAAAGCAGTAGTCAAAGAACTCCATAGTGGCAAAACCCTGGGGACTGATTAGAACTGCCCAAAAATGCTAAAGGCTCTGGGTGTTGAGGGGCAGTCTTTGGTTGACATGCCTCTTCAACATTGCATGGAAGTCAGGGATGATGCTTAAGAGTTGCAGAATGGTGGTGATTATCCTCTTGATGGGGTGGTGGTAGGGAGAGAGGAAATACCCCAAGTGAAGTAATTCAAGTATCTCAATTCTTGTTTACAAGTGAGGGGACACTGGAGCATGAGGTTGCCCAGGGAATCTGAGGAGAAGCAGGTGTGCTATTGCAGTTCCTTTTACTGCACCATTGTGATGAAAACACATTTCAGCCAAGAGTCAAAGCTGTTGATCTACTGGTCGATCTTTGTTTCCACCCTCAACTATGACCATGAGCAATGGGTCATGAGAGAAAGAACAAGACTGCAGATACAAGCGGCCAAGTAGGTTTTCTCAGTAGGATACAGTAGCTGGATTTCCCTTTAGAAATAGGTTGAGAAGTTCAGTTATCTGTGAGAAATTTGAAGTAAACCTGTAGCTACTTTGAGTAAAAATTAGTCAGTTGAAGTGGTTCTGAATGTCTCCCTAGGAACCCTTTGGGATGCCCCTGTCAGAGTTAGTTAAGGTGGCCGGAGTTTACTGCAAATCATTGCAAAAGGTGGAGAAGTTCAAATGGGTGAGGACCTGTTCAAGGCAATGCAGTTTTTGAAACAAAAAAGTAGATATATTTCTTATTTGAATTATACGTAAAAACGTAGAAACAAACTTAGTGCAATAATATCCCAGCACTTCTTAATATGATTGTTATAATCATACTTATAAACTGTCACAGTCCTGGTGCTTGAACATGAACATCCCCTTCTGTAAAGCCTACAATTAACTTCCTTGCAGATAGCATGTAGGAGGCTTTGACAGCTCCACACACGTATTAGTGAACATTATAAGACTAAGAAACAGTGCTGCATTGTTTTAAAATTGCTGTGTGCAGTACTGCAGGCGGTAATCTGCGAAAGATTGTGTTCGTGAAGGGAACCATGACGAGAACGATGTTTTCAAAGGGCTCAATCTGTTTGACAAGCACTTCAGAATTACCCTGGACTCGACTCTCCAGCTGAACAGTAGTGCAATTACACAGTGTAAACCACTTATGCTCTTTATTCCTAATTGCAATCCACCTCTGAGTAAATAAGCACAGCCCCTTTAGCAATTAATTGTGCCTCTCATCATCTGGAAAATTGTTAAATGCTGAAAATAAATCATCTGGAAAATTGATATGGTTGCATTGAAAGAAACGTGTTTGTGTGCGACTGGAGGAAAGGATTGCTTCAGGAATTATACACAAGGAGCACTTAACCGATTTTATAATTCATAGCAATTAATAGTCTAAATGCACCTGAAATCCAGCAAAGTAATAATAATTAATATTTTAAAGTGCATCAATTAGTTATTTTTTCTGGTCAGGGTTTAATAGCAAGAGGATAAAAAGGTCAGTCTAAGCTTTTTTTGCCAGAAAACCTTCCCAAGCAGGTGGATCTGGATCCTATCCCAAGACCGCTAGGCGTGATGAAGGAATACATTCCAGATGGTCACACTAGTCAATGCACAAGGCATCATACACACACAGATTCTTAGATGCCTAGAGGTGTCAGGGATAACCCCTAGAGGGCGCCAAAGCGCCCTGTGACTTTGTGTTGTAGTTTGGTTTCGTTTGACTTCATTTCCCAGTTTGCACCTCGGTCAGGTGACGTGGGCGCTCACCTGAACCGAGTTGATCATTACTTTCTTTCTAAATAGAGTGTTTTGAGTTTAGTTATTTGTCTTGCATTTGTTAATTTAACCTCGTTAAAGTCTGTACGTTTAGTTCGTGTTTCCCGTTACCTTTATACGTGTTTTAGTTTTGTTTTCCTATAAAGTATATTTGTTTGTTTAATTTCCCTGTTTCCTTTAATAAAAACATCGTTCCTTTAAAACCTGGACCCCTGCAATTATGCCTCGCACCCCATATCATGACAGAATGCAAGACCGTAACAGAGGCATAGCAGAGGAGCCCTTCCCCCTGGGAGATTCTTTTGGGGGGGGGGCAACGACGATTGATGCTTGGGAAGCCGACGCGGAGAGCGGGAGGTTTACCAAGCGGTGTAGCGGCAAACGGCGAGGAGGAGCAAGGAAGAGGAGACCTGGCAGGGGAGCGCAGGTAATGGCAGAGCAGGAGTTGCTGAGAGAGCAACGAAACGGGGATGGCTGCCGGCTGGCAATATGACTCACGCCGTTCAAAAATGGCGCAGCTCGGGGTGACGTGAGTTCCCGCACCCACTGGAGGTTAAAGACCAGGAGGTCTATGTTTGGTGGGGACCAGGGTGCAGAAGCGCCCCACCGAGTGTCGAGAGAGAACGGAGTGCGAGGAGTATGAGGAGGACAGCGAGCTGCCGCCGCTGCATGGCACCTTCGAGGAAGACAGCGAGCTTCCGCCGCCGCCTTCATGCGCCGCAGAGGACAGCGAGCTTCATCTTCCTCCGCCGCCGTCATACGCCGTCGAGGACAGTGAGCTGCCTCTTCCTCCACCGCCGCCTTCATGCGCCGCTGAGGATAGCGAGCTTCATCCTCTTCCTGCGCCGCCGCCTTCAAGGGCCGCCGAGGATTGCGAGCTTCATCCTCTTCCTCCGCCGCCGCCTTCATGCGCCACCGAGGATCGCGAGCTATATCCTCTTCCCCCGCCGCCACTGTCATGCGCCGCCGAGGACAGCGAGCCTCCTCTTCCTCCGCCGCCTTCAGGCGCCGCCGAGAACAGCGAGCTTCCTCTTCCTCCGCCGCCGCCTTCAAGCGCCGCCGAGGATAGCAAGCTTCATCCTCTTCCTCCACCGCCGCGGCCATGCGCCGCCGAGGACAGCGAGCTTCATCCTCTTCCTCCACTGCCGCCTTCATGCGGCGCCGAGGACGTCGAGCTTCCTCTTCCTCCGCCGCCGCCGTCATCCGCCGCCGAGGACAGCAAGCTTCCTCTTTCTCCGCCGCCGCCTTCATGCGCCGTCGAGGATAGCGAGCTTCATCCTCTTCCTCCGCCGCCGTCATGCACCGCCGAGGACAGCGAGCTTCCTCTTCCTCCGCCGCCGCCTTCATGCGCCGCAGAGGATAGCGAGCTTCATCCTCTTCCTCCGCCGCCATCATACGCCGCTGAGGACAGCAGGCTTTCTCTTCCTCCGCCGCCGCCTTCATGCGCCGTTGAGGACAGCGGGCTTCCTCTGCCTTCGCCGCCCTGCACCGGAAAGGACAGCGTTCATCCTCTGCCTCCGCCGCCTTATTGCAATGGGGACATCAGGCCATCGGGCCCGCCGGACGTAAGAGCCAGCCTCTGGGGGAGAGGGGCAGACACTGTACCCTGGGCGGGATGCCCGGGACCTCCTGTGGCGCCCCGGAGTTGCGCCCTTTGAGGGGGGGTTATGTCAGGGATAACCCCTAGAGGGCGCCAAAGCGCCCTGTGACTTTGTGTTGTAGTTTGGTTTCGTTTGACTTCATTTCCCAGTTTGCACCTCGGTCAGGTGACGTGGGCGCTCACCTAAACCGAGTTGATCATTACTTTCTTTCTAAATAGAGTGTTTTGAGTTTAGTTATTTGTCTTGCATCTGTTAATTTAACCTCGTTAAAGTCTGCACGTTTAGTTCGTGTTTCCCGTTACCTTTATACGTGTTTTAGTTTTGTTTTCCTATAAAGTATATTTGTTTGTTTAATTTCCCTGTTTCCTTTAATAAAAACATCGTTCCTTTAAAAGCTGGACCCCTGCAATTATGCCTCGCACCCCATATCATGACAAGAGGCAATTTCTCTTACCAAGCATATATTTTGCTGGTCACTTTACTGATGCTGGTCCCAGCATACCAGCATACATTGATGTGTACATATTATTCCCATACATTTTCCCAGCATACCAGCATACATAGAATACATGCAAGATGGTCATCTAATACTCTGTAAAATATAGAACAGAATCAGTATAAAATCAGCTTTATTAGCCAGCACAAACAATATTAACAATGTGTAATATGTACCAATATATACAATATGCACATTTGTAACAATTTGATAATTTAACAATGAACAGCAAACAAGTTTTGATAAAAAAAAATTAATAACAAAAACAAACATGAGAGCAACCTCTTAGGGACACTTTCACACAGTAACATTCACACGACAGGAGTGTAAATGAGTGAGCTTGGCCCTCACTCTTTATTTCGGGGTCTGCGGGTTTATGGGCCCTGAAGTAGTTCTGACATGTCCTGACATTTGTGTATTTTTCTTACTTATAAACATATAAATGACACCTCTTTCACCTAGTAAATGTCCAGGATTGAGGGAAGAGGGACACAGATGATCTTACACACAGAAGACACATTTCTGGCATACTGTAAATATGGCCGTGCAAACAGACATTCAGGGTAAAACAGGAAGAACAGGAACAGTGCACTATGAAGAAAGGGTGTTAGGTTTGTAAAAGCCCACTTTTACACCCTATACACAGTCATACATCTTTGTGTCTCTCTCGAAAAGCAGTTCTTGTTTAACTCAAGACACAAGTGAACATCGCATACCTGGCTGCTTACCATAAACTGATTTTCAGTTCGCATCTGAGGTCAGTCCATGTGCTGGTTGTGTGCAGTCACAAGTGAAGGCTTATCGTGTGGTCAACCGCTTAAAAAAATACAACATTTTAAGTGTAATTAAATGACAATATTTTACATAAACTGGCAAAAGCTTGTGAGAAAATGAGGAAAAATAAAATAATATTAGTTTTATATTATCAGAAAAGTGATTATATAAGATTTAATAACCTACCCATGCTAATAGCTTGTTGGATTCTCCTCCTTTGTTCTCTGTTGGAGTCTCAGTGTTGTTCTGAGGTAAATCTAAACTCCTCCCACTGTCCATAACATTTTGTAGAGCTTCAGAAACCTGTACAGTGCCGAACATCTTCCACACGTGCAGGAAAATTATTGGATCTACTGTGTGTGTGTGTGTGTGTGTGTCAGGGGGGGGGGGGGGGGATTACCTCTCCTCAATGGCTCACCCTGGGTGATTCCAGTGAGGATGGATCTTCTGTCTCAGGCGCAGGGATCAATATTTCATCCTCGGCCCGAGCTCTGGAACCTTCACGTCTGGCGCCTGAAGGGGACCAGCTAAGAGATGCTGGTCTTCCAGCCAGCGTAATTGAAACTATTCTAAGTGCTAGGGCTCCCTCCACTAGAAGAACTTAAATGCCCTCAAATGGAGTGTATTTGAAAGTTGGTGCATGGCAAAACATGTAGACCCAGTCCCCTGCCAGATTGTTTCAGTGCTGGAGTTTCTGCAAGAAAAGTTGTCCTCGGGCTTGTGCCCTAGTACTCTCAGAACGTATGTAGCCGCTATTTCAGCTTGTCATGTTCTGACTGACGGGGTTTCTGAGACCTCTTTGGGTAAGGCACCCTTTAGTTGCCTGTTTTATTCGTGGAGCTAAACGGTTGAGGCCGCCCACTAGAGCGACAGTCCCTTCGTGGGACTTAGCTATTGTGCTTGAAGGTCTGGTTGACACCCCTTTCGAACCACTAGAGTCAGCGCCTGTCAGGCTTCTGACTCTTAAGATGGTTTTTCTTATGGCTTTTACTTCTTTTAAGAGAATTGGAGATCTGCAGGCTCTGTCAGTCTCCCCATCCTGCCTAGACTTTGCCCCTGGGCTAGTCAAAGCCATTCTGCATCCTCACCCGAACTATCTTCTGAAAGTTCCATTCTCGACCAAGCACCCATTTGTTCTCGAAGCCTTCTGTCCTCCGCCTTTTACAGCTCTGGAGCAGAAAAGTACGTGCTTTTCAGATATATGTCCACCGCACTAGCCAGTGGCGTAAGTCAGAGCAGCTTCTCATTTGCCATGGGGGCCGCAACTGGGGGGCGCCGCCACTAGACAGACGCTGTCACATTGGTTGAGAGATGCTATTGCCCTAGCCTACGAGGCGCGTGGTCACACTTCGCCTCTGGGAATAAGGGCTCATTCGACCAGGGGTATTGCCTCATCTATTGCTCTGGCAAGAGGTGTCCCCTTGCAGCAGGTGTGTGATGCGGCAGGCTGGTCCTCTCCGCACACGTTTGTTAGATTTTATAGTCTGGATGTCAATGCTACTCCAGGCTCGCGGGTCCTCGAGTCAGCATCCCAAAGCTAGGTCTGAGACCTCTTTGGCTATTGTGCGCACACGCTACACAACCTGGGGGTCCAGACACTTGCGGTGTGACGTTCCCATAGTGTTTCACACAGAATCGAGTGTAGCTTTTGAAAGGGAACGTCTCGGGTTACTTTGCTGTAACCCCGTTCCCTGAAAAAGAGATGCTGCGCTTCAATGCACACACACACACACACACACACACACACACACACACACACACACACACACACACACACACACACACACACACACACACACTATGGCTCGAGCTCAAACTGCAAAAAATTATGATCTTAGCCAGTTAAATATTGTTGAATCTAGCCAAACCTATCATAAAAAATAAATACATAAATAAAAAAATAAATTTACAATAAACCAAATTTAAACTTGTAAGCTTTTTCTAGTTAAAGGTACTAAAATTATAAGCAAAATGTCTTTTATGGGCAGAGAATTTTATTCTTTCAATATATTAATTCCTAAAACTTAACTTGGATAATAATAATAATAATAATAATAATAATAATAATAATAATAATAATAATCTTATGTTTTGTTGGCTGTAATCTTTTTGTCAAAAAGTGTAAATACATTTAATTATTTAAGTGATTTTTAACTGGCTAAGACATACTTTTTTGAGGTACAGAGACCATCTAACTGTTTGTGTAAACAGTATATTTCATGAATGATAAACTATCTGGACTACATAGAGGAGCAGAGGGTGTCTTTGCAGCAGAGTCAACCATGGCTCCAGGCTTATCAAGCTCAGGTCTCTGGTTTATTAACAAATACCCTACAGGAGGAATGTTAATGAAAAATAAATGGAAAGTTTGTTCAAAAAGTGTTTTTATAAAAAGAAAGAAAGAAACAAACAACTAAATGAAACAGGTTGAAAGCAAATTTCTAGTTGTCTTTGTATATTGAAGAACTACTAAATGCTTGACCTTTGAACCATAGAGCTCATTAAAAGTTCTGTCTCCCATGCAGAGTGGGTATTACATCCCTAAATTGAAGGACACACATGCCTTAGTGGGATAACGGCTGCACTGAGTCATTTTTTATCGTGTTTGTGCCTGAGAAGTGAGGTGTGTGGGTGTAAACTGGGTTGGGAAAAAAAAAGGAACATATGCTTTAATTTCAGTCCTGTTCCACTACATTACCTTCCCTCTGGCCAACAAGCTACTAGAACTTCACACCATCCTGGTGGTCCCAATCCCTCTTTTCATTTTCAGGTCAATGCTTAAATAGTGTGATTAGTAGAATAAAAGCATTTCTCTGACTATACTGCAAGTAGAATTTTTTTCTCCTTTCACAAAACTCTGTAGCCTTCAGAGACAGTTGAAAATATTAAAATGTTACCAAATGGGGAAAAAATAGAATCATAATCATCATGTTTTTAAAGCAAATTCCTCTGATGAAACATCAAGCATTACTGATTGTCAACTTTTGTCCACAAAACAAAATATTTTATAGTGTGATTCCAGTCCTGCAGTCTTTTGATGCAGGAAACACATCTTTTCTCAATTAATTTTCTTTATTATGGTAAAATCTAAAAGTATTCTTGCAGTTATAGGAATGCTAGAAAATGCAGCATACATTACAGTACATAACCCCACTTGTGAGCTTTCTTAGAAAACGATTTTAATCTATTTTAGTTTGTCTTCGAGTCCTATTGCTATGCTAATTAATCTCAAATTATTGTTGTAAATCATTGAGACAGTTGTTTCCTAATTGGGCTATGCCGTGTTGCTTTTACCAAAGCTAACATCGCTGAACTCTGTTTCAGAAAATAATTGCTTCATTAAGGCTTTACTTTAATTACCCTTCCACAATAAATCTAATCTCGACATTTCACAGTAAGATTGGAAATTGGCCTGTTCATCATCTTACATCTTACAAGAGTGCTGATTAATCATATTATTCTTATTCAAAAGAAGCAGCTTAGTGGTTGAAGTGTGTGCTAATTAAGTCATTAAATGCTAGTAGAAAACAAAAAACAAAACCAGATATGCTAACTGTAACGAGATACTTACTTACTTTTCATGAAACTCAACTGTTTTATTTGGCCGTTTGATTTGAGCTAATTTCAATCCCTTGATTCATCTGCAATGCATTTAAAAGGAAAGTCCTCGATTTGTACATCTTATAATAATTAGCAAGTAACTCAACCAATTCAAAAAGGTAATCTCAAAACCTCAACGCTTAAAGCGAAGAAAAATAGCACCTCATGTCAGAGATTCTTTTGTTCAATTCTGAAGCCCACAGGGAGGCAGATTATAGGCTCACAGGGGAAAAAAATATCCCTCTGTTCGGTATGTGTGTAAATGTCTTTCCATTTCAATGAAGTAAAAGGTCAAACAGCCAAATTCATAGCAGAAAAAGTTCAAGTTTTATTAGAACGGCATTACACATCAAAGTGCTTACATAGTCTGACCTGAATACCATTCTGTTCACTTTTGATCCTCAGTATATACATAAAGATATACAGTGTAACAAACTCTTTTTTCTCATTTATTTATATATATTTTTATCAACCAGTCAATGAACAGCAGAAGGAACAGGCCAAAGTGGAATATTAACAATCTGGATGTTCTCTATGAGGAACAAAATTATTATATACCAAAATGTTTACAGTTAACCCTTGTGTGGTGTTTATATTTTTGTTACTCAGCCAGTGTCTGGTGGATCCACTGCATTTTGTAGTTTTTAATTCAATCAACACAATTAAGCAATTTTATGTTAAAATTCTCAACAGATGTTTACTTCATCCTGATCACAAGCAATATACACAGGATATATGGTTAATATTTGCCATTCACCTTTGTTAGATGACATTTATGGTTTAAAGTGATACTCGTTTTTTAATAAAATGTAATAAAAAAAAAGATCAATTATCAATATGAGTGAAAAATTAAGCAACTATTGATTTTGATTTATATTCACTTAATTAGAAGTTTAACCCTTTCAGGTCATTTTACACAACACAAGATGAACCATGTCAGTCTAGCCATCACACCAGTTATTGCATCCAACCCGGATTCTATGGATTCCCCTTTGGACCTGAAAACTCCATCAAGGACAAGAACCCCAAAGTGGGCATGTGAATGGGTTTGGTGCATCTCCTTTTTCCTCATTCCAAAAGACACACCTTCCTTCCAAATTATTGCAATCCAGAATAATTTTCTAATAATTGATCATTCTAATAATTCTAAGTGTATGATCAAAAATGATGATGGAGCATTTTACGATCTTTTTATGGTTACCAAAAAAAAAAAAAAAATGCAGAAAAAATGTTTGTTTTCGATTTAAAAAACATTTGAATCTGTAAATTTCACGGGCGTGCGTGGGGGTGAAGGATCCAAGCGCAGAGTGAGCTTTTACTGTTTCTATGCACGAGCTCTGCAGCGCGAATGCAGAGTAGAGCCAGTGTATGTAGAGAGCGAGTGCAGCGCTTAGAGTCAATGAGCTCAGTGGCTGGAATGGCCACAGAATGTTGTAATTGAGCACGAGCTCGTTGCCATGTCCTTTTACAACGACGGATGAAGGCTTGAGCTGAAGGGACATCAGTTTCTTCCTCCTGGGTTGGAAACAGTGGTGGTTGATAGCTGAGGCAACACTGAAAAGGTGACATGCCTGTGGAGGAGGTGGGGAGCGAGTTATGCGCATACTCAATCCAAGGGAGGAAACGATTCCAAGAAGCTGCATCCTGTGAGGTCATGCATCTCAGAGATTTCTCCAATTCTTGATTCATGCGCTTGGTTTGACCATTGCAATGGCAATAAGGCGCCAATAAGGCCACAGAAGGCTTTCCAAAATTGTGCAGAGAACTGCGGGCCGTGGATTCTGAAAACGTGGGAGATAAGGAGTTTGGCCGTTTCCTTAGCAGACGGAAGCTTGGGTAGAGGAATAAAGTGGGCTGACTTGGAAAACCGGTCAACAACTGTTAAAATGCAGGTATTATTGTTGGAAGGTGGCAATCTGGTTATGAAGTCCAGTGAAATGTGAGACCAAGGGCGATGGGGAATGGGAAGGGGTTTTAGGAGTCCCTCAGGTGGACGATTTGTCGTCTTATTCCTGGTGCAGATATCACAAGACGCCACAAAGCTTTTGACATCCTCCTTAATGGTCGGCCACCAGAAGCATTGATTGAGCATTGAGAAGGTGCAAGTTGCCCCTGGGTGACAGGCTAGCCTGGAGCTGTGGCCCCATTCTAAGACTTGGGAGCAAACAGAGAGCGGGACGAAAAGTAGCCCAGGTGGGACATTACTGGGGCCTGGCTCCTGTTCAAGAGATTGCAGGACCAGGTTTTCCACATCTAACTGGGTTACAGCTATAAGGCACTGGGGCGGAAGAATGGTTTCCCTCGTGGATATGTCCAGGGGGGCGGGAAACTGTTGGGAGAGGGTGTCAGGCTTCGTATTCTTGGTTCCTGGGCGATATGACAGCATGAAGTTAAACCTTGAAAAGAACAGTGACCAGCGTGCCTGACGTGAATTGAGTCTTTTGGCTGACTTGAGGTATTCTAGGTTCTTGTGATCAGTCCAAACAAGAAACGGGTGTTCAGCTCCTTCCAACCAATGTCTCCATTCTTCGAGGGCAACCTTAACTGCTAGCAACTCACGATCCCCAATGTCATAGTTCCGTTCAGGGGGCGTGAGCCGACGAGAAAAGAAAGAGCATGGATGAAGTTTGTTGTCCTTTGGTGTTCTCTGAGAAAGCAAGGCTCCCACTCCTGTCTCAGAAGCATCAACTTCGACAATGAACTGGAGAGATGGGTCAGGAAAGGTGAGGATGGGTGCTGTGGTAAAGCGCTGCTTGAGCTCATTGAAGGCCTTCTCTGCTAGGGGGTTCCATCGAAAGGGGATCTTGGTGGATGTGAGAGATGTGAGTGGGGCTGCCACCGTGCTGTAGTCATGGATAAAACGCCGATAGAAATTGGCGAAGCCCAAAAAGCGTTGAAGCTCCCGCCTTGATGATGGTGTTGGCCAATCCGTGACGGCCTTTACCTTGACTTGGTGCATCTGGATACCTGATGGTGAAATGGCATACCCCAGGAAGGAGGTGGACTCAGTGAAACTCACACTTCTCAGCCTTGACATAGAGTTTATTTTCCAGCAGACGTTGAAGGACCTGACGCACGTGGAGCTTATGTTCCTCTATGGAGTGGGAGAAGATTAGAATGTCGTCAAGGTAAGCGAACACAAAAACATTGGTGAAGTCTCTAAGGACATCATTAATGAGTGCCTGGAAAAACTGCCGGTGCATTGGTCATTGCATACGGAACAACCAGGTACTCATAATGACCCGTAGGGGTGTTGAATGCAGTCTTCCACTCATCACCCTCTCTTATCCTGACCAGGTGGTAAGCGTTTCTTAGGTCTAACTTGGAAAACAGGCGGGCATCCTGGAGTAATTCAAACGCGGTTGACATGAGGGGAAGCTTGACTGTAATCTCATTAAGGCCTCTATAATCGATGCAGGGTCTGAGGGACTTGTCCTTTTTTTCCACAAAGAAAAAGCCAGCCCCTGCAGGGGAGGAGGAAGGGCGGATGATTCCAGCTGAAAGTGACTCAGAGATGTATTGTTCCATGGCTTCTCTCTCGGGACGTGAAAGAGAGTAGAGTCGCCCTTTAGGTGGAGTGGTGCCTGGAAGTAGGTCGATGGCACAGTCGTATGGACGGTGAGGAGGTAATGAGATGGCACGTGACTTACTGAACACCTGGCGAAGGTCGTGGTACTCGGCAGGGACCTTAGAAAGGTCAGGGATCTCCTCCCGAGAGGTGGGCAAGACGCTTCTGGTGGTAGCGGAACGGAGGCATGAGGAGTGGCAAGTAGGGCTCCAATCCAGGATGCTTCTCCTTGCCCAGTCGATGTGAGGGTTATGTAGTTTTAACCATGGAAGACCCAGAACTATCAGTGCATGAGCACTCTTAATGATGAGGAACGTGGTGGTCTCAACATGATTACCAGAAAACTGCAATGTGACTGGAGCAGTGTGGTGGGTGATTGAGGAGAGCTTGCTACGATCAAGGGCCTGTACGCTAAATGGTTGGTTAAGTGGGGTGTGTGGAATCTTGAGTTGAGAAACCATAGCTGAGGAGATTAAATTCTGGTCTGCTCCAGAGTCTACTAGGGCGTGTGTGGCGTGAGGCCGATTGTCATAAATCAGGGTCACTGGGAAGCGAGAGCGAAGGTTAGGAGATGGGTGTGGTGTAGAACTCCCCCGTACCCCCAGAACTACCGGGGTTTTTAATCGACAGGTTCGTACGACGTGGCCAACCTGACCACAGTAGAAGCAAGCATCATCATCCTTCCGACGTTGACGTTCCTTGGGCGAGATGTGCGCGCAGTCGACCTGCATAGGTTCTGGGGGGGGCTTAGGTGTATCTGTGTTAGAAGCGGGTACGTTGAGGAACTGACGAGACTCCCTTTGTCGTGTTCGTTTGCGGGCGCCAATACTTGTAGCCAGGTCAATTAGCCTCTGAAGGTTGGAAGGGAGCTCTCGGGCTGCTAACTCATCCTTGACTGGGTCAGAGAGTCCGTGAAGGAATGTGTCGAAGAGTGCCCGATTTTTCCAACCACAAGAAGGAGCCAGAGTCCGAAAATCAATAGCATAATCAGAGACAGATCGAGATCCCTGACGTAGTTCAAGTAACTGAGCTGCCGCCTGACGCCCCGTGAATGAATGATCGAAACCTCTCTCATTTCATCCGTGAAAGTCTTGTACGTGTAGCAGCAGGGCACCTGCGCATCCCATAAGCCTGCCCCCCATTCTCTCGCTTTACCAGAAAGGAGAGTGATGATGTAGGCAACCTTGAAGCGTTCAGTGGGAAAACATGATGCCTGCAGCTCAAGCACAACGGAGCACTGAGATAAAAATGAGCGGCAGGTGGACGGGTTTCCATCGTAAGTGGGCGGCGCAGGGAGGCATGGTTCATGATTGATAGAGTGCCCAGGAAGAGGAGGCTGGAGAATGGGAGCTGGATGTGCTTGTGTTTGCTTTATTTGCAAGATGAGAGCAGCTAAAGCCTCTGTAACGTTATGGACGGAGCAAGTTATCTGCTGGATATTCTGCTGGTGAGTGTCCAAGAGCGCCCCCTGCTTCTCTAGTGCCCCTCTTAATTGTACAGCCTCTGCTGAATCCATTAGTGGCCAGATTATACTGTCACGGGCGTGCGTGGGGGTGAAGGATCCAAGCGCAGAGTGAGATTTTCCTGTTTCTATGCACAAGCTCTGCAGCGCGAATGCAGAGTAGAGTCAGTGTATGTAGAGAGCGAGTGCAGCGCTTGGAGTCAATGAGCTCAGTG
Source organism: Clarias fuscus (assembly GCA_030347435.1). NCBI lineage: Eukaryota > Metazoa > Chordata > Actinopteri > Siluriformes > Clariidae > Clarias > Clarias fuscus. The sequence goes on from CM059208.1 coordinate 8,778,640, forward strand.
GCTGGAATGCGGAAGTGCCGAGAGTGCGCTCACTGTTTCTCTGAATGGGCTCCGTGGCAGGAATGCAGAAGTGCCGAGCCGGCGCGTATAGAAAGTGCATACGCTGTTTGCAGGTGATGACAATCCCGCGAAGCGAGGCAGACGAATCGCGCAGGCTGCTAGATCCGAAACAGTAGCTCGTGGTCGATGAACAGGCAGAGGTCAGAAACATGAAACCGAGAAAGTCCGTGATCAGAGCTCGTGGTCGATAAACAAATCCAAGGGTCAGCAACAGTAAATCCGTGTAGACGAAAGATCCGTAGCGTGAGACAAAGACGAGGTCGTGAAAACAGAGCGTGGTCGAGATTCGGCAGTTCAAAGCAGAGAGAAAAGCTGGAATACTGGGCATGGATAGCACACAATAATCTGGCAGAGAGCTGTTGTCTGAAGGTGTGTTAAATAGAGAGCTGTGATGATCAGGAATTGAGAACAGGTGTGTTTGGAGCGGTGAATGAGGTGGTGAAAAGAAAGGAACGAGATGGATCGTGGAGCAGGAGTGTGCAGGTGATCATGATCTTGACTGAGATATGGGCATGACCTAGCGTGCTGTGACAGTAAAGGCTCTACTTTTATTGATGTACACTCACAATATCCACAAAACATTTGTCAAATAAAAAAAAATAATCAGGGTGCATTTTAAGACATCTCAGCAAAAATATTTTTGTAACTCGTCGCTAAAATGAACTGAAATTTTTTAAATCGAAAACAAACATTCTCAGTTTATGCTATTAAGAGGAAAAGCAATCTGGGTAATTTATTGTACATACTACATACCCATGAAAACATCACATTTCCACACAGATTCAGTACGTTTTTTGCGCATTTGGAAGATGGGATGCTATACAGACGAGGAAGCTCTTCAGATGGTTCTGGACAGTGAGGAAGAGTTTATCCTTTCCCCAGAAGAAGTTTGTGACCAGTGCTAGGGGACATTACTTTTTAAAGTAACTAATCTCTATTTACAATATATTCATAAAAACGCTCAAGGGTTACTGTAACACGTGGTCATGCAGGAGCCGTGGAACAAAGAAAATGTATGAGGGCCGCGAGGGAATTTGGGCCATGCAGAAACAAAGGAAAAGAAGGAAAATCAAGATGTTTTATAATAAACTGTAGGAAAGAAAAGTCCACCAAAGTGGATCAGCTAGAGAGAGAGAGAGAGAGAGAGAGTAATAATAATAATAATAATAATAATAATAATAATAATAATATATGAATATGAATAAAGTGACAATGATAAGAACTACTGAAATAAAAGAAAAGCAAAAAGCAAAGGTATTATTATTATTATTATTATTATTATTATGAAGGGTGGAAGTACAGTCAAAAGACTCATTATTGATACAAAAGACGGAGAGAAGAAAAGGAAAAAAGAGACAATGTACAATTCTTGTTTAATTTATGAATATTTCTTTTCTATGAATATAAAATGCTACATAACTCATTTCAAATATTTTAATGTTACTGTAAGTATTTACATATATTTTCCTCTTTGGATAATACTGCCTTTACCCTTACTATTTTAATGTTCCAACTGGTGTATAACTTGTAAAATCATTTGAATGTCAATTTAATTTATTGAATTGTTGAACTGTTCAGCACTTTGATTTATGGCTTCATACAGCTGTAAATGAATGTAATTTCAACCGAATTACACCAATATTATGTCTTTTAACTTTTTAAAGGAAACAGTGACGGGGTGTCATACTGGTGTTTGGAGTATTTATACAGTAGCTGACTCATCAGAAAGAGGCCTGATTTTGTGTGCTCCCACAGACAATATATGAATATTGAATATGAAAGTGTGAAAAATGAAATGCATGTGAACATGAGTGATCGGAAGTCTCACACACTTTTGGTGTTTTTTCACAGTGGAAAACCTGCTGCTCTGTGCTGATGCTACTAAATTCATGTACACTCACCAGCAAAGTACTAACAAGGTGCACTTCATTAGGTACACCTTTCTAGTACTGGGCTGGAACCACTTCTATCGCTAGAACTGCCTTAATTCTTCATGGGAAAAGAGTCAACAAGGTCCCAGTTACATGCTTTAGAGATTTTAAAGAATTACACAATTGCTTCAGATATTTTTGGTCCATTGTATGAATCTCCCATTCCACCACATCCCAATGTGGCTCTATTGGATTGAGATCTGGTGATTGTAGAGGTCACCTGAGTACATTGCCATGTTTGAGATGATTTTAGCTTTGTGACATGGCACGTTATGTGACGCTTTGCGCCGGATAGCCGGAAAAAGGAGCCAAAAGCCAAACTGCGTTTAGTGCACCTTTTATCAGCCTTCTCAGCGTCACAAAAATACAATACAAAATGCAAGTGAAATCAAAGAAAAGTGCAAGAGTGTAAGACGTTTCGGGAGGAGAGCCGCACACGCGCACCTGCTCCGTCTTCTTCTTCTCGTGCACCTGCTCCGCGCACACTCTGGGGGCGGGGCGGCACACCTTAAAAGGACAACAGACAGGCATACATACGTGCAGTGGTATAACGTAGTGGCCGTTACAGATTCCCCCCTACAGAGAAGAGGCTGTCCTCAGCCGTACACAACATAAGGACAGTTACAAATCCATCACCATACATGAAAACATTGAATTACAAAAATCCGTTCCATGCCATACCCACAAGAGCACATACCAACATGTCAGTGGAAAACCCATGCAGCACTGTGTATGCTGACCAAACAAAACTACAAAAAAATTTAAAATGTACAAATGTTTCGCACCTTACAAGGCTGTGTAATGAACTTTACCTGCTAACATGCATATGAACATTAGGAACAATTAGGAAGCATTTCGTCTGTACTGACTCAAGTTCTGTTTTTGATCTCTGAATCAGGAAATGCACTGGATTACTTACTGAGCAGGATTATTAAAGTGGCAGTATATAACTTTCAAGTGGATACAAAGTCACAGTTTGCAGTGAAATGACAGACATCACCTGCCAACAAACATGAGAACATTAGGAACAATGTTATCAGAAATAACAAAAATATGCAATGAAACATACACTCTTAACACCATAGACCCTTAAGTCAACATGACCCCTACCGCTTGAAGTCAAGTCTGTCGGTATGGTAGTCATTAGTCCATTTCCTTTGTGACCAGTTTGTGGTAACTCTTGGTGCAAGGCTAGGTCTGAGGTCGTAGCCATGACTTTGTCTAGCATCATCAAAGCTATGGTCATAAAGATCATGTGCAGAAATGTCAGAGTTAGCTACAGGGGCGTCACCCGTGGACACACTGTAAACGTTGTCAATCAAAGAATCACAAGTAACGTTTGATGCGTCAGGCAACCAAGAAGTTACATAACCAGATGGGAACGCCCCGCCCTCAAGTTCTTCAGCACATACGTCAGAGTCAGGCAAAAACCCATTTGTCCCTTGAACCCTACTCTCAGGTCTAGTATGGAAAGGTTGCATGTTAACGACATGAAAAACACCCGCATCTTCCCCTGTGTCCAGCTTTCTGAGCTTGTAGTTCACATCAGACAAGACTTGAGTGACACAGTAAGGGCCAGAATAAAGTGGTGCCAATTTAGCTGTGAAATTTGCTACAGCGTCAGACTTCGGGTGATTTCTGACTCTGACAAGGTCACCAATTGAATAGTGAACACAACGTCTTTTCTTATCGTAGTATTCCTTTCTCTTGGCATGGTTAACTTCTAAGCTCGCCTTCGCATGTTCATGAGCTTCCCGTAATGAAGAACGCAACTGGTCCAGGTAAGGAATGTCAATGTCAAGTTCATCTTCATTCGGTTGAGTTACCAAGTCCAAAGAAGTGTTCAACTCACGTCCGTACAACAACATGGCCGGTGTTTGTCCTGTACTCTCATGAGGAGCAGTACGTAAGGCAAAACAGATTTGAGGGATGTATCTGTCCCACGAGGTGTGTTTGTTGCCAACATACGCCCTGATTGCCATTTTCAACGTCCTGTTCACCCGTTCCGTTGCCTTCGTCTGTGGGTGATATGCAGTAGTCAGACGGTGTTCAGTTCCCATGAGGGTTAGTACTTTTTCAAACAGGTGACTCACAAAGGGGGAACCCCTGTCCGAAATAAGATAATCTGGTGCTCCATGACGCACGAACACTTCACTCAACAGTCTGCTGGCTGCTACTTGTGCTGTTGCTTCTCTCACTGCCACAATCTCTACCCACTTTGAAAAATAGTCTACAAAGACCAAGACATAAGCATTTCCATTGGAAGTACGAGGTAAAGGGCCGACAAAGTCAACTCCGACGAACTCCCAAGGCCTTTGAGGACGTATTGGGACCATAAGACCAGCTGGCTTACGCTGACACGGTTTAGTCAATTGGCAGACCTTACAAGAAAAGACATACTTTTTCACTTCTGACGACATGTTAGGCCAGAAAAATCTGCGTTTCAAACGTGCTAAAGTCTTAGTCATTCCAAGGTGACCAGCAGTTGGATGATCATGGTAGTATTGCAGCACAGTATTTTTAAGAGATTCGGGAACGTACAGTTTTAAGCGTTTTAGAGGATGGATACCACATGCAGATGCAGGATCATTAAAATATAGTAGTCCATCGTGGACTGAAAACTGAGAACGTTCTTCTGCTATTCCATTTGACTGGGGTGGTGTTTCTATTATTCGTAGAAGATCACCAGTGACTGGGTCGTTGAGTTGCAGTTGTTTCACTTGCGAACGGTCAGAAAGGGGTAAGGTTGTCGCTGAGCGAAGTTCAAGTGGATAGGGTTTTTCAGATTTATGAGGAGCTCTACTTGCAAATGCCACCGCCACTTCCCTACCTTGCACATCTTTTTGCATCAATGCAGCCCCTAGACCAACGTCACATGCGTCGGCATGAAGAAAGAAAGGCAAGGTGAAGTCAGGAAAACTCAATACAAGTGCCGTTGTCAATTTTTGCTTTAGACGCTCAAATGACTCTTGACATGCGGTGTCCCAGGTGAAAGAGTTGTCTTTTTTGTGAGTGTGAACAAAGGCTCAGCAAGACGTGCATAATCCTGTATGAATCTTCTGTAATACCCCGAAAGGCCTAAAAATTGTCTCAATTGTCTCACATTCACAGGGGCTTCAAAGTTCAGAACAGCGTTGACTTTTCCTTGATCAGGAAGAATACCATCTGGACAAACTCTGTATCCCAAAAAATTAAATTCTTTGCAGGCAAAACTGGCACTTGGCTAGCTTAATAGTCAAGCCTGCAGATCTTAACCGGAGAAAAACATCTTTCAGATCCTCAAGGTGCTGTTCGAAGGTGGGTGATGCCACGACGATATCATCAAGATAAACAGCACAGGATTTGTAGATAAGGCCAGCCAGAACACTGTTCATTAGTCTTTGGAATGTTGCGGGGGCGTTACACAACCCAAAAGGAAGGACACGGAATTGGAAAAGACCGCAATGTGACACAAAAGCAGTTTTGTGTCTAGAGCTTTCTGCCATCGGAACTTGCCAATACCCCCGAGAGAGATCAATCGTTGTCAGGAATTTCCATCGAGATAGGAAGTCCAGGGACTCATCAACTCTCGGTAATGGATACGAGTCTTTAACTGTAAGTTGATTTAATCCCCGGTAGTCAACACAAAATCGTGGTTCGCTACCTGGCCTTTGAACAATGACGACAGGGGCAGCCCACGGTCCAACTGCGGGTTCAATGATTCCTTCCTTTAACATTTTTGCTATTTGTTCTTCGATCAACTGTTTTTTTGCAGGAGAAGTTCTGTAAGGAGGTAAGTGAACTGGCTTTTCATTACCAGTATCAATGTGATGTTCGGCTAATGACGTACGTCCCAAGCGTCCGTCAAAAAGATCGGAAAAGTTTTCAAGCACTTCTGTCATTTGTTCTCTTTCTGTAAAACGTAAGCAAGCTTCATCCATTTTTTGAGAAAGTACAGAAGATGAGACATCCATGAGGCACAGACTTGAATCATTTATGTCACTGCCCTCCATTTCATCAGCAGTCAAGGGATTGTTCCCAACAACAACTGTTCTTGAAGGAATGTGAATAGTGACAGAAGCACGCTGCATGAAATCCATACCAAGGACCAAAATAGATGGCAGATGTGTAACAACAGCAGAACGCTGATAGAAGCGCTCTCCCATGAATCCAAAATTCAACCAGGTAACGCCAACAGGATCGCAAGTACTGCCATCGGCCAGTAAAATTGGTGAATTAGTCCATGGTTTAATGTTAGCCTTCAATTTAGGGTGAGTTTGAACCATATCAGCTCGAACAGCCGAAAGAGATGCCCCGGTGTCTAAGGTAGCTTCTAACACTTGACCGTTAAGATTAATTTTCACTCTGAATGGAGTGTTCCAAAAAGAAGGGAACGCAGTATCTTCAACATGGCTCAGAACATGTAAGCAGGATTCATCCTCGTCAGAAAAAAGAGGCGGAGTCATTTCTTGGAGAGAGGATTGCCTCTGCGAATTGTCCTCCCTCCTCTGAAGTTTCCCGAGTGTCTGCCCGAGGAATGTCCATCATGTGTGGCACTATGTTCCGGAAAGTTTAAACTTCCAGAAAGAGTAGGCGTCATCTGAGTATCTATAGGTTCAACGAGACCTGAATCTGTCTCAGCATATGAATTACATTTCGGACAAGTGCGAGAAGTGAAGCCAGGAAGTAAGCATTTGAAGCAGTGGATTTCCTTGTTCATCTTTGTTTTGTCTCTCACTGTGGCAGGAAGATATGCACCTGAGCCCAAAACAACATGAAGCTCATGTGCTCTAAGAAGGAGATCTATTCCAGGAGGAAACAGATGTACCATAGAGAGAAATTCTGTACTTTTCGAGTGAGTGCTTACAGATTAAATCTACTTGCTCACATTCAGGTGGCGGAGTTTTCAATTTTTTGAACTCACTTAACATGTGAGCCACAAAAGTAGGGAAAGGCTCCTCAGGAGTTTGAAAATGGTCCAAGATACCCCTCATGATTTGTTCTTGGTTATCAGATGGAAGAAAAACCGTTTTGAACAACTCACAAAATTGTGTCCATGAAGTGATATGCGAACTATGAACGGAAAACCACTTCTTTGGTTCCTTCCCCAAAAATCGAGGTAGGTTAAAGAGAATTTGTGTGTCATTTAAGTCAAGTGACGTTCTGTACCCATTGACAGACTGTAACCAATCTTCAGGATGCACATGTCCATCACCTGTAAACACAGGTGGCTCCAGTCTTGACTGATAGAGCACAGATGCCAGAATTCTACTGGTATTGTTCACATCAGATGAATTCAATTGTGGAGAGAAAGTTACATTTGTTGCACAAGCATCAACAGTATTCATACCTTGATATGGCGCACGGTCCGAAGCAATGTGCGGAGTGGAGCTGGCCATTGGAGGTAACTGTGTTCTTTGTCCCACTGTTGCATCAACACCACAAGGTTCAAGACGTCTCAATACTTTCTGCTGCAACTCAAGAGAATCACTTAGACATTTTTGTAAAACTGATACTTCGGCTGCTAGAGCTTCCACTTGAGATTCTAAGCTTTTTCTTTGTTTCTGCGACCTCTGCTTCTGTCTACAGGTAGGTTCGGGTAAAGGGTAGATTGAGTCAGACTCAAAGTCAGGGTAAGTAGCCATTGCTGTATGTATTCTGTCACTTAAACGACAATGTAAATGTGAAATAATAGAAAATGTTGAATATATAACAAGAAAAATTTCAGGCGAATATAAACAATGTTCACTTCAATATGGACAATTTAGAATTAAACAGGTCACACAAGCATGCTGTTCAAATGTCACAGTTGAACAAATGTAAAAATCATGTATAGAAAATGCACTATAAAGTAATTAGAAACTGTAAATAGTTGAGTTTAGGGCAGTTCAATTCAGGTTGGAGAAGAGAGAGAGCAAAACGGACCAGACCGGTGGATGTTTCTCTGCACAGCTCTGTTCGAGTAAAGTAGCAAAAATAGATCCAAAAATCCTCAAAAGCAACAAATATTCACTGAAAAAAAGTTCAGCTTTCAGTTTCGCAAAAATATCCACGGGCAATATAACATGAGCCGTTAATGTTAGTTTGTGGGTGAAAAATATGAAAATCACGCAGTAAACTCTTCACAAAACATTAAAGTCTATGCCAACTTGAAATAAAGTTGAATCCAAAACGAAGCCCGGGTAATAATTCCAATTAAAAGAGTCCGACAGAAAACAGAGCACAAAATAGTGTTATAGTACTGAGTTCAATACCAGAGCGAACACGTCCCGACACGTGGAAGAACACATTAGCAAGCTAGTCTTACCGTCCCACACACCATGCGGCGTCGCATGAAACTTCCAGAACTTCCAGGAATAAAAAGAAAAGTCCGTGAAAAGACAAAAATTGGAGCGTTTCCCCCTAGATAACCCAAAAATCAGTTGTCAGCTGTCAAACAGAACACCCTGACAAAATCCGAGTCCAGAATTAGAAGTTCGGGGGCCAATTGTGACGCTTTGCGCCGGATAGCCGGAAAAAGAAGGAGCCAAAAGCCAAACTGCGTTTAGTGCACCTTTTATCAGCCTTCTCAGCGTCACAAAAATACAATACAAAATGCAAGTGAAATCAAAGAAAAGTGCAAGAGTGTAAGACGTTTCGGGAGGAGAGCCGCACACGCGCACCTGCTCCGTCTTCTTCTTCTCGCGCACCTGCTCCGCGCACACTCTGGGGGCGGGGCGGCACACCTTAAAAGGACAACAGACAGGCATACATACATGCAGTGGTATAACGTAGTGGCCGTTACAGATATCTTGTGGTCAAAAATGATGGACATAACAATGTCTCAGTAACAATACTCATGTAGGTTGTGGCATTTAAAACAATGTTCTGTTGGTTCTAAGGGGCCCAAAGTGAACCAAGACAATATCCCTCACACTATTACACCAGCACCACCAGCAGCAGCCTGATTCATTGATACAAGGCAGGATAGTGCTATGCTTTCATGTTTTTGATGTCAAACTCTGATCCTACCATCTGAATGTAACAGCAGAAATCAAGACTCATCAGATCACATTTTTCTAATCTCCTCTTGTCCAATTTTGGTGAGCTCATGTAAATTGTGAGCTTCAGTTTTCTGCCAGGAGTGACACCAGGTGTGGTCTTCTGCTGCTGTAGCCCATCTGCTTCAAGTGTTGTGCCTTCAGAAGTGCTCTTTGGAATAAATTGGTTATAATGAGAGCTCTCTAAAGTTACTGGTGCCTTTCTATCAGCTCAAACCAATCTGGCTATTCTCCTTTGACCTCTTGCAGCAAGGCATTTTTTCCCCCCAGAGAACTGCTGTAGACTGAATTTTCTCTTTTTCAGACCATTCTTTGTAAATCCTAGAGATGGTTATGATTTGAAAATCAGATCAGCAGTTTCACAAATGTTCAAACCAACCCGTTTCTAGTACCCTATTCTGGTGTTTGGTTTTAACTTCATTAGATGTATACATGACTGAATTAATTGGGTTCCTTGGTCAAACAAACAGCACCACAAAAGTATTTATATATATAAAAAAAAAAATAATACACGTCAACTCCAATGTAATACATTATACGAGTTGGAGATCCTTTTTCTGACACCAGATGCTGTGTGATTTTTACATTGTTGTGAGCACCAAATGACAATACACTTGCAAATATATATACAGTAGTACATAATGTTAGGGTTTCTGTTGAGGTTAATTGCATTGCATCATTCCTATGTACATACATTGTGTCTGGGATCCCACAAGATGCATTAAAAAAAAAGTAGGAGATTATCACATTATCACTTGTCAGATTTAAAGCTTTTGGATAGATTAAGTGTGACACGTTGTTTACATTTGTCCATTTGACCACTTTTTTAATTAAAAAATAGAAAATATAGATACATATAGCTGCAAAACAAGTATAGCTATGGATAGTTTCATTGGTTCCTATAAACAAGTGCATCAGCGAGAGAGAAAAGAAGATGCCAAATTTCAACTAATAAACATCTTTGAATCCCTTTAAAGCGTTTTCAAATAAACTAATGGTCAGAAACAGAGACCTCACCTACATCCCAGGGAGAGTGCAGTGCACGGTAACAAACTCGGGCGCATCTGTCTGGGGCCATCAGGTGGCCGAGGAGTAAGCAATAATGCATGCTTTTGTTCCAATTTCCCTAGCGTGCAGAGGGAATAGAAAAATGTCAAGCTGCATTCCACTCAGATGCACGAATAATTACAGAGGCGGCAGATGCAACAGGGGGCTGATGACCTCGTCTCTTCCCTTTTATGCACTGGAAAACAAAACAACGGCTGTTAAGATCACCTCGTGCTCTTCCACAAGGCAAAATTCTAGGGATAAACATTAGTGTGGGAAGTAAATAGTTATTTACCACTTACTGCTTACCTGTCAAACCAAAGCAGCACTTATTGTTTAGGCTTTTTTCCCCCCTATCCATGAGTATCTAACATAGTAATTATAAAGAAAACATCTCAGAAGAACTTCCCATCTGTGATCATTAACTTATGTTCTTCATCATTTGTTCTGGATAATGGGAAATTCTCAGAATCACTACTGAGTGATTCACATGTAAAGGTCACAAAACAGTATCCAGTGGTACCTCGGCATACAAATTTATTCCATTCTGGAAGCGGCTCTTAAAGAGAAATTTCATATCGCAAAAAACATTTTCCCGTAGTAAATGCAGATAATCCGTTCCAGCCACCCAAAAATATCACCAATATTACCAATTTATGGCAGAATTTTCCATACCATTTATCTAGATTGGCTTGCCACGTTCTGCAGCAACAGAAATGCAGCTCTGTGCAGCAAGGCTTAATCTGAGACTCTGTCTTCAGTGACAAGGTCACAAGGTGTCCCTAAGAACGGTGAGGGACAAGTTGTCATCTCGATTAGAGAAGCAGGTTACGTACATGCCCACAGCAACTTCCAGGACAGCGGCAACAAATAGGTCATGTGGCAGGGGATCCAAGCTATCATCAACTACAGGACACCATCACCTGCCTGTGACACTTGGTTTAGAAGCAGAATTACAGCCCATGAAACGTTGCTGGGAGTTTGCATGTTCTCCCCGTGCTTGTTGGGTTTCCTCCGGGTACTCCGGTTTCCTCCCACAGTCCAAAGACATGTAGGTTAGGCTAATTGGCGTTCCCAAATTGTCCGTAGTGTGTGAGTGAGTCAGTGTATGTGTGTGAGCCCTGCGATGGATTGGCACCCTGTCCAGGATGTACCCTGCCATGTGCCCCAAGTCTCCTGGGATAGGCTCCAGGCCCCCCGTGACCCTGAATACAGGATTAAGCGGTATAGATGATGAGTGAGTGAGTGAGTGAGTGAGAAACGTTGCTGGACTAGAACACATGTACAGCTGCCATCATCATCTTCATAGTGTTCATAGTGTTGTTCATCTGGTGGAATTTAACTGATCTTTGCTCCATAGCAAACCTTAATTGGAACACTTACTCAATTGCAAAAAAAGCCATCTCTACTTTATTTTCATAAAATAAAGCATCTCTACTTTATTTTCTTTTTCCTCCATCATAGTCATTTACATACCACATGCTGGATGCAGAAAGTCACCAGCAAAAAAGAAAAAAAAAAGAAAAAAGGTACAGAACATTTGCGTCCACATAGTCGCTGTGCATAACAGTTTCATCCCTCAAGCCGTCAGACACTTCAAGATCCAGATGTACACATACACACTGTGTCATAATCAAAAACAGTTGTGTGTAGTCCGTGTAGTCGAATGTAGTTCTCTGTTATTGTGGCTAGCATCATGGCCCTATACAATAAATAGAGACACTTTGCACTTCCATTAGGCTCTGATATATTGCATATGCAATATTTTAGATGCCTTGTACAGCTTCTATTTTCTGGTGAAAATGATGTGTGACAAGCAGAAGAGGAATCTGATGAACACCCCATGCTTTATCCACCCTGGCAGCTCAATCTCCGAGCTCTGTTTGAAGTGCAGCGCGGCAACACTAATGGCAAAGTCATTCTACTTGCCCTAAGCCAAGGGTTGTCTTGAAAGGATTTTCTTCACATAGAGTGGACAAAAGGACATCCACTTGGATGTGGAGATGCCACAGTTCTTGCAGCTGTTCGAAGAGGCCATGACCTCATGTGATTTGTCATTAGATCTTTTTTTACAATTGTGCATCATGTATTGTGTGTATGACAGGAAGGAGAGAGGCTGAAATTCTATGAATAATTTCATATGAATAATTATATGATATTCATAATTTCAAGTAGCCATCATACGTTTTAACTCTCTATTCAGATATTTTTTTTTTATTATACAGCGCTGACAGTAGTGTCGCTGAAAATCACACATTTATGCTAATACACTTGCAGTAACAGCTCATTTACAGGGACATACAGTATTTTGCAATTGCAAACAATCTACTGTAAGACTAACAACAAATACAAAAAAATGTGTTGCTCCATTGTTAGCTCTTTGTAACACTCACAGGATGGTGGTTTAGGCTTTCTGGTTGATTAGGAACAAAGACAAGCTGCTGGTGAAAAACAACAACAACATTGTTTCATGTCAATTGTAACTATAAAGAATAAAAATTTGCATGTCGCAAAATTGATGTCACAAGGTTTCAGTTTTCATAGCGTACATCCCATTTCTTCGGAGAAATCCATGATGAATCAGCCTGTTGTGTGTATGTGTATTGGATTACACATTTTGCCAGCTTGTAGGTGCATTCCTGTGTTTCTGTTCCACATACTCTGTGTATACACGCCAAACTCTCGTGTTAAGTGGCTCTGTTGAGTTTCACTTATACACTTACCTCGAGGGAAAAGGACTGAATGAGTAAAGGAAAGACGCTTAATAAGGTGAAATAATCTGGCTGGACAGACATACAAACAGACAGACACACACACATACAAAGGTTTTTCGGGTCATCCAATGTATGAAGTATAAAGATAGCATTGAAAGAGCGAGTTTTTATCAATGCACAGAAAAAAAAAACCTCTTATTTATATAGATTATTATAAAAAAAATAATATGCAAATTATGCGGATTATTAGAAAAATATTTCCTTATCCGGAAAAATAATTACAGTCAAAATACGAACTAAACTAATAACAAAAAAAACATAAAAAGAAATAGTTAGAATAATTTTCAAGCGTTTGTATTAAACTCCAAAAACAATTAATGTAAATAGGAATAATAAAAGTATACATTCTTCCATAAAATCTGACACCTCCTTAAGACTTAAAATTTACATTTATACATAGTATAATAAAAAAATATAACAATAAAAATGAGCTAACATTAAATTTCACCTAATTCATAGCTTTTCACTATACAAACTACTACATTGTATAACGAATGCTTATTTCTTCATAGATGAAAAATGCTCATGCTTTTCGAAGGAACTGTATATCAATGCACTCTGTAAACACAATCTCCAATAACGGGCAAATATCTATTGGTGGAAGTGATGGCATGCGCTGCTCATTATATACGATTGATCCGTCATTGTTATGATTTTGTAACCCAGCAATAAAAGCTACTGTCTTTCATCTAATAAACTAGAGAAGGAGGCGAAAGGGTTGTGAATTAGATCTGAAGGGGAGGCAAGAAACTTCGAGGCGATGCACTTCGCTGACCTCGGTTTAGGTCAATAAAACTGTAACAGCCTCCCACAGGCCTGAGGATATTCTGAAAATCACAGCTAGAGCCAGGAATATAAGGCAGAAATAAAAGAAATAAATCACAGAGGATTTTACAATGCAGGTGAAACTTGTACTTCTGTAGAACACCGCAGACCAAATTGAAATGGTTAGAACAACTGGAAAATGAAATGAGCATAATCTAACTGTAGAATGGTCTTCCCAAGAACATAGTTAAATTCTTGATTTTGTCTGAAGGTATCGGTCGCATTTATTTATTTATTTTAAATACCAGTTTTTTATACAGATACGTTTTTTTCTCAGCGGTGCCAATCATATTCAAAAGTCTATAGTAGTTGAAGCCAGGGTGCGGAACCTGGTGCCATATTAGTACACTCAGAACAATCTTCTGCTATAAGCTGTTCTTAAAGCGCCAGTTTACAACATAAATAAAAGTTTAATCCAGCAGTAATTATATCGCTGTAATTCTTTTAAAGAAAATTTTTAACTGGATCATTAAGAGCTTTTTTTTTTTTTTTTTTTTTTTTGTGCAATTGGTTCACACACCCAGACAGAATGTCATTATGCAAGCAAGTAGCCTATTCTAATATAATATTGCCACACTAACCATAAATATTACAGAAATGTCCTTCCATAATGGTCAGTATGAAGCTGCTACGGAAAATGTTACGATCCGTCAAACTGCCGGAGATTATTTAAAGGCATTTGGAAAATGGCAGCTATTCACACGTGACCTCTAAATGGATGCTCAGTGTTAAATTTATGGAAAAGGTTGCAGGTGTGAAAGAGGCAAGAGTCTGCAGTCTTGATTTAAAGATTGTGTTTGTTCAGACACAGATGTAGGAACAAACCTTAAAACAGGCTATGCTCCATTGTGACACTGGTGACATGGGTAAAATGTACTGTAAAAATGAAAGGCTAGAATAGAAGAAAATTCCAGGGCTTTACCGAAAACGTATTTTGACCAAGGCTGTCAGAGGAGAATGGGCAGCCTGGTTCAAGCTGATGGAAAGGTAGCAGTAACTCAGTCAACATCTTGTTACAATCAACGTATGCAGCAGAAGAACACACTGGTGCCATTTCATGATGTCAGCTAAGAACAGGATACCGAGCCAACAATTCACCAAAGATCACCAAAATTGGCAAACAGCGGACTGGAAAAAGGTTGCCTGCAGGTCTGACAGACATTTAGGAGAAAGGGTCAGAATTTGATATAAACAACTAGAAACAAGGCAGGATGGGTCCTTTCTATCTGTGGTTTAGGCTGCTGCCGGTGGCGTAATGGAGATAAGGAGATTTTTCTTGGAACACTATCACCATTCTTTATGACCACAGGATAACACACCATGACACAAAGTTAAAATCATCTTAAACATGACAACGAGTTCACTGTACTCACTGTCCATTAGAACACCTTTAGGATGTGATGGGACATGAGATTCACATTCGTTAAAATTCACATTCGTAAAAATGGCCTACTCATTTTTACAAATGTACTGTAATCTTGAATAACCAAGAAGACCTGCATTTGATTTTACACAAATGCTTACAGCTGATGTATCCTAGTGGGTTTCATCAAGGCTAGAATTAAGACATATTGGTATTATTAGCACATACTCAGCCCCACCACCGTACCTTAGTGTTTGTTTTACACTCACTTTTTTTTCTTTCAAGTCCATAGTCCAGAGTTTGGAGCATTTACTCATTTGTCATGGCTGCTGTTTTTTTAAACCCTGGTCCTGTCATGTCGCTTCATATTTCATGTGTAAACAGTGGCTCTGAAAGGCCTTGTTGTGTCCTGCAGATAAAACAGAATGCATTTAAAATAAAGAGAGTGCAAAACAAGATATATGTTATTTTTGCAAGATACTGTAAATGCATCCAGATTTAACTAAAAACCTTTTTTCCAATGAGAAGCAGGTCATTTCTGGTACTTTGTGATAATTTTATAAATCCATAAAATGACCTGCGGAACAGTTACTACATATGCATCCTTTTAGCAAATGTAAAAAAACTGCAATATGCCATTTCTGATATTTAATGTGTAAACAGCAGTATCTTTTGATGACCATTTCAGGACTCAGGCTTTAAGTAACAGACTTTCACAAACAAGCCAAATCCTATTCTATGTAATCAATAATATTTTATGTAACGAGGCAACAAGCATTAGTCAGCAGAATGTCTTAAAGGTCACATATCATACATCTTTTTAATCAAGGTTGCATAAGCCTTAGAGGTCTCCAAAATGTGTTAATGTTTCAGCGGAAATTCAACTCGGATCATGTTTGATTTTCTTTATCTTTCAATATGTGTTCAAATGTCCAGTTTCAGTGGCCGTAGCTTTAAATGAGCTGCTCCTGAATGTCCCTTTGAGAAAGTGCCCTTTCAAGGTCAATCAGACAAGAAACATTCCTGGTTGAGACCTTATCAAGCATGATAAGAAAATTAAGAAGAAAAAGATATAAGATAAAAAACACAGTGGCATCCTGAATATTTAGGGATAGAAAAGGTAAAACACAGCTAAAAAAGCTAGGTTACTGTCAGTAGTTAGCTCCTGTACGACAAACAAATAAATAAAAAGCAGTGTTTGTAATGAGGCGGCACGATGGCGTAGGGGTTAGCACTGTCACCGTCCACCTCCTAGGGCTGGGTTGGGTTTCTGTCTTTATGTGCATGGAGTTTGCATGTTCTACCCGTGCTTTGTGGTTCTTCTGAGATAAGATCCAGGCTCCTGCAACCCTGTACACAGGATAAAGCAATAAAGACGACGATGAGAAGAAATCCAGCCGTTTTGTATTATGATAGGTTAGACAAATCATTTATCATCTATTATTGGTAAGAAACCTACAGGAATAAAGGCTGAAACTGCATGTGTATGCCCTTCGATGGTTTGGCACAGTCTAGGATGTACCCTGCCTCGTGCCCTGAGTGTCCTAGGATAGGCTCCAGTCCCCCTGTGACTCTGAATATGGGATAAAGCTGTAGAAACAATGAGTGAGTGAGACATTTTGTGAACACGAAACATTAAATGTCATTAATGTTATTATATAATTGCATTTATTTTCTTTGCTTTTACTATTAAGCAAGTACATTTAATAAAAATATATATATATATATTTATACTTTTAATACTTTTGATAAGTACAGTAAATATCGAATATTTTAAGAACAAAAGGTGACTTTAACTTCATCCAAAATTTATTTTCTGTGAAGGTCCCCTTATATGGGTATAAAGTGCTGAATAAAAAACAAAACAAAAAAAAACTCCGTGTAATATTTTACTCTAAAGAATTGAATTAAAAAAGAGTTTTTAATTCATTATTATTATTATTATTATTATTATTTATTCATTCTTAAGGACATTCTCTTTTTCTATAACAGTACTTCCTGCTCCTGATTTCCTGTTTGTTTTCTACAATTTTTGACTTTTTGACCAAACAGAAAACAGAAACTCCCAATAATCACAGGGTTTTTGTGAGAAATGTTAATATTAAATGTTACACAACCAGAACATCTAAAACCTTTTGAGGGAACGTCTTCTCATATGAGGAATCATAGATTGTATGCTAGCGACGTTAACTACTGATTTAAATGCGTATTATTTCTGAAGAAATCTAGTCAGAAGGAAGAAATCGGGTGGGGGGGCCACATGAAAGTGCTTTCTCATGTGGAGTTGTTTTTGGTTTGACCTCTGCCTGCTTTGTGAATAATGATTATGGATTTCCTTGTGATACCTCCTGTCTGACTGGGATTTGACCTTGACCAACGACTTGGACTGGCCAAGACTATGATGTTTATATCAACTAAACAAGAGCAATTGCCGATAAATCCTGATACGATACTTGTTTTTGTTATAAATTATTTGTAATGATTTTTCCTTAATATTTTATATCTTAAACCTGCACATTGGACAAGGATTTAAACCGTAAAAAACTAACAAAAAAAAAAAATGCTTGGTGTAAAAACTAATCAAATAATTTGCCTATTGGTATATTCCTCCATAAACCAACAGGATTACCTAAATCCTTGTAGTCCCATAATTATACTCTGTACATAAAGCCATCCCACAGAGGCAGTGAATTAAAAGGCGTTTAATGTTTCTAGAGCATGCTTCCTGCTTCCTGCAGCCCTCTGAGCTCTGAAATGGGCTTTTGTGTGTGATTAGCAGATGATTAACAATAGCTGTTTGCCAGCACTCAATTAAAAGCAGTTGCATGTTTGCTTTAATTAAACTGTGATTTTTTCTTTTCTTTTTTTTTTTGAGGCAAGTCTATTTGTAAGATGAAGCAATTACAGGCTAACTAATTAAGCACTCGGTTCACTCTGCTTTTGTATACTGTACATCATGCAAGATTTGGATGATTTACGAAGCTGCAGCTTTCATCGCACAAGTCACAACATTTCAGAAATTTCACTAGCATTTATTAAGAAGTAGATTACGCTCAGATAATTGCGTGAACATTCCACGAGTTGTGTTCAAGTCAAGCCAGGACGTTTGATTGTGCTGAATAATAGGACACGGTTATGAGAGTAAAAACTCTCTTTATTTCTCTATATAATCCCCTGCTACACTAATGCACTGATCCTAGTGTTTCACTCGTGCTTAGTTACCATCAAGGTTAAAAGTTCTCTCAGTACACTGGAGCCATTGTCCTGATTCATGTCCAAACTTCTTTAATGTCACTAACATGTGGAAATGGTTTGGAGCGAGGTCAGGACTGTTCGGGTAGTACAGCCGAGATCCTGTAATGTGCAAGTGGTGTTGGTGAATGATTGTGTTTGCAGTTCCCCCAGCCAGATGCATCATTTCTTCAGGCTGGTGACACGTCATCCGTCGGTTTTCAACAATAAGGCTTTCCACTCATTGAATGTTCACGGGAATGACTGCAGTGGACTCTGAACCGCCTCGGCCAGGATGATCATTCATAGGCATTTGGCTTTCTTTATAACTTTTGCATCATTCAAATACTTTACTGTGGCAAAGAGACTCATTACCATACTTTGTTGTAAATTGGTTTTAAGCCTTCCTTCCCCAGAAATTTCATTCATCACACATTCCACATTAACTTGAATGCCCCATATATGAGCGACACATTTTCCACACAGTAAGCTAGTTAAAGGTATTCCATGTTTGGGGTTTCTTTTAATTGCAGGTAAAGTGTCATTCATATCCATCCATATACAGCACGTGTTTCAGATAACTTCATTGCATCCTGGATTCAGCCAAAATGGATTAGCTAGCACAAGCTGACTTTAACATTCAAAAACATGGCTGGATAAGTATATACCTCATCTAAGCTTATACCCACTAATTCTGCTGGTAGGCTCGCTCAACCTCAATCTTGTTGATAATTTATCCAATTCTTCCAAAAAGTAAGGAAAACACTGCTGAATGAACATGCAATGAACTGCTCAGGCATACTGAAGAAGAAGAAGAAGAAGAAGAAGAAGAAGAAGAAGAAGAAGATGAGGTAAAAAGCAAGGTAGTGAGAATCTAAACTTTCCCAGGCCTCCTGTCAATGCAGAAGTGCCGTCATCCATCATTAGGCAGTGGTGTGCTGTGCAAATTAAGCCACAACTCGTCTGCCGTGGAGCATAAAGTGCTAAACTACCAACTTTTAGAGCTCGGTGTTCTGCACAGCCAGCTATGCGTGTGTGAGAGGATTCAGCCGATTAAGTAGGTAAGTAGTAAAAAAAACAAAAACAGGTCTTAATAGCTTTTTAAAAACATACTGAACTGTATTTGTATTATGTATAAATTATGGATAAATATATACAGTATTGTTAAAATTGATACATGAACTGCTGTATTAAGTTTCTATAACTATAGAATGAATTGAAATACAAAAAGGGTTAGAATTCTGCCTTGTTTCACTACATTTTGTGGGTTGGACTTTGATTGATGTACATCTCTAGCAGAAGCTAGATGGGCGAGGGACATAGCAATGGACAGAGACCACACGGCAGACTGCGGATCTGCTGGACAAACGGACCTGCAATGGAGAATGAATAAATGAATGAATAAAGAAATGAATGAACGTGCAGTATGCACTATCAATAAGACTTGCTTAGAATCTCTGCTACAGTATTGGCTGCAGTCTATTCTAAATCGATCACGACTCTGTCCGAGCCTTTTCCAAGTCTATGTTTTTCACAGCAAGACCTCTGCAAGGTCCCTTACTGTAAACGTTCAAGGTAACAGCAATTTCCAATGCACTTTGTTGTCAATTTTCAAAGCCCGGTGTTGACGTTGTTGTACTGCCACATGATCTGACATGTAATCTTTTAATCATGACAAGACACTTTAACCATACAATCAACACAAGCTTCAGGTTATTTAAGGAAGGTCAATTGCAAATGCAAATACTAATACGAATCTGTAAGGAAATGTTATAGGTTTTTGAGGTGCTATGACTTCATACTTATTTTCTATTCGCAACTGCTGGTGAATGTTTTTTATGTGCAATCCTATGGGAAGCTGCAGCTAGGTAGGTGGAATGTGGTTGCTTTTTCTCTCTCTCACTCTCACACACACACACACACACACACACACACACACACACACACACACACACACACACACACACACTACCACCAGTATTTTCAGTCACAGTGAAGCATAAAAAAAGCTAAAGAAATGTAACTCCTTATTATTATTTTTTCAGGGAAATAAAAAGTGCTGAAGAATATTAAAACTTTTTTTTTTTTTTTTTTTTTTTTTAAATCATCCAACATAACAGGTCACGAGTGAAAAAAACAAACAAACATGCATTTACAGTAAAAGGGATCCGTGGAACATTCCAACATTGTAAACTTAAAATAACTACGTGACTGTGTGTTTTTTTGTTTTATACAGTAAAGTCACACAAGCAGCTTGAACTTTCTCAAATGTCTGTCTCCAAATATACAGTGATGACACCCAACCAAACTTTATTTGATCTTCTAATAAACGTTAACGAGCATACTAGGCCAGGACTGGTCATTGTTATGATTACATACAATGCAATCAGCACAAAAAGTGCTCAGGCCAGTGATGAACGCAGCTTTCATCAGGACTTTTGATTCAGGATTCTAGAAATAGCTGCTCGGGGGGCTTTGAAGACTTCATGACCTCAGGATGGAGCACTGCCAGTGTTTGCACCGTTATTATGCAGTTGCGTACACTATGTGTTTTTCATTCTCCTTTCATTTGCACATATGCAGAGTTTGTGTGTGTGGTTTGGGGAGGGCAAACATTTTATAACTAACATTGGAGTACAAACCCAGTACTGCATGGCGTGTTATGCATATATACATACAGTGCTGTACAGCGGCAGAAGATAAGTGTCAAGCTCTAGATAAAACCAAACAACACAGTGAAGTTTCAATGAAGTCTCTGATCACTCTGTGCACAGGCTGATGCCGTGTACTGTACTGTATGGGGTCAGGGGTAGCTCAGTGGATAAGGCATTGGACTACGGTCCGGAAGGTCCCAGGTTCAAGTCCCACGACCACCAAGTTGTCCCTGTTGGGCCCTTGAGCAAGGCCCTTAACCCCAACTGCTCAGATGTATAATGAGATTTTAAAAAAATGTAAGTCGCTCTGGATAAGGGCATCTGCCAAATGCCTAGATGTACTGTATGTGTCTTTTACACAAGTTCACACACTGAGAGTTATGAAGTCAGTTATAAGTGAAATATCTGTTGGTTTATATTATACTGTAAATCTGACATTTTTCACATTCTCTCTTAAAACATTTAATGTAAACAAAAGAATTAGAAATTAGAATTAGAAAATCCTCAGCGATAGGTTTGCCTATTGTTATGATAAGCTTGGAAAATATACATATTCAATAACCATGGCCCTACCTAGAATTTAAAACCTTCTTTGTGTCCTGCGGTTTTGTAATTAATTCATTGGTGAGCACTCAGGTCATTATGTGACTCCCAGTGTGTCACTCGCATGACCTGTCAGCTTAACATGAATTCCGTAATAAACCAAATATAATAGAATTCAATTTATTGCATTTCTTACAATCATAGATCACTCCCAGGGGTCAGTGTTACTACAGTACCACACAAGAACACATAACAATAATGATGACGATTACAACGCCCCAGTGATGTTTTTCATTTAATGTTTTTTTTTTTTTTTTTTAATGTATTAAACAAATTACAAGTTATTGCATGGCAAAATTATATCTTAGAAAGTGAAAATATATGGAATATACTGTAGCTAAACTATCTACACTTTCGTAAAATAAGATTAGGTTGATAAACCAAATATAAGATGGTTAGCAAACTCAGAGGTGGTATTTGAACCCGAGCTGGGGATCGAACCCAGGCCCTCAAAAGAGGTGCAACCTGAAGTGTTAACCACAACGCCGCCAACCCTAATATATTTACAACAAATGCTTTCATTGGACCTGTTTTTGACTCATTGTACTGCTATATTTCATCCTCTCCCTTCTTGCTCAAGCTCCACCTATGCATTTAGAGTTGCAATTTGCTCATCACTTCATATCATCATGTCGGGGTGCCTTTACACCACTGACTGACTGATGTAGTGACACTGATTACGCTTGAAGGAAAGGTCAAAAATGAAATATTCCACTGATTCGAGATGAAGCAGATGCTCCAGAGATACCTTTCTGATTACCTGAAGTGTTTTGCCCTCTGGGGGAAATGAGCCTTGAAATAGAAAGACGTATCTTCACGTTGAGGTAAAATGACATAATTGAGATCATCCACTTACTGTATGTGTGTATGTGTCTTGTCAGTGAGCCTAAAAGAATCTATTGACACTGTTCATTTTAACGAACCCAACAGAGCCAACAGAGTTCCACAGAAACCCACCGACCCTGACTAGAGCTACGTGCCACAACATCTCCTGACAGTGTGTTAAATCAGCAGCGGCACCTCCAACTTCAACAAAGGGAGAGGAAATAACAACTTGGCATTTAAAAAGCAGCAGTAAAAAACACTCCCAGCCTGCTCTTTTGTTCCTCCAATGAGGAAGGCCTGGTGGTATAGCTATCGTTTATCAAATGACACACAAGACAAAAAAATAAATAAAAAATGTCCAAGCCATCAACTTGTGATGGTGGCCTGTAGATTTTAGCAGTCTCAGAAGAAGAATATGGCTATTGGGTCATGTGAGTACAAAAAAGCACACTAATTTAGCACACTTTAAAACATTATAGCTGCACAATGCAGAAAAGAATATAAAATCCAACCAAGGTACTTAAATCACAGTGACTTATATGACAAAAAAAAAAAAGTAAAAAGGAAGAAATATTATTTTCTTAGTATTAACGTAAAGAGATAGTCTATCTAATCTCTAGGATAAACACTATACACTCTGATTATTAATAGTCATTTATGGCTAAGAGCCTTACTGGGCAGTTGCACTCTTGGTTCTCGATCGTGGCATATAAGGATGCCATGTCAGCCTCAGCATCAGTGCACATTCTGTGCATAAAACATCTGCTCTGACAACTGCTCTCTGAGATGATCTAGTGTGAAGCATCAGATACAGAATGGATGAGCTGATAATAGAGCTCAGACATGCCCATGTAAGCAAAAACCCTGCATTGTTATGCTCTACTTTTCTTTTGGAGCTGAATTTGCGAATTGTGTGTTCGCAATTTCACAATCCACCACTAAGGATTAAAAAATGCTTTGGAACTTCTTCTGGAAGCGGAGGCTGTAACTGATAAAAAAAATAAAAAAAAAACTCAATTGAATTCATTCAATTCAACTTGAATGAATTCAACTATAACTTAGTAGAAGAAATTAAGAAACAATATAGGTCTATTTTACTGATAGTGGTCTCATGATGAAGTAGATTAGCCTCACATGCCTTAGAGGGTGACAGCCGATTTGCTGAGACACAACAAAGATAACCACAGCCTGTGTTAGTACAGGAAGATTAAGGGACACCCTGCTTTGTGGTTTCTCAGTGTTATAACCTTAGAATTATGAGGGTATCCGGCTCCACCATGCATACAGCAGCTGTGATCTGACATGCTGAGGGACATCTCAGATGTACTTTCAATAATAATAATAATAATAATAGAACATACAGTGACACCAAAAAGTATTACGACATCATATCCCATGTATTATCGGTTCTCCTGTGCATAAAACAGGTGACGGCACTAATTAGTTCTGGCCTGGAAAATTATGCTAATTATAATCAGCTGGGGTTAATTAATGGATGAAACAAATATGTGCCAGAACTTTAACTTTCTCAAGCTGCGTATTCACTACACTCTCGGAAATAAAGGTACAGTTTTGTACTAATAAAAAGGTACAAACCCTTGTCACTGGGGAGGTACCTTTCAAGAGCAAAGCATTGTACCTTAATATAGAGAAACAAATTTGTACCAATTGTGTTTGTACCATCAAGGACATTAATTGTACCATGGACAACTAAAATGTACCTTTTGTTTTATAAACCTGCTGGTACTTTATTGTACATTAATAAAAGGTACAAATCATGTCCTTGAAGGTACCACCCCAGTGACAATGGTGTCTAATTTGCTCCTTTGGAAACTATAAAAAAAAAGTAATTTTCCCATTGAATCAATCAATTTATTTTCAGTGACTATGAAAATGTATCAAATCTATATATGTTTGAAAATTGCCTTAAATTACAGTAAAATATTCTGTAAAAATATACTTTCAGGTTGATAACAAACAAGTATTTAAACTAAATATTAACTGAAAAACCTTTCACAAAATACAATTGCATTAAACTTGTACAGTATATAAAATTAAATTTTCCATTTACAATATAACTTTTCACAAACTGTTCACTGTCATGACTCACATTTCCCCATGTGCTCATGTTGTGACAGTTCACAATACAATTGAACCCCGAAATAGATTTTTACTCACTTTTTAAAAAATACCATCGCATTTACCCAACATTCTATTCAGAGCAAAAATGAAATGAAAAACATCAAAAACACTGTAACGAGATGTGGTCAAACCTGGTGACTATACATATCTGGAAAACTCAAACGACTCCAGCAGCTTCAGCAAATCACAGCTGTTGCTATCTCCAGCTAAAAGTCACTGTGGGCAGTGGATAGTAAACGCTACATGCACAAAATACTGAATATTGTGGTCATTAATTGCTTTAAATGAATTAAAACATGTGCAAATGGATACATAGTTGGATACAAAGATAAATAAGGTCATTGAATAAATGAAAAATTGTCTGCAGGTGTTTTGAGGCCCTGAAGAAGTTCTGACATATCCTGAAAATTTTCAGTTACATATAAACATATAAAAGTCTGATTACATTGTATTCAGCACAAACTGGGCTGCAGTAATACGTGAGCAGCAGGTATGTACAAGTTTGTCTTTTGCAGAAAAGGACAGTTACGCATCACTCACTCACTCATCATCTATACCGCTTAATCCTGTATTCAGGGTCACGGGGGGCCTGGAGCCTATCCCATCCCAGGAGACTTAGGGCACATGGCAGGGTACACCCTGGACAGGGTGCCAATACATCGCAGGGCACAGTCACACACACACATACACTCACTCATTCACACACTACGGGCAATTTGGAAACGGAGAAGGAGGAAAAGGGCCATCATTGCAGCCTGCGCATATGCTTCATTTATTGTGTCCTCAACCATTCAGAGGAATGTCTGGGTGCGAGACATGTCGGGGTCGCTCTCTGGTGGCTGGCAACAGGTGCGGGCTACCGCACACTGGCGCATCTGTTTGGGATGAGCAGCGCCTCGGTGTGCCTGATTACGTCATTAAACCGCGAAGAAGTCGCAGTTTTAATGACGTACAGAACGCAATGCCTCAGTAAATCCAATCTGTTGGTTTACGCGATTAGCACATATCTGGTTTATTTCCACATATGAAGGAGGCCTGAAACCGATCTCGAAATATCGGAATGCATGCGCTTTTTTTTCCCTGTTTACAAGGACATAGAAAATATCCACATATGTCACATATGAGTCACATTTAACTGACAGTGTAAATGTAGCTTAAGACTCTTTACGTTCTCTGTCAGAGTCTCAGTGTTGTTCTGAGAAAAAGCTAAACTCCTCCCACTATCCAGAACATTCTGTTGAGCTTCAGAAACCTGTAAATCGCGTAACGTCGTCCACACATGCAGAAAACTTACTAAATTTGTGTGTTTGTGTGCAACTTGTGAAATTAATATTTACTGTGACGATAATTAATATTTAAGCTAATATACCCCTCAGTTGAGAGGGCTGAAGACTATCACTTGTTTCCTCCGAACCAAGTGACGTCACTGACCGCATCTTTTCAACCCGCTCGCTCACGCACCGTTGGGGGCGGCATAACATTACCACTTGGAGGACAGGCCCATTTCTTTTCATTTTAATGTACATGTCCAGGCTTTTGTGTTCTACAGCTAATGCTTCATCAATATGACATTAATCAATAGGCGACAGTATATGGATTTTGGTCTCTGTTGTTGTTGAGACAGATTAGGGAAGATATTTTCTTCATATTTTTTGTAGGCAAGTTAGTTCCCTAAATCAGTGTTTTATGTCTGGTGTTTTGGCCTCGATTTCTGTGTGCTGTTTAACAGCTTACACAGTAAACAGTATATTCTATATTATATGCTTATAAACTCTTGTTTACTGTGTATGTCATTCCTAAATAACATGGTCACTTATTCCACACCTCCTTGCATGTAACCCCTTTGCTTTTGCGTGAGGTTTTACCCTGGGTCATTCCTCAGGTTAAATAAAAAAAAAATAAAAATAAAACAAACTAATTCTACATAATTGCCATGTTTAAAACTGAAGTGCTTATAAAGATACACCTCTGTTTCCCACTTGGCATCGCACTAGTGTTTTTCTGAAAAAGTTATAATATTTTCAACTTTAGAAGCACTTTTGCCAAAAAAAAAAAAAACTGGCAATGGTTTTGGTGCATAGTGGGTGGAATCAAGACACTTCCCACATGATTACGACTAAAACATGCACTGGTGGTTAAATGAAAAATGGCTTTTAGCAACAGTTTAACTTGTAATAGTTGCATATAACAATCTTGCTGTTCTTCTACCTTTTCCAACATGAAGGAAAGCGTTTTCTCTGGAATTCTCTGGATTCTTCGGAACATAATACCTTATGTTTCCCCAGTCTTTCTAAAATATCATTTTCCAGGACGTGATTTTATTGATGAATAATTTACCCTTAGTGGTACAAATACTGTAATCCTGTTCTGGTTCAATTTCCTATATTAGCATGACCTTTTAGTGTTTTGCTTCTTACTTATATTACAGTAACCATAGAAATCATATCATATGCCCATACAACACAGACAACAAATACAACACAATGCTGTTGTCATGTTCTAGGGCAGAATTTAATTTTGTTTTCCTACAATCATGAAAAAGCTTGTTGGCAGGTGCCTGGCTGGTAACTATGGAGCCCTACTTAAAAAACAAAAACAAAAAAAAAAACATTTCAAACCCCCAAGATCTTGCAGAACCCAGAGTGACTCATATGTTTCCTGGTCTTTTAAATGATGCTTAAAAACATGAGTCAGTTCAATTTTAGCCTTCATTATGTAGGTTTCTTACCAATAATAGATGATACAGAGTTTGTCTAGGCCTATCATAATGCCAAAGGCTGGATTTCTTCTCATCATCATCTTTATTCTGTGTACAGTACAGGGTTGAAGGGGGCAGAAGACCATTCACACATACTGTACAAACAGAGATGGGAATTGAACCCTGGAGGTGCAAGGTGACAGTGCTAACCACTAATCCACAGCCTTGCAGGATTTCTTTACCTAATACAAAAAGTTTTTTTTTTTGTTTTTTTTTTTGGTATTTTTATCATTATCTAAAAATCATAAATGTGGTTTAGGTTGACATTGAGGTTTACTAAATAACAAATATTGTCCTAAAGCAGACCCAGGTATTTTAAGGACTGCGGCCCAAATACGGCCCACAGTCCCCCTCTGACTAGCGAAAGGTTGCTTGCAATTAAGAAAATAAAACCTACATTGCATAATGCATGAACTAAAACAGCATGGTTTTTACTTTGAAACCTGTTTACAGTGTGCATGCATCGTTTACGTACAGGTACTCTGAAACAAGTCAGAGTGCACGTGATTAGCAACAAGTCAGTGTAATAGTAACCCTTCACATGCCAAAAAAAGAAAGGTGGATGCTGAAGGCCGTGGTTTCAAGAAAATATGGACTACTAAATATTTATTTAGTGAAGTCGGGGGTAAACCCGTGTGTTCAGTTCGTGGTGAGCAAGTCGCCGTGTTTAATGAGTACAATGTGAGTCGGCATCACGAGAGGAAGCATGCGGA
The DNA here is from genome assembly GCA_030347435.1 of Clarias fuscus. Taxonomy (NCBI): domain Eukaryota; kingdom Metazoa; phylum Chordata; class Actinopteri; order Siluriformes; family Clariidae; genus Clarias; species Clarias fuscus. Next base: position 8,806,585 of record CM059208.1, read on the forward strand.
AAACATTCTCAGTAATGAAGTTTACCAAATCAAAGAGAGAGTGACGCTCGGTGTCAAAATAAGAGTCGCATGTGTGAAGCATGATACTCGGCGCTTGTAAACTAATACTTGCTCGGTTTCCGAATAAAAAATTTTTTAAAATCTTTGCTCGGTTTGCGGAACACTCGCAAACCACGTTACTCGCAATCCGAGGTTCCACTGTATTCATAACCGAACATTGATGAGAAAGAATTCTCCTAACCAATCATAACGTAAAAGGAGGTCTTGACATTACATAATAATAATAATAATAATAATAATAATAATAATAATAATAATAAAAAGTTACAAATTTAAGTTTTATGTGAGTAGACTATCCCACTGAAAGGTCCAAGTTTATCTTCAGTGTCATGCACATATCTCCATTTAATGTTAGGATAAAAATTGAAAGTGCATTATAATAATCACAAGTACTGTAATAGTTTCCTGATCACCAAAACATGCTGTTATTCTACTATATTAGTTATGTTATACAAATTTCCCCTGAGATCAACATTAACATCTAGAGTTAAATTCACTCACATGCACTGCATACTGAATACATCAGCACTCAAACTCATGCTCGCACCGCAACCGCTGTCGGATGTCACTCCTGCGGATTAATTAATCCAATTTTAGGTTAGTAGTTGATGCAGCAGGCAGTGCACAGTTCCATTTTTGACATGAAATTTTTTTTTCAGCAGCCCAGCAGGTTTTTTTAATAGCAAAAAAAGGCCAATAAATAAAACATGCAGCATTCCTTCTTTGTAATCCGAGTGAAAAGAGTGAAACGGAAACATGGGGTGAAATTAAAGAGCGGGTGAGCCGTGGCAGGGTGTTTCAGCCAAAGAGACTTTCCTTTTGTCTGGGCTCTTACTCTTCAGCTGAGTATTAATGCTTTATACAGTATATATATATATATTAGTGCCCTCCATAATTATTGGCACCCCTGGTTAAAATATGTTCTTTAGCTTCTAAAAAATTCAGTTTTGTTCTCAATAACCACAATGGAAAAAAGAGGAAATTCCAACCTTTAATTCAAGTGCATTTATTCAGTGGAAAAAAAATCCCACATTAAGAAATAATAATTTTACATCAAATCATGGGTGCCACAATTATTAGCACCCCTGATGTTTATTACTTTGTACGACCCCCTTTTGCCAACAAAACAGCACCTAATCTTCTCCTATAATGTTTCACAAGATTAGAGAACACAGAAAGAGGGATCCTCGACCATTCCTCTTTGCACAATGTCTCTAAATCATCCAGTGATCTGACTCCTCTCCTCTGCACTCCTCTTCAGCTCACTCCACAGGTTTTCAATGTGGTTGAGGTCTGCGGACTGAGATGGGAGGAGCTTGATTAGGGTCAGGGGTAGCTCAGTGGTTAAGGCATTGGACTATGGTTTGGAAGGTCCCAGGTTCAAGTCCCACTACCACCAAGTTGTCCCTGTTGGGCCCTTGAGCAAGGCTGCTCAGATGTATAATGAGATAAAAATGTAAGTCACTCTGGATAAGGGTGTCTGCCAAATGCCTAGATGTAGATTCTGTGTGTGGTGAACCATTTCTGTGTAGATTTGGCCACATGTTTTGGGTCATTATCTTGCTGAAAGACCCAGTGACGACCCATCTTCAGCTTTCGGGCAGCGGCCACCAGATTTTGCTTTAAAATGACCTGGTATTTCAAAGCATTCATGATGCCATGCACCCTAACAAGGTTCCCAGAGCCTCTGGAAGAGAAACAGCCCCACAGCATCACCCATCCTCCCCCATACTTCACAGTGGGGTGAGGTGCTTTTCTGCATACTCATCTTTTGTGTTCCACTTAGAGAGTTTGTTGCCAAAAAGCTCTATCTTGGTCTCATCTGACCAAAGAACACGGTCCCAGTTGAAGCCCCAGTACCGCTTAGCAAACTCCAAATGTTTGCGTTTATGATTATGAGTGAGAAAAGGTTTTTTCCTTGCATGCTTCCCAAAGAGCTTGTTGGCATGTAGACAGCGTCTGATGGTTGTTTTGGAGACTTTGTGACCCCAAGATGCTATCATGTGTTGCAGTTCTTTAACAGTGAGCTTTGGAGAATTTTTTTATTAATCTTACCCTTCTCCTCACATGAACTTGTGTCCTTCGTCCCGGCTTGTTTACTACTGTTCCAGTTTTTTAAAAACTTCTTAACGATTCCTCTCGCAGTAGATATGGGCAGGTGCAGGCGGGTGGCTATTTTCTTGTACCCATTGCCTGACTTGTGAAGGTCGACACACATCTGCCTTACTTGAATGGTGTGTTCCTTTGTCTTTCCCAGGTTGAAGAGAGGATAAGAGAAATGGCCTCTGTGTCACGTCATATTTATACCCCAGGGAAGCAGGAAGTGATAAATTACTAATTAAATGTTCCTACATACTCTGATCAACTTTGTAAACTCCTGTAGAAATGACAGAAATACTTCAATTACATTTATTTTCTAGGAATTGTTAGGGGTGCCAATAATTGTGGAACAGGTTATTTTATGAAAAATAATTATTTGTTAGTCAGGGATTTTTATTTCCCCTAAAAATTCACTTTATATTCATGTTATATTTTTCTACAATTTTCAGTGTGACAATATGCTTCTGCAATAAAAACAGAATTTAATTTAACGCTTTTAACACATCTTAACCAGGGGTGCCAATAATTATGGAGGGCACAGTATATATATATATATATATATATATATATATATATATATATATATATATATATATAAAGCCAGAGTGTGATTGTGTCCAGTCCGAGATTAAAAGCAAACTTCAGTGTAGAATCAGCGCTGGTATCAGATCAGTATTCGAGATGAAGCCTGCGTTCCAACACTGTTTACACACCCGTGTTGGTTTTCCCTTCACAACTTGGAGAGATTCGGGGTTTATCGGCAGAAACATATTTGCCCATGACAGAAAGAACAATGGCAAGAGATTGCTTGAAGATACCCACTCCTTTCTTTAGCGCTACAGTTATTGTGTAGCAGGATACAATGTAAAGTCATTTTCATATTTGCATTCTTGCTTATTTTGAAAAGGAAAACTTTCTTTCCGTTCGTCCGTATCCTGCGTGCTGGGATCTTTGTAGCGGGTTAGCAATTGGTTGATCACGGCTCAGCTCCAGATCCAGAAGTGTTTTACTGAGTAGTACCTGAAAAATACAGTACCTACAGTAACTGCTTTGTACAGGATTTTATTGAAATGTAAAAATCCTGAAAAATCAAATAAATCAAATTAAAATGTTGTGTACAGAAATGAAGCTATGAACAGTCATGTGCCAGGTTTTGCATGCATCTAACTGCAGCTGCACCATAAGCAAAATCAAAATGTTAAATGAAAGCAATGTTGAATGAACAGTTTTGTGGCAGATTTAATAATCTATTTTAAAATAAGCTATTAATAAGTCACTTGCTAAATGTAAACAAACACCTGCACCAACAGATATTAATTAGAAAAACTAAATTGAATATTTTACTGGGATAAATTAATGGCAGCTGAAATAATTGCTGAAGTTGTAAAAGTGAATTTTAACACACTAGAGTCGATTTTAAGACAAAACTTAATCCTTATCCAATCTACTATTTTGATTTCTCATCTGTGATTCAGTCTTTGATTACCAAACAGGGAGTGTATTCGGCTGACGCCGAAAGAAGTCCAAGTTAGCGTAAACAAGGCATAAGATACACTACCTTACAGATTTTTATTTCTTTGCATTAATAAAGTTAAACAGGGGGCGAGCGAGCAGTTCGAAAAGATGCGGTCGGCTGGCGTCACGTGGTTCAGAGGAAACACGTGATAGTCTTCGGCCCTCCCGGCTGAGTGGTAGTAGTAGCCTTAATGTGGGAGCCCCCTAGTGACGGGGAGGAATTGGACACGACTAAATTAGGGAGAAAATTCGGGGGAAAAAAATAAATAAATAAATAAAAAAATAAATAAAGTTAAACAGAGAGTTCTGCCATATAGAAAGACAGACAGACAGACAGACATGTACGTGGGCTTCAACCTGAAATAATAATAATTTCACTGGTTACATTAAAGCTGATCAGTTTATTATTCAGCTTTATCCTTTTAACCCTTTCTAATAAACTCCTTACCAAACAACACCGGGCACTTACAAATAAAACAAATATATTAACAAACACATACAGTATAATACTAGGAGCGCTCAAGTCAAACCAGGACTTGTGATGAAATTTCTCGTGAATAAAGGCATAAAACTGCTTGACCTTTACTGAAGACTTCATGCACTGTACAGTGATGACACATTAAGCTTCAGTAAAACATTTACATGCTGCCAACATTTTATAGAAGGCTTCAAGCATGCGTGCAATGATTATTCTGGCCAAGGTGGCTTGGAGGTCACTGCAGGTGTTCCCGTGAACACTATGGAGCACCTGATCCTTAGTAATCATCAGATTACTTGTCACCAACTTGAGACATTACATCTGGTAGCTGTACATAGAGCTATTTCATATGTTTGAACTGTGCCTGGGGGGGGGGGGGGGGGGGGGGGGGCAGTGTTTTAGACTCTGATCATGGCTAACCATGGGTCTGGCATACTGAGAATTATTTCCCCTTAATGGTATCCATGCACAAGTGAATGGTATCTAATGCACTAGGATAAGTGCATTAGTGTGGATTATATAGATAAATAAAATGAGTTTTCACTCTTATAACTGTCTTCTGGTATTCTGCACAATCGAAAATTCTCTCTTGAATGCCCCTCATATTTTTTTTTTTCCCTCTAAAATTCTCAGTCGGCTGTCACGGCTTTATAAACGATACACAAGAAGAATTATGACAGTGAGATGGATGCACCATTACACTACTTTCATTACACCCCTGTCCCAAAATTATGGTTAAAGCTGTACTTGATCCATCTAAAGACATGGCCACTGTTCAGTTTCATTATTTGTAGTTGTACAGCAGCTTATGTGTTACTCAAGTAACATACAGTATACTAACAACATGGTGACACTTAATACACATCCAGATTTATTCACATCCTGAATGAACATTTGCTCATGTTTTTTTTTAGTCATTCAGCTTCACTCATGCATGTGAGTTTTATTTTTATTTTTTTTACACCTGCTGCATGCGCTTAACATATGGCACGACTTGAGAAAAACAGATCTGCTTGAAAAAAAAGACAGCCAACATCAATCAGACAAGAGCCTGCAGGGCAGAATTCACGCTAGGCAGAGACATGTTCTCTCCCTCTCTCCTCATCACAGCGGAGAGAGTGAATACTGATGGACAGCTCGTCAAAGGGCGGTTGCACAGAGGCCTTCTTTTACTCAGGAGAAAACACAGCAGGACACACACTCGCACACAAACACACACACGCTTGATTCGGTTTGTACTGTAGGATTATATTTCACACGGATTGTCTTAGGTCCTTGAAATTTGCTACAGATAATCAAATTCCAGAAATAGAGAAGTGACCTGAATTTTGATGAGCTTTTATTTCTATTTCTTTTTTTAAAGTCAGTTAGTGTTGTAATTGCATTTAATGCAATCCTCCAGAACCCATATATATATATACATACACACACACACACACACATACACACACATTTTTATATATTGAGCTCAACTGGCTCAAACTATTTTTCCACAATGCATCGGTGTTCAAATGCACCTGAGATAAAGTAATGACTTGTGTTGAAATTTGAGTCAAATGTAAACATAAAACATAGTTTTTCTTTCACTATTTTTTAAAGAAAGCATGCAACGTTATCTGAACAAGTTCCGCCCATGAGGCTTACATGGTTTGGTCGACCTACTGTATATCTGTACTGATAAAAATGCTTCAAATTAGAAACATAAATCCAAACAGTGCCACTACATCCATTTTCTTGCTCCTCTCACCCACTTATCTCAGCAAGACAGATAGCACTAATGTGTGCAGCAGAACCGTTGTTTGTCCGCGAGCTCTCGGAGTACGGCTGGGATTACCGGTCCTTCTATTAGCTCTCCGACTCTACCGACCCCACAGGCCTTGCAGGGTGAAAAGTGTGTGTCAAAAAAGGAATGTCAATCCCCATTTATCGTGCAGTCTTGACTCCAGGAATCACAGATTCTTGTTCTGCTCGTTGGCGGCATGAGCCACATCCACTTGTACGGTCGCAAATTGGATAAGTATGAGTACAAAGGCTTCATCGCTTGTGGCTGCACTTTGGAGCCACTTATTTCAGACAAAGAGGAGACATGTTGTGACAGGAACATGGAGAGGATTCTCCTGCAGTTAGCCCAGCAGGATTTGTTTTCGCTTGTTTCGCTAAATCTCAGCAAATTTAACTATAGGAATTGAGAAAGTGAGGTTTTGTAACAAAGTACTTGAACCCTACACAATTTTGGGTATAATAATATCTTTGCAGCTATTGTACATTGCTTTACATTGTTAGGACAGTTTACGATTTCAGCGGTGGTGTAGCTAAAAATAAATAAATAAATAAATAAATAAACAATTATTTTCTTCATACCGAGATGTTAACGTTGATTGATCAATCAAAAAATAATGTTATAGTAGTTATGGTAAATATATCATTTGTTATTGCAGGATTCGCACTGTGTGTCACCAAACCTGTTCTGAAGCATATAATTACTTGAGCAGGCTTTACCCATTAGCATGTGACATAAGCTGTCATGGCATCAAACATTTCTTCCATTAGTATGTCAATTACTGGTAAATATAACACAACATCTTATATTACTGCACATCACAGGTCCTGACACTATATAAGATCATCTGCCACGTGATTAAGACATAGTTAAGAAAGTTTTATTATTCACAAAGTCTAACAGAGCCATCATAAACCATACATTAGTCACATGACTACTTTTACATGTCAACAAACATTTTTTGGGGGAATAAAAAAAAGCTCTTATGGTCCTGGATGTTAAGAAAAAAAAGCAGTTTTAATTTCCTACATTATAACTCTGGAATTAAATTAAAATGACTATTAGTATTTTGAAATAAATGATTTAACCAATAACAAATAACCTGGTAATAGTAGGAACAAGCCGCTTAATGAATTAGAGTTACAATGGGGAACTCAGCAGGTGGGTGTGGATTCATGCGCGGTGGATTTTATTAAAAGAAAGCCAAAAACACAAAATGAGGCAGAAAACAACTAAGCTTGAAATAAGACAAGAACAGCAATTTAAATATATTTGGTTCAGCGCAAAACACTTTGCCAAGACATAGACACACAAGAGGGTATATAATGACAAGCCAATCAAGAGTACAATCCAAAACACCTGGGGTCTCATTTAGAAAACCTTGCATGGATTTGAAAGTGAAAAGCGTGCACTCACTCACACACACACACACACACACACACATTCAAAAATAACACTCTTTTTTTGTATGCACTTGCACACAATTTGCACCTTATAAATCACACTACTCTTGAAAATGTGCAGCCGTTACCGCCCACAAATGTCCATAAATGGTCAATGCAAATGACCTCATATACATATTTAAATATGGGGTGTCCAATATAATTTTGAGTAAGTTTGAAAAAAAAAACAAAAAAAAACTTATACAATATAGCTGGGTAGGCAAAAATCTAAAAAGACGTTGGCTTGGTACAGTATTATTTTACAGGTTATTTTTGTAAAAAAAAAAAAAATTCTAGATTTATAAGATTCCTGAGCCTTCTTGCATGCACTGCTCTTTTGAGGTCTGTCCAAATACAGATTTAAGATGAAGGACTTTGAAGGCCACTTCAAGGTAGACCACTGTGCATTTTGAGGTGTGTGAATGTTTGTTATACTGTTGTAGAAACCATGTTTGTTTCGATCCTCAGACTTTTTTTTTTTTTTGCAGATTGTGTGATGTTTGCTTCCAGAATTTGCTGTGCTTCATACAGTACCTACAGGTTTTAGTTCCACATTTCCTCCATTCACAGACAACATGCATTGTGCTCTGTGATCCGAGTATTATGGAAATAAAGCTGCTCTCATTGGTGCACACTTTCACTTTGCACTTTTCATCCCCCCGTTGATCAAAACGCTGCCAATATGAGCGTCTTTATATCAGTCACAATATACTCAGATCACAAAGATTGGCAACTTTTGCAAAGCAGGCAAAATGTAAAAAGAGTATCCCAGAAAAACAACATAGAACAAATATAGTTGCAAGCAACGATGACGGGCCCAAGCACCCTGCGCCATTCCCACCCCGGGCGCACCGCACAACCTGCGTCATTCGAGTGTGCTAAGACCTCGAAAAAGCCATCGCCACTCGGTTGCACCTCACAACCTGCACACATTACACACTATACAGGGCTAATGTCAGTTTGGGCCCTAAATATTTGTTGAGTGCATTTGTGTGTGTGTGTGTGTGTGTGTGTGTGCGTGTGTGTGTGTGTGTGTGTGTGTGTGTGCGTCGTGAGAGAGGGGTGTGCGTATGTGTGTGTGTGTGGTCTGTGCATCGTGAGAGGTGTGTGTGTGTGTGTGTGTGTGTGTGCGAGCAAGTGTAAACATTTGTAATATGGGTGTATGTATGTGTGCATGTGTGTGATGTATGAGTGTGTTTGTGTGTGTGCATGCAGCATGCCTGCGTGTGTACGTGTGTGCGCATGTGTGTGGGTGTGTGTGTTTGCGCGCGCATTAGTGTGTAAGGGTTAGTGTGTGTGAGTGAGGGAGAGAGGTGTGTGACGTGATGTGTCAGTCTGTGTGTGACAACGTGCTTGTGTTTGTGCTTGTTTGTGTGAATGGTTTGAGTCTGTGTGTATTAACATTAGTGATATGTGTGTTAGTGTGTGAGATGTGTTTGTGTGCGTTAGTGTGTGTGTGTGTGTGTGTGTCTGTGTGCGCGTCGTGAGAGAGGGGTGTGTGTGTGTGTGGTGTGTGTGTATGTGTGCATGTGTGTGATGTATGAGTGTGTGTTTGTGTGTGTGTGTGTGTGTGTGTGTGTGCGCGCGCATTAGTGTGTAAGGGTTAGTGTGTGTGCATCGTGAGAGGTGTGTGTGTGTGTGTGTGTGCGAGAGTGTAAACATTTGTAATATGCGTGTCTGTATGTGTGCATGTGTGTGATGTATGAGTGTATTTGTGTGTGTGCATGCAGCATGCCTGTGTGTGTGTGTGCGCGCATTAGTGTGCAAGGGTTAGTGTGTGTGAGAGTGAGGGAGAGAGGTGTGTGACGTGTAGATGTAGTCACAGGTGTAGTCTGTGTGTGACGAGTAAATGTGCTTGTGTTTGTGCTTGTTTGTGTGTATGGTTTGAGTCTGTGTGTATTAACATTAGTGATGTGTGTGTTAGTGTGTGAGATGTATTTGTGTGTTAAAACACGGCTAATGTCAGTTTGGGCCCTAAATATTTGTTGAGTGCATTAGTGTGTGTGTGTGTGTGTGATGTCACAGAAGGTGTCACTCAATATAATGTCACTCAATATAATGCCACACAAAGTTATTAATCATTTTTTGGTGTACGTTTAAGACATTATCACGGCTGACCCGTTTGAGATATCAAAAATCCCTCCGCAATTTTGCATCGTCAATGTCTTTAGATCTCTTTGGCCCAGTTTGTTAGCGATTGTATAATTTCCCTAGGAGGAGTATATCAAAATCCATTGGGTGCGTTTTTGCAAACGACCCAAAATAACCGGCCTCCTGTTGAGTTTAGCCCAGGACATGCAGCGCAAAAGTTGTTCGGCTCGATGAGCTCTAAATGTCTGCCGGGTTTCGTGTGCCTAGATGAAAGTGTGTATGAGCTAGGCAGCAAAATCTCGTGTGCGTGCCCCTTTGGGCCCCGGGCCACGAGACTCGCAGGCATCCTGAAGGCAGCAGATTCCAGCCTGTCTGCCATGTTTCATGAGTTTTTGAGCATGTTAAGACCCCCGAAAATTCCAAAAGGGTGGAAAAAATAAAAAATAATCCTAAGGAAAACAAGAGAGCCCTTCACACACTATGACGACATAGGGCTGATGTCATAGTGCTTGGGCCCTAAATATATACTCGCTGAATAAATGCCTTTTTTTTTTATTGAAAGCGTACAGCAATGTGAGCAGCTTCAGGCATAAATTCACAACCACATTCCTGCCATTCGTGGTCAAATAATTATTAAATTCTGAACACAAACAGCAAAAAAGCATGATGATGATGATTATTATTATTTTTTAAATGGAGCGCTTTGTGTGGATTCATGCGACGAGTCATATTTTTGGGGAAAGCTTCTTACGTGCATATAAAAATATTTACATGCAACTATTAAACTTTTTTTTTGTTGTTTGTTTCTTCTTTCAAACTGTTCCTGTTGGACAAGAGCATGCATCAGCACATCTCTCCCCTCAAATAACACAGCAATTAGCATTTACGTTTATCTGAATAGAGTCGTTTACATAAATCTTGCATGTGAATGGAGCGCTAAGTGCAGGGGCTGGTCTCCAACACATGTGGAAATGAGAATCTGACATACTGTATGTCTATTTTTTTATTTTTAACATGAATTTAATAACAAACATTTATTTAGCTATTTTTTGTACACATTTTTTTCTGGGTTGCTACAGTATAATTTCATTCACAAAAACACATTCAAATAGAAAAAAAGTGATCAGCATCGTCGACGATGCCATTGACCCCTAAGGGTTAAATCGTACGTTAGTTTGTTTTCCCTCTTGGTGCTGTTTGTTTTATCTGGTAAGAACACAAAACAAAACAACAAAACAAAACAAGAGATTTGGTCTCTATCTGAAACATCTGGCAAACTCTGGAGCAGTCCTCCTGGTGAGAAAGGAAAACATATCAGATGGATGTTTGGAAATATCTTCAGCTGACGACCATGTCATAGTTCAAGGTGATGAATACGAGCGATGTAATAAACTATTACTAGGGTGACAACCAACCCATGTAGCTTAACATCCATAATTACATTTGAACTACAATTACATCTACAATTACCTACTACAATGCAGGATCTTCCTTATGTATTTACTTTTTTGTTTCTGTAGTTGAACTATTTGCCTAACTATTTTAATTAACTATTTGCCTAACTATTTAATTAACCATGCCCCAGTCATCCACCCATCACACACAGTGTTATGATTTTCCCACTTTGTCCCCATTGTATTTTGTGAGATTAATTTTGAAATTCACCTTAGGACTCCATTTCCCAGCATGCACTTCTCCATCACATGGTTGTAATTGTAATCACCTGCACCTTCTTTAGTTGATTAGGCCGTCTATGTATAGACCTTGTCTGAGTGTGGAAACATGTGCATGTTTCTCCTCTGAGTTATGTGAGATTGGGAATAAAAACAACTTCTGGTTGATATCATTAGCAGCATTAAATTACTTTTGACTGACAGAATTCTGACTGGGTGCCCATATAGTAACTTGAGTGCTGTCATTGGCTTTGATAGAGCTGGGAAGCTGTACATTGCTCTATATTGCACTTTGATGTTGGCCTCTTGATTCACTTTCTAAGAAACTCTGGTGGGCTGATGTGCGAGTTTAATTATTCCAATGAATATGGTTGACGTGATGGAGCTTAAGTGGCTGGGATATTCCTTGACCCATTAAAGTGATTTGAAGACCCATGAATCAAGAAGTACTGTGCAATTCATACAAAATACATTGAATTCTTTAGCCTATTGCAATAGGCTATAATTTTAAACAATTTATCCCAATACATAATCCATTTTGTATGGAGATGTGGTAAAACAGACTGCCGAAGGCAACTAGTTAATTGGAGCAATAAATATCTAATTTATTGTACTTATAAATGGACTAGCCAACCAGTCTACACAAATAAACAAGCTCATTAAAAACATTCTATAATTCCTCTCTTGATCATGCATCCTGTATGAAATTATCACGGTGCTTCATTATTTGATATAAAGTGCAACATGTAGTCACAACAAGTAATTTCCACATTTATAATAACCATAATTCTGTACACATCCATTGGAAGTCCCTAATTCCTGCTGTTTTTAAAATGCTGCAAATGGTTTCATAAAAGGCTCAAAGCCACTGTTAATATACACCGGTAAGCTATAATTGTTTTATTTTTTATTTCCCAGTGTAAAACATTATGTCCAATACAGTATTGTGTAGGGTCCTCTTGTGCTGCCTCTGCAGCTCTGGCCCCTCAGGTCAGACTTTCTACACGAGACCTCTAGTGGTGTGCTGTGACCCGGCACGAGAACTTTGGAAAACAACAGATTCTTCCAATCTGATCAGATTGGGATCTGGGAAGATTGTAGGTAGGGTTGGTGAGGCTCTGGGTGTTTAGGTGCCTTTCTCTCATGGCCAGCATTGAGATTTTTCTTCAATTTGTGCTGCATTAACTTTTCTGTGGGTTCAGACTGGACAGACTGGCCTTTGGTCCTTGCAGACATGGGTGAGCCTTGGGAGCCCATGATCCTGTCACCTGTTTACTGGAGTATAACTGATAATCAATGTTATATGGAATTAATGTTATGGCCCATTGGTGTATGCTCAAGTATTTTTTTTTTAATACTATTTTCTGTATGTAAGATTACCTTTGCTCCTAGCTCTTGCTTACCTAGACCTATTTCTGTGCATACACAAATGCTTTGTCCATGATGGCATAATTAAGACTCAGTGGGCAAAAGAAAAGAGCATTAATGACATGGGTGTGTCAAAAACATAACATAAAACAGGTGGGCAAGGATCTTGGTAAGGATCAGAGGTTTAGCTGAAGCTGAAAGTGGTGGGTCTCTATTTTACTGTGCAGTGTTTGATCTGCAAGGAAGAGTCATCAGAAGACAGTCATACCTGGGGGGAAAAGGATTTGAGGCTGTGTCAGCCTCTTGCATAATTCCACTTTTACTGTTAATAATTTTCTTATAATAGCACAGCAGCATGTGTCCTAGCCTCTCCTTAGGTATAAAATTAAATCCCCCAAACCATTCTTCAACTGTGAAATTACATTCTTACCTCAAGCCCGCAGTGTGTTCGAGCATGTAGGGTCTAAAACATAAATATTCATTCCATAGTGTTATTCTCTTATCATGACAAGAAGGCATGTTTTCAGGTAGACACATACATATATAAAAGACAAGATTTTGATTTTGCGGTCTTCTACAAACAACTTGTATCTCCTTTTTAAATAATCACAAGAATGATGAATGGACACGGCAGCGCTTGTGAAACACAGATAAGCAACGTCTTTCCTGAGGAAAAAAAAAAAAAGAGTCTGTGGATTTGAAAGACTGAAAAGAGAGCAGATGAAAACAGTGGGACATGAGCAAACAGCAATTGAAAATGCCACTGAGATCACTGCATGCTGTTTCGAGCCGAGAGAAAAATATCGTACGTTGTTGGAATAATGGCCGAATGTCAGACGTGATCTACTTACAACGATTGCAAGTCTAAATGGTGTTGTCGGAAACAAGTAGTGGTTTGCACGGCTTTAGAGCAAGTTGGGCAAACTGACATGCCTTGTATTTCAACCTTGCTTCTATTTAGGGCCCTTTTATTACAGTGAAAGTGTTCAGTGCAACTGGCAACATCCTTCACCATACAGTCGCTACTATAATTACTGTAAATACTCAATTATGTCAAACTGACACTTCAATCACAGTCATGTGACACACACACACACACACAGCTTGCTCATCTTCCCGCATTTCCTTAACATGATCCCATGTGGGACTAAATTTTGAATGAATCACAATTAATATCAGCAGGAGTCCTGCGATGGATTGGCTTCCTGTCTAGGGTGTACTGCGCCTCGTGCCTCGTGTTTTTGAATTGGGTTCATATCACTCACTCACTCTCTATACCACTTTGTCCTATATGCCGGGTGGCAGGGAACCTATCTCAGGAGACTGAGGGTGTTTTCAAACTGGGGTCCCAGATCCGTTTCCGAGCACACTTGGCCCCAGGAAAAGTAGATTTTTGTCTGTGAGAATGCAATCGTTCCAAATCGTTCCACGCTCGGGAATGAATACCAGGACCGATTGCAGATGTGGTCTCGGGGCATGCTGCTCAAGAGTGTAAGTTCACAGTGACGTGATGTAATCACTATTCCACCTTGTCGTTCTTGACAAACAAGTATGGCTGCTAAGGGTTCCATCTGGAGCACTGAAGAGGTAAAGCGTCTGCTCGAAATTTGGGCAGACGAAAATATTCAGCATCGACTGGATACGACTTACAAGAATTCGGAGATTTATGGAAGCATCCGCAAGCATTTACAGACGTAAATGAGGAGCGACTGCAGGAGTACTGATCAGTGCCGCGCAAAGCTGAAAAAAAAAAAAAGCGACTCCAGTAACACAAAGTGACGGATGCGCTTGGAAAGTCCGACAGCTCCACTGATGAAAAAGACAAATTTCAGTGGTATGACGCCATGGAAAAAATTATCGATAAAAAAACGTCGAGCTAGCCAAATGTGGTTGATTTTTGAACCCCGCCGTCCCTCGACACCATCATCCTCACCGCCTTTGTTTGCAACAGACTGCGTGGAGCCAAGTCAACCAGAGAGCCTGCAAACGCCTAGTAAGTGAATTTATTTTAAAGTTAACTACAGTATAGTCTAATATCATCATAACATCTCCTGTTAATTGTTTGTGGAGCTTGTAGTGAAATTTTAATTACATACGACATGGTAGGAAAATGCTTTCCGTTAGCTTACAACAAAGCTAACTTATGCTACGCGTGTCTGCTTGCTTAGAGCCTGTTTTCAGATTTTTCTTATTTCAATTTCCTAATCCAGCATACGTGTTCTTGGTTAATTTGCCTGTTTGAAATGCATATTACATAATAGAGGAAGAGTATTTCGTGTAAGCGGCATGGTGGTGTAGTGATTAGCACTGTCGCCTTGTACAGGCCAGGCTCGATTCCCGTGTGCATGGAGTTTGCATGTTCTCCCCGTGCTTGGTGGGTTTCCTCTGGATACTCCGGTTTCTTCACACAGTCTAAAGACATGTAGGTTAGGTTAATTGGCATTCCCAAATTGCCCGTAGTGTGTGAATGAGTGAGTGTATGTGTGTGTGTCTGTGTGCCCTGTGATGTATTGGCACCCTGTCCAGGGTGTACCTTGCCATGTGCCCTAAGTCTCCTGGGATAGGCTCCAGGCCCCCTGTGACCCTGAATACATGATTAAGCGGTATAGATAACGAGTGAGTGAGTATTTCGTGTTAGCTTACAAGATTAGGCCCAAGTGCAGATAATTTCCCTGTAAAAAATAAAAGAGCCCAATGCAAAGAAACATGTTGTGTTTGTAGCTTTTGCAGTTACATGTTCTTTTACTCTTTATTAGACTAAGTTTCATGCTTTTCACTTACATTTCATGTAAGACGGGTGCAGAAACCAAGATGGTGATGATTCACAAAAGCTCCACACACAATTTCAAAAAGACTTTGAGAATTTAATTTGTGCAAGCATCCTCTCAGCAATAATATGGTTGTAAACTTTGGTTAATTTCTTGCTTAATGCTTTAATTTTGTCTTGCAGGCACTATGGAGGGATACACTGGCTGAGACAACTGAAAGCAGCGTACGCCCAGTGAAGAGAAGGAAGAGAAAGGCAAAAACGGACATGTCTGTTCTAAGCAGTTTCATGAACATGCAAAAAAAGAAAAAAAAACAGGAGCCGGCAAAAGCATGAGCAGGAAATGCTGGATGCATGGACAAAGGCTCAGATGGTGATGGAAGAGCGCCGTCTCCAGATGCAGAGGGAGGGACGTGTGGAGATGATGAACGTGATGAGAAGAATTTTTTTACTACCAGGTGCCTAATACTCACCAGTCTGCTCGGGAGACACCAAATTTCACATCGCCTCCCAGGGCTAGGGAACCGCTGCCACACACCTCTTACTGTGTGCCCCCCACAGAGAAACCAAATACCTCAACATATCATAACCTTTAAGCTGACACTTGCATAATTCCTGCATGTACAACTGGTTCTGTTGTACGAACCGTTTCCATTGAACATCCTGTTTCACTCAACGTTCAGTCAACCATTTGGCCTGCTTTACCATTTACATTTGATACATTTCTAGTTTGCACACTATTCTATTGTACATACAGTTTACGTTCTGGTTCTAGTCCACATAAAAATGACATTTTATACATATTGCACACACTGTTCTGTTGTACGAACAGTTTACATTCTGGGTGTATTGTAACAATTACATTTTGACTTGTGACCAGCACTGTGTGCTTTTTCTACCGAATGTACCATTAACAGTTTATACTCTTGCACATACTGTTTCCTATAAATAAAAATTTTTCACTCTTTTTAACCATCCTTGTCTTTGTTACAAATGACTCAATTCCACACTCATCTTGGATGTTTCAGTAACAATTTATTGTAAAACAAAACAACACTTCAATATTGGTAACACATAACAAGAAAACACATTACAGTTAGCCAAGGGGAACTAACCATAAAAATGTGCTAAACTCAAATGGTGCCTGTACCGCAGCTAAGTCCCCAACAATATTCAGGTCTTCAACATAAACCTTATTGTTTACTTCACAGTAATTGTGAAGTATGCAGCAGGCCGTGATGGTAGCATTTAGTTTCTCGAAGATGACAATGGTACCTCTTCATCAAACAGTGCCATCTTCCCTTTAGACGGCCAAATGCCGGCTCCACAGTAATCCGCGCCTTGCTGAGCCGGCAGTTGTAGATTTGCTGTGCAGGTGTTGCACCACTTTCAGGGTATGGTTTCATCAACCATGGAAGGAGTGGGTATGCAGCATCACCTAACATTACCACTGGTACATCCACACACATAATCCGCTCAGTGAGCTTGGGAAACAGTGCTCCATCCTGACCTCTTTGGAAAACATTGGAATTACCAAACACTTTGGCATCATGCACACTGCCTGGCCAGCCTACATTAATGTCCCAGAACCTGAGCTGATGGTCCACCACACCTTGAAGAATGACAGAGTAGAACCCTTTACTGATGGAGCTAAAATGCCTATGTGGGTCCCATCAACAGCTCCCCCACACTGAGGGGAAACCAAACCGATCACGAAAACCTGCAATTATGACTTTAAATTCTTCTTCAGATGGTGTTTTAATATACTGTGCAAGTAAACTGTCCACAATAAGTGAGGCTACATTATTAGCTATGGCACAAGCTGTGGAAAGGCCAATACCAAACAAATGTGAAATAGTCCGAAACTCAACATTAGTGGCCAATCTCCAGAGGCATATAGCCACACGTTGTTCAACAGGCACTGGACGCCTAAGCTGCGATGCATCTCTTGTGAGATGTGGCCGAAGGATGTTGCACAATTGTAGGAACGTTGTCTCCCTCCTGCTGGAAATTTCGAAGCCATTCCTCATCTCTCCTGGTCATGAGCACATGCTGCCACCACACATTAGACCTCTCCCGAACCTAGATGTTCCTGAGGGAGAATACAAAGTACAGGTACATGAATACATGTGGTCTAACCTCTGTGCTCGGTTGCTGCTTCTTCTTCTCTGTACGTTTTGGCGGAAGACGAACCAACTACCTCTCTACCGCCACCTACTATTTTCGGTTGTGTAAATATCCAAGTGTGCCCGGGATCGCAACCGATGTTAGTGTGAATGCAGACCTGCGGGAGGATTGGGGACGGGGAGAAATCGTGCTCGGGTAGAGAACGGAACAGATCGCTTCCAGTTTGAAAACGCCCTGAGGGCACAAGGGAGGGTACACCCTGTAGGGGATGCAAATCCACTGCAGGTCTCACACACACACACACACACACACACACACACACACACACACACACACACACACACACACACTAAGTGCAATTTGGAGAGAGCCAATTCAGCTAATCTGCATGTCTGGTAACATGAGAGATAACCAGAGTACCTGAAAGCAACCCACAGGTAGCACACAGAACATGGATCGATCTCTATGTGTTCTTACCCTCACAATGAACTTTAACCATGATTTGCTTGCAACTTATTATATAAAACACTGTTTTTTTTTAGCCTTCTTTTGACTCACTTACTTTGCAACGACCTCAAAAAATGAATAAGAAATTCAGTGTAAAATCTGTGGAGACAGTAATTGTTGTACTCCAGAATATCCAAAATGACAGTAATGTAGATGAAAAGTTTGACAGCAAAATGAGATAAATGTCATTTTCAGGCAAATTATTGCTTGCAAGGACACATGGTTTACTTGAAACTACCCATAGCACTAATGCTGCATTTGGCAGCCACGATTCACTGCAATATTTACAAAAGTAATATTTGCAGCAGAAAATTAACACTCAGGAGATGTGCTTGTACTTTATGTACAAGAGACATGTAATGTGTGCGAGAAGCTGTTGGCTTTTCTGTCGACCCTCCGTTCTGATACAAGTTTTATGGGGGTGTGTGCAAAATTGAGCAAGCCCCAGCCTGAACATTACGGAGGTAGTTTTTTTGCTGATTCACTGCCTCTCGGTTTTAAAACGCAGTTCATTTCTCAGTGGGCCAGATTTTGAGTAGGTTTAGCTGCATATCTAAAGGAGTTATTTATGTTTGATCGACATTTTTATATTTTTTTAAATAGTAGAGATTGTCAAGCTATTTTGTTTCTGATTGGACCATAAGCGAGTGAGCTAGGAGTCACAGAGATGAAGGGGTTTGGTGGGGGTCCCAAATCAATTCTCGTAACGTAAAAACAGTGTCTTTTGTGCAGAATCTGAACCTGTCTGTTGTACTCTGGAGCCCTGTTAGACCTAGCTCTTTGGGATTGTGTACAAAATTGAGGGAGATACAGTACGGTCAGATACCCTGAGGGTGCTCCTACTAAAACGGCTTGTGGGCAACATAACTCAGGACTTACCCCCTTCCTCACCATTCCAGTTCACTGCCAGGGAGATTTTATATATATAAAATATATATATATTATATATTGGTATATTAGTTTATATATATATATATATATATATATATATATATATATATATACACACAGGGTGGGCCATTTATATGGATACACCTTAATAAAATGGGAATGGTTGGTGATATTAACGTCCTGTTTGTGGCACATTAGTATATGTGAGGGGGCAAACTTGTATCCATATAAATGACCCACC
Source organism: Clarias fuscus (assembly GCA_030347435.1). Lineage (NCBI taxonomy): Eukaryota > Metazoa > Chordata > Actinopteri > Siluriformes > Clariidae > Clarias > Clarias fuscus. Next base: position 8,825,625 of record CM059208.1, read on the forward strand.
CTGTATATTATTGATACTAAATTGCATATTTACCTTGCCAGGAGTGCAACTGTTGCCAGATTTATCCATTTACGTATTTGTGATAAAACTGTTCCTTCAGCAGTACTTTGTTGTATTTTTTAAGTGAACAAAAGATTAGACAGAAAAATATGGACTTTTATTGTCAGTATTTACATGGAAGAAAAAAATTAACAGTGCATTCACTGTATTGATGAACTTTGGGTCTAATGACTCTGTACTTTGACATTCACAAACAGCCGTAATCAAATTTCTTGTTTGTGCCAACATACTTGGCAAATAAAACCCTGATTCTGATGAAAAACAATACTCAATAATATGATTGAAAAGTAACTACTGGATGATTTTTGGATTTTCTACACAGTAAAACCACAGTCTTCATAGTCATACTGGAAGGGCTCTTGTCTCGTAGGTGAAGTGAAATACAGACAAGAGTTATCTCTGACTGTCAGGACCTCTGTCGACACCCTGTTCCCCTGCAAGTTTCTGATGGGAGCTAGAATGCTCTCCACTCTCCACTCAGCTTTACCTGTTTCTTTGCTTTCAGAATGCTGACTCTCCTCTGCACTCTAGAGGAAGTTAGACAGTATACAGTGTGCCAAAAGCATTTTCCACAACTTGACATGCTTTGGAGTAGTTTAAGATTCTTACACTACTGTAGGACCTCTAAAGATAGCAGCAGGGATAGCATCGAAGAAGGCAAGACCTCATTGGCAAGGCCTTGTTAGCCACAAGCATGTTCAAAGTTTAGGTGCAGAAGGAAAAGAAAAGGCTGATGCGACATGAAGGTCACCTGACTGAAGGGATTTATCAAGGTGGGAGCTGGCAACGATGCCTTCATTACTGTTGCTGGGAAGGGGGGTGCGATTGGCGGGTGTCTGGATAACCAACAATGTGCTTTCTATCCAGTACACCTATATCATGAAGACAATTCTACTGCTCTTCAAACCTCCTGGACAACTCTTGAGATCTTATCATACTATCCCAGATTCCATTGCAGGTCTCTCAGACTAGTTGAAATTCGACAATGCTATAAAGTCTGCAAAAAAAAAAAAATCATTAATTCACACTCTTATATAATTAATGAAACATACTCATTGGGTATAGGTGTAAATAACTATAAAAAGCTTTAAAATGTTTTGCTTCATATTCACAATGTTAACAATGCTCTGAATTTTATGGTTTCTTTGTTTCTACATCAGCCATCATTAGAAAACTATTTATGGCCACAAATGGTGAATTCCTTGTCCTACAGTGACCCAGATTCTCCGATTCCTCAAATGCAATCATCAGCACCAAAAACGTCTCAACCTGTACTGTGGACATCCTGAAGTAAGTCAGAAAGTCGAACCATTGTATAGATGTAATACCTTGGTCAAAAACTTATCTCCTTCACAGTATAGGATGCACTGATTTTTTAAAATGTTTTATTTATTATATTATTCAGCACAAGGTCATCACAGCTTCATGTGGAATCCAGTTTTTTGTACTGTGACTTTCTAAAACTTGTACTTGCCTTATTCACATTATGTCAGATGTGAATATTGGGGGCATGATTAATTGCTTCTGATATTTTCACTTTTTTTGTACCATTTTTATTTTCGTCATTCCTGGTGTGTAAAGCACTAAAGCACCGCCACATATTTAATCGAGGGCTAAATACCAAAATAGACCAGCATTTTAATTGAATAAGTTGATTAAACCCTGGAATACAAAATAAAGAAGGTCATATATTGATTTATAACATTTCTGTTCAAGTCATTCAAGGGGTGATTTCCTTTTATAATACATAATGAGAAAAAAAAATGGCTCTCCAGTGCTTCTCTCTCTCTCTCTCTCTCTCTCTCTAAAAAAAACACCTTTGACTTGCTTCTCACTGGCAGTGACATTTCACAAGCTATCTCCCTCAAAGTCTCAGGATCAGCAATAACATGTTGGCCTTATGAGGAAAGACAATTAGTAGAAAATGTCATACGGTCGTGTGATATGAGGGTACGTTTATCGAAAGATGTTTCACGTTGGGTCAGCTCGTTCCCCTTGAGATTCAGTAAATGCCACAGCACTTCCCGAACCTTCCATCACAGGTTCAAACGTGCATATGGAGCTGTGTGGCAAGCGTACCAAATATTACTAGCTGACAATCTCCCTCGCTTCTGTCCAAGATTTACTCCTGAGGTTATGATCAATGAATTTATGATGATACTGATGTGTAAAAATAAATATAAAAGTGTAAATAAATTAGTGTTTTTCCATAAGGAGAATCCTTTATCTAAAATGTTATATTGTAATAATGTCAGCTCTTATGTGACGGAGACTGAGCTTCTTTTCCATGAACATGTTTTAATTCCATGATTGTCTGTTGAGTAATTTTCTTTAACAACAGCTTTAACAATAATACTGGCTAGAAGGTGAATCCCAGGATACAAACTCAGATTAATATATTATTGTTTCTATAATAACAGTCCATTCACACATACACACGTGGACAAAATTGTTGGTACCCTTCGGTCAATGAAAGAAAACCTCACAATGGTCACAGAAATAACTTTAATCTGACAAAAGTAATAATAAATAAGAATTCTATGAATGTTAACCAATGAAAGTCAGACATTGCTTTTCAACCATGCTTCAACGGAATTATAAAAAAAAAAAATAACTCATGGAACAGGCCTGGACAAAAATGATGGTACCCCTAACTTAATCGTTTGTTGCACAACCTTTTGAGGCAATCACTGCAATCAAACGATTCCTGTAACTGTCAATGAGACTTCTGCACCTCTCTGCTGGGTATTTTGGCCCACTACTCATGAGCAAGCTGCTCCAGTTGTTTCGGGTTTGAATGGTGCCTTTTCCAGACAGCATGTTTCAGCTCCTTCCAAAGATGCTCAATAGGATTGAGGTCAGGGCTCATAGAAGGCCACTTTAGAATAGGACAATGTTTTCCTCTTAGCCATTCTTGGGTGTTTTTAGCTGTGTGTTTTGGGTCATTGTCCTGTTGCAAGACCCATGACCTGCGACTGAGACCCAGCTTTCTGACACTGGCCAGCACATTTCTCTCTAGAATCCCTTGATAGTCTTGAGATTTCATTGTACACTGCACAGATTCAAGACACCCTGTGCCAGATGCAGCAAAGCAGCCCCAGAACATAACGTAGCCTCCTCCATCTTTCACAGTAGGGACAGTGTTCTTTTCTTGATGTGCTTCATTTTTCCGTCTGTGAACATAGAGCTGATGTGCCTTGGCAAAAAGTTCCATTTTTGTCTCATCTGTCCATAGGACATTCTCCCAGAAGCTTTGTGGCTAGTTTGGCATATTCCAGTCTGGCTTTCTTATGATTTGTTTTCAACAATGGTGTCCTCCTTGGTCGTCTCCCATGTAGTCCACTTTGGCAAAAACAACGACGGATGGTGAGATCCGACACTGATGTTCCTTGAGCATGAAGTTCACCTTGGATCTCTTTAGAAGTCTTTCTGGGCTCTTTTGTTACCATTCGGATTATCCGTCTCTTTGATTTATCATCAATTTTCCTCCTGCGGCCACGTCCAGGGAGGTTGGCTACAGTCCCATGGATCTTAAATTTCTGAATAATATGTGCAACTGTAGTCACAGGAACATCTAGCTGTTTGGAGATGGTCTTATAGCCTTTACCTTTAACATGCTTGTCTTTAATTTTCTTTCGAATCTCCTGAGACAACTCTTTCCTTCACTTCCTCTGGTCCATGGTGAGTGTGGTACATACCATGTCACCAAACAACACAGTGACTACCTGGAGCCCTATATATAGGCCCACTGACTGATTACAAGATTGTAGACACCTGTGATGCTAATTAGTGGACACACCTTGAATTAACATGTCCCTTTGGTCACATTATTTTCATAATTATTTTCTAGGGGTACCATCATTTTTGTCCAGGCCTGTTCCATGAGTTTATTTCTTTTAATAATTCTGTTGAAGCATGGTTGAAAAGCAATGTCTGACTTTCATTGGTTAACATTTATAGGATTTTTTTTAATTATTACTTTTGTCAGATTAAAGTTATTTCTGTGACCATTGTGAGTTTTTCTTTCATTGACCGAAGGGTACCAACAATTTTGTCCACGTGTGTATGAGCTGATAAAAGAAACAAACTAAAAGGATTACAACTTTGGTGCTGCTTAACAAAGAAAACCATAGTGTACAAACCAAGAGTGAAACTTAATCAAACAAGTGAGCTTTAAAATAATGAGCATGATTCTAAAGTATGTAAATAATAATAATAATAATAATAATAATAATAATAATAATAATTGTAGGTTTGTACAAAAAAAAATCACACTTCTTACTGTTTATACTGCTATAATTACTGTAAAGCTTGAGTGACATGGCAGAATGGAGGTATTGAATAGATGGCTGTCAATCAATCAATCAAGTTTCTCATTAAAATATTAAGACCTTGCACAGAACCGCAGTTCTTAGAGAAATTTAATTAGGAAATTCAGCTATATAATAATAATAATAATAACAACAACAATAATAATAAAAACACTTATCCTCAACAAACAGCTATAAATCCCCCATGTGTGACAAACTGCTTGGCTGCTTGGTTGTGTTTCTTACAACAGTATTTAAGGAATTCTATCATAATATTGTCAATGGACTTACAAAAAAGAACAAAAAAAAAACAAAACATTTAGTGTAATGAAATTAAATCAGACTCTCAAATGAAGTTCAGTTCATCAGGCAACAAGATCAGTTAAAAAGCAACTGTGATAAAATTACAGACAAACATGCAAATGCAAAACAATTTCAGCTCTATCCACAGATGGTCGAGAACAACATCAAAGAGAACTACATTTTGAATGTATAGATTTTTCAATTAGTATTTTCACTTTGTATCCCTTTGCATCTATCCTACTGAATGAAAAAGAAGAAGAAGAAAAAAAAGTGTATCACATGCATCATGCTTAAAAGCATTACATCATGCGGTTAGATCATAAGGGGACATATTCCACAAGGTACATTCAAGTCAAACTGGGACTTGTGATAAGATTTCTTGTGAAAGAAAGCGTAAAATCGATTGACCGAAGTCTTCAAGGGCAGTGTGGAGATGAGACACTTAGCTGCAGGGGAAATAAAAATGGTGCAAATGTTTTGAAGAAATCACTGTGTCTATGAAATGGATGCGTGAAGTTAGTTGGTGTGAGAGAAGAGGATGCAGATGATAAGGTTAGATGGAGGCAGATGATTTGCTGTGGCGGCCCCTGAAAGGGAACAGCTAAAAGAGTCTTGTTCCAAGCCATTTTCACATCTTTGGGTCATTGAAGGAGTTCCTGGGAGGCCAGTGTTTTAGACGTGAAGCAGGCAGTCCGATCTTGGGTCCGGTGTACTGAAAAAAAAACTTTCTATTTTGATGGTCTCCAAGCACTAATGAAACGCTAGGATAAGTGCATTAGTGTAACAGGGGATTATTAGAAAACTCTACGCTCATAACTGTGCTCTGTTACACTATTGCCTACTGTTTTACTCTCATTACTGTTGTTCTGTTGCCTCGCTCCTCCGGGGTTGGGGATTTGAATCTTGCCTCTGGTCTGTGTGTGTTGGTGGATTGACTCTGTTTTCTGGTTCAGTCCACAGACATCCGTTGTGTGCTGATTGGCATTTGTGTGTGTGTCACACAGAGCAATATAATATATTCCTATTTTATTCCTCTGCTATAGTGAAAAATACATTTACCCCAGGCAGCAAGCGGGTGTCTGCATAATGCCCCTCTCTCACACACACCAACATTTGTGCGTTTGGTCAAATGCATGTTTAGCATTGCAGTAAGCATCCTGTTTTCCTCACAGATTGGATGGCAGGGAGTAAAAGCACGTTGGTTTATGATGGAGAGTACACATGTCCCAGCAGCTTTAATGTTTAGTTGTTAAAGGCATCCGGCTGGCCTGCACATAAATAACCGTACCACATACAAAACGCTGTGTTGCAGTCATTTATCAGCCAGCTGCTGCATAGGACGCAACATGTAAAAAAATAATCCCTTTACCCCCCATTTTGTTAAGCTTTTTATTTATTTATTTATTTATTGTTTTGTTACCCATTGTGTTATTAGAGATAATTGCTGCAGGTTTACAACAGATTAAAACAGCAGTCTTTCAGAACTCTCTTATTGCTTTGTTGCTTATTCATAAAAAATTGCTTTTGGCTCTGTGTTCCAGCAGTTCCTCCCCAGGTAGCAAGATGTGTGTGTGTGTGTGTGTGTGTGTGTGTGTGGATATTATGAAGTGTTCCCCTTCTTCCTCTTATTCATTGGTAACATCCATCCTCAGCACACACACAATTGAGTGATGCATTACACAGAATAAAAGCCTCCAGAGTCTCAAAAAGTCTTGCGGGGGGGGGAAAGAAAGAATAAATCCTGTCGAAGCTCTTCATCTTTAGCGTATGAGATATAAACTCTACAAGTTTACAACACAAAGTGATATACCGCCTTAATATCACGGAGGGTTCATGCCATATGCGGTCATTTCGCGAGCTGTTGCGTGTGATTTGTAAAAGCAAAAATGAAAAGCGTCGCCCGGAAACCGTTGCATCTGCTTGGCAGCGCGCGTTTTTCACGATACCCAAATAAGTCGTAAAAGCAGATCTGAGATGAAAATCGCCTGACAAATACTGATGGAGCTGTCACTTCGAATTCAGCGTTTATAATTCAGCAAAGCGTCTTCTAACTCGCACCGTTTAATACCGTCTGGCAGTGAGCTTAACCGATGTCTTCTTCGGAATTTAAATTCGCAACAGGCGAAGGTGTTTGTGTAGACCGTAAAGGAGTACAAACCCGCTCTTGTAGAAAATGTGAACCTGTGTAGAAGCTGTCAGAAAGTTACAAGGAAAATGTCTTAGAAATTTGTGGATTTATAGTCAAGTTGTATGAGGGGGGCGGGGAAGAAACCAGGGACTATTATATTGTTCATCATCTTCTTTTTTTTTTTTTAACTGAACAAAGTGACACTCTGTTGTTAGTCCTTTAACAACTTGTTAAACCTTTAATTCAAGTCAGCCCATGTTATCATTTTCCTTTTGGAGATCCATTATTATACAATACTTTAATGTTAGAATTATGAATAAAGACATACTGGAGTCACTGGCATTGTATATTCACATGTACATACACTATTCAGCTATAAAGCAAGAAGACTTGTTTTATTAACTGGATGCCACTCACTCAATTTATGTCCAGGTCTTTTGTATCTCATGGCTTCCCTTTATATAGCCACACCTTATTAAAACCCCAATGTCAACCTAGAAGCACAGTACTATTGAAACATTATGTTTGCAACAAAGTGTTATGCAAAGGTTTAAAAGAAAGACATTGCACTATTAAACTTTAGTCAAAAGTTGCCTTACATTAACAAATTGCATGTGTGTAGGAAGTCTGAATTTCAACAGGCACAATTTTATTAAATCACATGCGCTTAGCACATTTCAGCTAAGTCTAAATAGATTTTAGTTTTGTTCAGGGTAATATTCAACTTGTCGTCATTTCAAATAATGGATATAAAAAATATCATCTTATTAAATCAAAACAGTCTTAGTCAGGTCACTTTCAAAGTGATCTCAGAATGAATTATTTGCAATTTCTTTTTTTTTTTTTCTTCTGTAGAAATGGAGTTCCTGGACTGCATCTTATTCTCACAATATGAAATCATCAATGAAACATGAGAGATCCTTCTCTTGCATGTGTTTTACCATTCTGTCTCTTCTAGCCTTCCTGTGCTAAATCAAAGGCACATGTTCTATTATATGTATATGATTTATAGATTACAGGAAGTCGGTTGTTTCGGTGTCTGTGTTGCTTCTTTGGGACACAGTTGGCATAACTTTAGAAATTGGATTTTAGTCACTAACGTGTCTTCGGACATTTTAATAGTTAGCAGGAGTACTTTTGGTATGGAGCTGACCAGCTTTGGAGAGGAATATTTATAACCTGTGCATATATACATTTCATAAAAATCTCTTTACTTGCTGTAATTCATATCTAATATGTATGCTTAATAGAGTGGCCTACAATTAAGTCATTATAGTCCATTTATTTTTGTAGTATTCACATGGTATATAAATTAATGCATAAAGGCTGGGATTTCTTCTCATAATGCCTTATTAACGTAGCAGAAAGTTATGAACATTAACTGACTGCAAGAGCTTTCTTTGGGGAGCTACACAGACATGAGGCGAGGTCTTTATCAAAAATAGCACTTTTTATTAAAGATGAGACAATGAATTAGGAAGAGGAGAAATAGAAATAAAGTGAGGAGAGTGTATGATGTGTGTCAGTGTGGGTCAGCTGACTGTAACTAAAGGTGCTGCAGCAAAGAATGCTCCCCCGAATCGAAGCCTGAATAAGCGCGCAAATACAATGTGGCTCTCACAGCACACCTTGTACCATCTATCTGATTTCTCCTCACAACCTGAACTGGTGCTCTCACCAACATTTACGGTAGCAGGGAATCGGAGGCCTTCATTGAAAATGTGCCAACATCTTTAGGATAGAGACTTGTAGAAGAAGAGAATAGTAAACTTCAGTGCATGACTAATCCATCAGCTCAAGCAGGAGCTGAAGGACCCGAGACATCATTTTAAGGTGGTGAGTGGTTCAGTGGTGGATTTGTGAAGGACGAGAATTCTAAAAACGGTCAAATCACGGGCATACTGCTGCTCAAGGTTGAAGGGAAGATATTCTTCAGCATTCTTGTGATACATTTAACCAATGTCATTTTGTAGGACTCGTATTTTGCATCTTTGTCTATAAAGGAGGGATCTGAAAAAACACATTGGTGTATAAAACACACTGGCAACTAATCAGGGAAGCCTAAAGGAACAGGGATGACCTGAGAGTGAGGTGGTTAAGAGTCTCTGCTGGGTCTAAACTCACAAAAACAAGCTCACCACTGGACCTTAGTGGCCTTGCTTGGAGTCTGGAAGCTTGTAGATAAAATTTCGCATTTGTAAATAGACATATGCATGATAAGAACAATGGTCTCAGGAACAGGTGGATTATGTTGTATTATGTGGATTATGTCGTGGATTATGCTGTGTATTATGTAATGTCCTGAAGCAGGTGATCATATTGGCCTACGTGTGTCAAGCATTAATGTACAAATTCATCATTCTAAGGACAAGAAAGACCACCAACTAATCTGACCTCAGCATGACCAGTTACTGGAAGCCAGTTTATATGCAACGGGACAATCAGGCTCATGGGTATGTTCCAGATCTGATCTTTAATGCCAGGCATATCGCTACTACAGTGGAACCTTGGATTACGAACATAATTCGTTCCGGAAGTGGGCTCGTATTCCAAAACACTCTTAAACCAAATCATCATTTCCCATAAGAAATAATGAAAACTCAAATTATTCGTTCCACAGCCCCCAAAAATAAATACATAAAAATAATTAATACAATCTATAAAATGAAAATAAAACAAATTAATCTGCACTTTACCTTTAAAAAAAGTACAAATAAATCCTGACAGATAAGTGTTTCCATTGGTGCGCGCACGCGCCATGTGTGTGTGTGTGTGTGTGTGTGTGTGTGTGGAATTAGCCCCTTCCCTCGCCTCGTTTTACACAGTAACATTCCTCCTCCCTCTCCCCACCTCGCTTTTTCACAACAGTTTCACAACAAACGCACACGCGCACACACACACACACACACACACACACACACACACACACACACACACAACGGAAACACCGTTTTAACAGAAAAAAAAGAAATCTCTCTGAGACTGACATGAGCGTATATATTAACAGACACACTTTTTAAGTTTTACAACAAGCGCATAAACACAGCGGAAACACCGGTTTAACGGAAAAAAAGCGAGACTGGCACGAGCGCATACTAAAGGAATCACTTAAGTTTCACAACAAACGGACACGCACACAAACACGGAAACACCGTTTTAACAGGAAAAAAAATGAAGGTGAGAGAGTGACGCTCGGTGTCAAAAGAAAAGTCGCATGTGTGAAGCATGATACTCGGCGCTCGTAACCTAATACTTGCTCGGTTTCCGAATAAAAAATTATTTAAAATCTTTGCTCGGTTTGCGGAACACTCGTAAACCACGGTACTCGCAATCCGAGGTTCCACTGTATTAGAAAACAAGTGAGTCATTTTCCATGTAAAAAGATGGGGATTTGGGCGTGGTTAATTTATGCTTTCATGTAACGAAACATCCAAGTATCTCAGGTAACAAAACCATTGTTTTCGCAATCATCACATGGTGTGTGTTCTTCACATGAGTCAAAATTCTCTTTCAGTGGAACATAGTACTCAATTAAAAGTGACCAACCATAATGCCACCTTTTTATTTAGAACTTGCTTTCAAGTAGCTACACATTTGACATTTCTACTCTTCTAAAGGCACTAAACATAAACTCGTTACATCTTTTATCAGGATAGATTTGTTTAAACAGGTTATTAACATTAGAATTTAGCAGAACAGTTAAACAGTTAACAGTTTTTGCAGAAATGTGCTGTAGTCTGTGCCAGTTTTGTAAGTTCTAGTGGGGGGGGGGTGCAGTTGCATTTTCTAAAATCACAGTTTACTGAAAATGCACAAATGACCAGAGGGCACTATTGATGGAGCTTCAAAATATGATGTTACTGTTAGTCTTGAGATGCCGTCTGACAGCCTTTTCTGTCATGCAGAGTTTGTTTGGCAGCTATGCCACCAAGGAATACGGTTGGAAAATGGTATGTAAGATATGGTATAAAAATGTGAGTAAGATAGGATTCGACAAGATAATATACTAGTGTATACAAGTCTTTAAAAGTTAAAATGTATTTTATGGATATTGCAATCTCTGCACATTCCATACAAAATGTTCTAGATTACTACATATATGCCATATGGCACTGTACACCCATTAAACATTTTTTTTTTTGGCTAAAGTTACTATTTAATTATCCCTCCTGCTGAAGCATCGCACTATCAACATGACTTCTGTGTGATATTAATTTTTGACATGTCTCTAAGCAGACAGAGTAAGTCAGCTAAATCAATCATTGTGAAGAAGAAGAAGAAAAAAAACTAGAATGAGAAACTAGAAATCAGAGATCACCATGAATGTCACTGTGGCTATGATTTCAACCTCCAAGACCATAGGTTATTGTGCCAGCCAGTGTTTTTTCAAAGTGGAGGACTGCAGTTTACAGTCAGTGGCTTCAGGTGCCGATTTATGCACAAAGTGGAGTTCTTAACCCATGTTTAAATTGAGAATGAAATTTACACAAATTGGGTAAATAATCTTTTATAATCAATAATTTAAAGCAGCCAGTCATTTCGAAAACTCCCGTATTAAACTGACTCCTTCGTTTGTGCGTATTTACAGTATCATACCCTCATTTCTCTTCTTTTTGAAATATGTAAAAACCTGTGCTTGAACGGTTCTCTTGGCCATTGTGAAAATGCAAAGAGAGCAAAAAATTACGCAAACTTGAGCGCGTTACAATATTGAATTCTGATTGGCTAATTGGCGTTATTATTTCAAAAATGACCATTCATAGAGAGTTTTAATATTTCATTTTTATGATAATAATGCTGTGTATTATGTAATATTTAATCTAATGGGGGTGGTTTTTGTGTTATTTTTTTCTTTCCCAAATCGATCCCTGTATATGACATATAAAGAAAATTATCAGGGTTAGGCAGATGTGTAAATGAGCTCTAAATGAATGTAATGTTAGCAAATAATCTTACTCATTCACATTCTTTTACGCTAATCTCTTTTGACTTGAGATAGAAACCAGAGTACCCAGAGGGAACCCACCAAGCCTGGGGAGAACATGCAATCTCCACACACACACACACACACACACACACACACACACACACACACACACACACACACACACAGAGATCCAAAGGCGGGAATCAAACCCATGAGTGTGCTAATATAACTTTTCCATTGATCCAAGTAGAAACAAATTCTTTTCAACAGATCTCTTTTGTTTTTTAATTCGCAAATGGAAAGCCTGATTTCCTCAGGAGTGCTAATTAGTCTGAGTTGGAGTTCCATGTTACATTTTCAAAATGTTTGCTCACAGCATGCAGCAAGAAGCCCCTCATACATATTTACACTCTCATATATAAGAGAAGACATTAGAGATTTTTTTTTGTGTGTGTGAGCATGATCTGTTCTAAGACCTCTAAACAGAGCAGCATACAGGTTTATTCATGTATTATACACTTAATGGAAAAGCAATTTACGTGTTTTTTAAACCCACACTAAAGCCTTTCTACTCACATTGAAGCCTTGAAGCAGCTCTCCATATTGAAATGCAAGAGTACTGTAGCTGACCTTTTCATTTTTTCCCCCCAATTGTAAACAGTTGATGCTCTGAAAGCATGCTGGAAAGAAGAAAGTCAAGAGTCCAAAAATTCTGCCTTCAGTTGTGATGAACGTAGGATTTCTGCAACCTTTCTCAATCAGATTTTTACTCTGTTACTTTAGGAGTCCTGGCCAAAACATAAGTGAGAAGGTCACCTGCCTCTTTCATGTTTTATTATAAAGCTCTTGTGGAAAAAAAAAATGTGGACGGCAGTCTTTCTACAGATAAACCTATTCAGCATTATGAAACACTCACACAACTCAAACAAAATGATTATAATGTTCCTCTTCAATATTGTAACCGCTCTTTAGTCTTGATGAACATGAAATCCTGAATTTCCCTTTTTTAGTGCCTCATCATGTTTTGGACACATTTATCCAAAGTAGACCTTCTTTTAAGTTTATTTTATTATCATTTTTTTCACTTATATTCTTTAAAAGTTATTTAATAAATTAAAGTTTTTGCCAGAGCTTCTGACACTCTATACATTTTCTCTGACAGTAAAGTCTTCAGTTGTTTGTGCTTTCATGTTACTTGGTAGCTTCACTTTGTATTTGGGGAAACTTTCGTTCATAGCTGAGATAATGTACGTAATACTTGTTTCAGAAATGTTCTCAACTATAAATTGACAAAAATAAAGATATTCTTTGATTGATTTTAAAAGAATGGTTGGCAAAACAGTCGGCATATTGCTGAATTGGCAAAAATCCTTCCACCTCCCATCCTTTACTATTTTTCTCATATCCAAAAGCATCTGCTTGCTAAACGAGGGAGACAAATCATCGGTAGTATCTACGTGCTGAGATTTTAAATAAGATTCTACTTGCAACTATCTTTGAGAGAGAAATACTACCATGAATGCAAAAACTTTAAAAAGTATTTTTCTTGCATTTAACATTAACAAATGTTTGATAATATTTTTACATTTTAAAACGGATTATATATGCAACATCAAATTACCACTACGGCTATCTTTAGGATAGAACACTACTGTGCACACAGCTGATTCAAATATCGATGATTGTTTCTCATAGAATCATACCCTAAGGACATCTGATTAAGGGAGTCAAATGATCTTTCCAGACAAAAGCTTTATTGATCTCGAAAATCATTTCAGGACATTTGTCTTCATTAAGGGGTTGCAGCCGTTATCATCGCGTTGTTTGTGCATCTGCTGCGAAACGCGCCCGATTAAACACACAGAGTGATGAAAGTGACAAAGTGACGGTTTACAGAGCGCGATTCTCTCCGTACCCCCTGCTGCCTCCCATCCCGGGCTTTTCTCCCACGTTTCTCATTTCCAAAAGCATCTGCCGGCCGAACGAGGGAAGATAAATTGTCTATCAGCAGTGTTGTGCAGAGGGTCGGCCATTTTTTATTTCTTTTTTTCCCCTCGCGCTGAATTCTTCCTCCAGAGCAATTTATCAGAGTTCAGTCCTGCTAACGTAAAATGGAAGTTTGAGTTCCTAGGAATCATAAAAAGATGGGTGAAGATGAAAAACAGCAAGAAGAAGAATAACAGAAGAAGTAAAGGTAACTTTGTCAACAAAACTCATGTTAGGTACTTAAAAAAAAAAAAAAAAAACTCTGCTTGTTTTTGGCTGACCGTCCCTGAAAAACTCACTAGAGGCAATCAGTCTCAAAGACCCAATTACGTATTTTGGGGAAGTGGGTCATCTGTCACACCATGATGCACAGCCGCTAGGGCTCTATCGTTCTGCTTGTCTAATGCTGTAATTATTCAGTGTTCCTGATAAAAACCCTGATGATAGCCAGCCAGTGTACGGATACTGTATTACAGCAGATCAGCAGAAAAATGTCTGAAATTCTTATCAACAACACACTGTATAGAGTAATATTTTCTATTTAAACTTAAAGTAAGTTTCCTTTAATTAGTAAATGAAAATATTTACTAATATAAACATTGCTTCCGTGTTCAAAGGATGTTCAAAATATGGGCCGATTGTGAATAAGAATGATGGGACAGTATTTGTTTATACAAGGGTTTTCAAACCAAACTGGGAAATCCTCATAAATGTAGGTATTAAAGCCAACTGACATTTACAGAACACTACAAGCACAGTATGGCGATGAAACCCTTAGCCATGTTTTAAAGAAGGCTGTACGTCCATGAATGATGAAACCCGACTGAGGTGACTAGCTCACTGCAGTTGATCCTGTAAACATGTTTGGGCCATTAAAGGAGTTCCTGGGAGGCCAGCATTTTAAACATGAGCCAGGCAGTCCGATCATGGCTCCAGCGTACTGAGAGACCTTTCTACATTGATGGTATCCAAGCAGTAGTGAAACATTGGGGTAAGTGTATTAGTGTAGCAGGGATGTTTTACTTTCGTAAATGTGTTCTGTTATTCTACAAAATCAAAAGTCCTGGTTTGATTTGAACGCATCTTGTAATTACAGTACCTTTTGAAACAAGGATTTCTTTATTTTATTTTTTTATTTTTTTTTATTACATCTTTAGGGTAAGAGTGATCAACAGGCAGACCACTTTATTTCAGATAAAATTTAAACATACTCTAGCAGAGCTTCAATATCTTCAATATTTAGCAATTTCAGTGGTTTTTTATTTGTTTTTATTTTCTGCCGTACATGCAATACACTGTTGCATATGAGGGCCTTGAGGATCCAGAAGTAGTGTCATTCTATCCTCACTTTGCTTGACACTGCCCTCCATTCACGGACCAGTGCTTGACCAAACATCTCCTGCTACAAATTTATTCTCTTATGCAGTTCATCCAGTCACAAGCAAGTATGTAAATTAGTAATTAGACAAGAATTTAGTTACAGGGATCAGGACATTAGCTCAGGAAGGGGAGAGTTTTCACATAACTTCATCTGTTTTGCCTTTTCATTATCTGTGTAAACGGACAGTTCTAGTAAAATGTGTTCATTACCCCCGGTTCAAGTTCAGAACCAAGACTATGACACTAATTTGCAATATAAGTGCAATATAAAACAAAATGACTTTAAATTGTTTCATTTACAGTCATCATAAATGTTTAAGTATTAACATTTCAGTCAAGTTCCTTGCAAATTTTTATCCATGTGGGGATATCCAAAGAACATTTACATACAGAAAGTGTTTCTTTCCAGATGCCATAAAGCAGTGATTAAACTGGAGGACCTTCAACACTTATATCTTTAACCTCCCAAAAATGTTCCCTTAATAAAATACTAAATTATATTCACACCAGTACGCTTAATATACACAAATACATATCCACCAGACAGTTCCACGGCCCTACTCTGTGAAAAACTAATATAATTTTTTTTCTTTGAATCAATTATGCTGCACTAAACTATTTTTTCTATCATTTGCATGGATAATATAATGTGAATTACAGGAAACTTGCCAACAGAAACCAGGAACGTTTATCTCTTTTGAAAGTTTCATTCACATCAAATAATCATTTTCAGGAGTAACACACCTGAGAGTATCCTTAGAGGGAAATCAGAATAAGCCATAAAATCCACCACAGGCTGAAAATAAGCATGGGTGCTCAGCAACAATGCATGCACATGCACAAATAAAGGCATCTAAACTAAATGCACTGTTCTGTTTGAAAGATTTAAATCACAGTACTATATGCAAATAGCCATGACTAAATAACAGCAAAGCCAGTTAGTTTACTTACTCATTTCATGACTGTTTAATAGGCATCCATTTCACTTAAATGCCATGCAGGATAGATATATCCTCCATGAACTGTTAGCTACTGAATAAAGGCATTCAAATAGCATTGAAATTATTAAACCATTGAGCTAGTTACTACCAGTGTGTTCACTGGTGACCAGGGTGATGAGAAAATAGGGTGTACGTAGGAGCCAGGTTTTATGTACAAAGGCAAGACTGGTGGCAAAGATGAGAACAGGTATATTGATTCAAGCATCTACACAAAACTAAACTATATAATCTCACAAGAGCGCAGGGCAGAACATTGCTACACACATGGACAAAATTGTTGGTACCCTCACAATGGTCACATACTCATGGAACAGGCCTGGACAAAAATGATGGTACCCCTAGAAAATACTGAAAATAATGTGACCAAAGGGACATGTTAATTCAAGGTGTGTCCACTAATTAGCATCACAGGTGTCTACAATCTTGTAATCAGTCAGTGGGCCTATATATAGGGCTCCAGGTAGTCACTGTGTTGTTTGGTGACATGGTATGTACCACACTCAACATGGACCAGAGGAAGCGAAGGAAAGAGTTGTCTCAGGAGATTCGAAAGAAAATTATAGACAAGCATGTTAAAGGTAAAGGCTATAAGACCATTTCCAAGCAGCTAGATGTTCCTGTGACTACAGTTGCACATATTATTCAGAAATTTAAGATCCATGGGACTGTAGCCAACCTCCCTGGACGTGGCCGCAGGAGGAAAATTGATGACAAATCAAAGAGACGGATAATCCGAATGGTAACAAAAGAGCCCAGAAAGACTTCTAAAGAGATCCAAGGTGAACTTCATGCTCAAGGAACATCAGTGTCAGATCGCACCATCCGTCATTGTTTGAGCCAAAGTGGACTACATGGGAGACGACCAAGGAGGACACCATTGTTGAAAACAAATCATAAAAAAGCCGGACTGGAATATGCCAAACTACATGTTGACAAGCCACAAAGCTTCTGGGAGAATGTCCTATGGACAGAAGAGACAAAAATTGAACTTTTTGCCAAGGCACATCAGCTCTATGTTCACAGACGGAAAAATGAAGCATATCAAGAAAAGAACACTGTCCCTACTGTGAAACATGGAGGAGGCTCTTTTATGTTCTGGGGCTGCTTTGCTGCATCTGGCACAGGGTGTCTTGAATCTGTGCAGGGTACAATGAAATCTCAAGACTATCAAGGGATTCTAGAGAGAAATGTGCTGGCCAGTGTCAGAAAGCTGGGTCTCAGTCGCAGGTCATGGGTCTTGCAACAGGACAATGACCCAAAACACACAGCTAAAAACACCCAAGAATGGCTAAGAGGAAAACACTGGACTATTCTAAAGTGGCCTTCTATGAGCCCTGACCTCAATCCTATTGAGCATCTTTGGAAGGAGCTGAAACATGCTGTCTGGAAAAGGCACCCTTCAAACCGGAAACAACTGGAGCAGCTTGCTCATGAGGAGTGGGCCAAAATACCTGCAGAGAGGTGCAGAAGTCTCATTGACAGTTACAGGAATCGTTTGATTGCAGTGATTGCCTCAAAAGGTTGTGCAACAAACGATTAAGTTAGGGGTACCATCATTTTTGTCCAGGCCTGTTCCATGAGTTCATTTTTTTTTTATAATTCTGTTGAAGCATGTTTGAAAAGCAATGTCTGACTTTCAATGGTTAACATTCATAGAATTCTTATTTATTACTTTTGTTAGATTAAAGTTATTTCTGTGACCATTGTGAGTTTTTCTTTCATTGACCGAAGCGTACCAACAATTTTGTCCACGTGTGTATATACTCATTGAGCTATACCAGGAAAACCTGGGACTACTAAGAACATAATGGAGTAAATTTAAACTCACTGGCGACAGGAAGGCGCAATGACCAAACCAGGAAGTGACTAAGAACCACTTTACAAATTTTTTGTATTAACCAGAGAAGTTAACTATAACAGAGGACACTTTTGGAATTAGAAGGACCAGATTGAATAAGCCCAGATTTATATTTATTTTAGTTTTATTTTTGCAATCAAAACACACTTTGATCAATTTATCCAGTAGGCTTGTGGGTTGCTGCAGAGTGACTTCTTCTGATCAATGAAAACTTACTGTCCTGCTGGATATGGGAAGAAGTGGCTTAAAGTTTAAGGTTTTGTGTTATTGATTAAAAATCCTTTTAGCAAGTCCCTTAAGCCTGAACTACTCAGTTGTATCCTGTCTTAATTGTAAGTGAATGAATATAATGAACCATTCTCTGACCTCGAAGACCTCTACAATAGGAGGCTTGTCCATTGAGTAAAGGGAAGACCATTCTACCTTAAATTTTAAGTATGGAAAAAAGACCACATACACAATTCTGATAAATACTCTCTATGTTAAATTACCAAAAGCACCTTCTACTGCCTCCACTGGAAGCCTCCAATGATGTCCACTTTGAAGCCTGATGGCCCATCAGGTCTGTTTTTTACATAAGGTGAATGACCCCTCCATTTTTGATTGGTCTACCCAGAGGCCCCTAACAGTAAATATTAAGTAACAGTAACAATAAGTAAATATTCCAATTAGCAAAGCAGACTGTGCTTAACCAAGCCCAATCATCACAGATTTTCTGAAGACGACAATCACAACAGCAAGAACCATTCAGTGCTAGTGCAATTGTAATAGGAAAAAAAAAAGTTATAAATAATTAATAAAGATGGTTATTATCCCTGTACTAATATATATCATTCATGTTAGCAGTAGTGCAGTACAGCTGGTTAGGATTCTCACTGTGATCTCTAGAAATGGATTGATCACCTAGCTCTAAGTGAACGATAAATTTGGCTTTATAGTGGAACACAGGCTGAACATTTGAAAGGCATTCTTTTATTTCTCAAGAACTGTGTATCTTCTTACTCTGGAGTGCACCATTTAAATGTATTTTGAAATGGTCTTCCATTAAAAGACTGACTTTTAAAGTAATGGATTCAGTAAGAGAGCGTCTAAAAAAAAAAAGTGCATTTTACCAAGACTTTAGTAGTGTATTTCACAGGATATCTAATGTTTTGTTTTTTGATATTACAATACAATACATTGTACAGGACTTTAGTAGTACATGTACAGTGTACATAATAATAATACTAATACTACTACTACTACTAATAATAATAATTACGTTTTTAAATTAGTGATTACATATGTAAATGTATTTAGTCTTAGCAAGTAAAGCAAAATGCTGGTGTTTTTGTTTTCAAATTATAAGAAATATTCCTGGGTGTTTGTAAGCACTTTATTGTATTGTGTTCTTAAATATGAACTATTGCAATGCTGTATTACTGATCAGGAGAAACACAATTACACACACCACACACGCACACACGCACACACACACACACACACACACACACACACACACACACACACACACAATGGAGAACTAGAAGTTTCTATGGTTAAAATAAGTATATACATATCATGTACTGCTCTCACTGTCAAAGAGTATGAACCATTCATATGTCATATAGACATCTTGTAGTTATCAATATATCAATATATAAAACTAACACTATCTTAACTTTATTTTAAAACCACCAGCTGCCACTGATCTGTACAAAATTAGAAAAACCCTATCTTTTAAATTCCAAAAGGACATGCATTTGTAAATGCATAATGTAAATTCAATCCATGAATGACACTTATTCATTTTCACTTTTTACCTTGCCTTATATTAACTGTCTTTCAGAAGTAGAGTTGCTGAAAATATAATAAATTACACGGTGTAGGGTTAGCTGTATAGGGTCGCTTTTTGCTGTGTTAATTAAAGTTGCCGTAGCACATCAGAACAATGCTCCACCTATTTTACACCAAATAATATTCACACAATTTTGTTGAAATTGAAATACATTTATGTAAGCAACTGAAGATCCAAGCATTAGTAAAGCTTGTCATGCAAGAGAACCAATAAAAACTTTAGGGTGTGTTGATTTATTTTAAAATCACTTTCCACCTTAAACGTTTCCAGTACAATTAACATTTAACTAGCAAAAATGAGGCAGCACAACATAGTTGTTGTATCTCTTAGTTTTACTTGGAATAGCTTAAAAGGTTAGGTCAGCAAAAAAAAAAAAAAAAAAAAATTGTTGTAAACCTAAATGAGAAGCAACGTTAAAAGGCATATAGTAACTACCTCATGTTTAAGAGGTCACTTAATTATAAAAATAAATAATGATGGAACACTATAGGTGACCCAGAGTGTATTGTCAGAGGAAGGCTAAAAGTTAAAAGCAAGACTGAAAGAAACTAAAGCCATGAGAGAAACTAGTGGTGAGATCTAAACAAACAAACAAATAAAAAAAAAAATCAGATTTGGACAGTAAATGAAAAATTGTCACAAAGTTACTGTAAAATGGTGAAAACGTCTCGGGTTACTTGGCTGTAACCCTGTTCCCTGATAAAGCGGGAACGAGATGCTGCGTGAAAACACTATGGGAACATCTCTTTGTTGCCCGGTTGTGAAGCCTGTGCATGCCAAAACCGACGAATACCTTCGGCTTATAACCTCTGCCAGGCATGACGTCACCGAATAAGGTGCACCTGCAGGTTATAAATAGGAGTGAACCGAAAACATCCTCAGGTCAATTTTGTCTGAAGGACGTCCAGGCACGCCAGCAGTGCGGCATCGGAACGCAGCATCTCGTTCCCGCTTTATCAGGGAACAGGATTACAGCCAAGTAACCCGAGATGTTCCCTTTCAAAAGTTACACTCGATGCTGCGTGAAAACGCTATGGGAACGAGAATATCGACACCGCCGCACTGCAAGTGTCTGGAACCCCCAGGTTGTGTAGTGTGTGCGCACAAGCCAAGGAGGTCTCAGACCTAGCTCTGGGATGCCTACTCAAGGATCCACGAACCCGGAGTAGCATTGATATCCAGACTATAAAATCTAACAAACGTGTGTGGAGAGGACCAGCCCGCCGCATCACACAACTGCTGCAGGGGAACGCCTCTTGCGAAGGCAATCGATGAGGCAATCCCCCTGGTTGAGTGAGCCCTGATTCCCAGAGGCAAAGTGTGACCACGCGCCTCATGGGCTAGGGCAATGGCATCTCTCACCCAGTGTGACAGAGTCTGTCTAGTGGCAGACCGCCATGGCAAATAAAGAACTGCTCTGATTTACGCCACTGGACACAGTAATTGAAGTCTTTCCTGCTCCGGAGCTGTGAAGGCGGAGGACAGAAGGCCTCGAGAACAACTGGGTGCATGGTCGAGAATGGAACCTTGGGAAGATAGTTCGGGTGAGGATGCAGAATAGCTTTAGAAGTAATAGCCATAAGAAAAACCATCTTAAGAGGCAGAAGCCTGACAGGCGCTGACTCTAGTGGTTTGAAAGGGGTGTCGGCCAGGCCTTCGAGTACGATAGTTAAGTCCCATGAAGGGACCGTCGCTCTAGTGGGCGGCTTCAACCGTTTAGCTCCACGAATAAAACGGGCAACTAAATGGTGCTTGCCCACAGAAACCCCATCATTCAGAGCGTGACAAGCCGAAATAGCGGCTACGTACATTCAGAGCGTACTAGGGCATAAGCCCGAGGACAACTTTTCTTGCAGAACTCCAGCACTGAAACAATCTGGCAGTGAACTGGGTCTACATGTCTTGCCATGCACCAATTTTCAAATACACTCCATTTGAGGGCATAAGTTCTTCTAGTGGAGAGAGCCCTGGCACTTAAAATGGTTTCAATTACGCTGGCTGAAAGCCCGGCATGTCTTAGTTGGTCCCGTTCAGGGGCCAAACGTGAAGGTTCTAGAGCTCGGGCCGGGGATGAAGTATTGTCCCCTGCGCCTGAGACAGACAATCCCTCCTCACTGGAATCACCCAGGGTGAGCCGTCAAGGAGAGATATTAGATCCGAGAACCACACTCTGGTCGGCCAATGGGGCGCTATCAATAAGAGGTGCAAGCCCTGTTGACGGACCCTCGCCAGGACTTCTGGGAGCAGAACTATAGGTGGAAACGCATAAAGGCGTAATCTGGGCCACATGTGGGCCATTGCGTCCAGACCCAGGGGAGCTGGAGGAGTCAGAGAGTAGTAAAGGGGGCATTGTGCTGCCTCTTGTGAAACAAAGAGGTCCACCTCTGCTACGTAAAATCTTTCCCAGATTTGACTTCCTACTTCAGGGTGGAGTTTCCATTCCCGATGTTTTACAGCTTGTCTGGATAGCAAGTCTGCTCCTACATTCATATGCCCTGGAATGTAAATCGCCCTGAGGGACAGGAACTTGTCCTGTGCCCAAAGCAGAACCTGGTGCACTAGCTTGTTCAAGCGGCGCGAGCACAGTCCACCCTGGCGATTTATGTACGAGACTACCGCAGTGCTGTCCACCCGCACTAGGACATGGTAGCCTCTCAACTGCTGAAGGAAGTGTTTCAGGGCCAGAAACAGAGCCATCATTTCGAGGCAACTGATGTGCCACGCGAGAAGATGACCTCTCCAGCTCCCTTGTGCTGGACGGCCATCCAAGACCACACCGCAGCCCGTGAGGGAAGCGTCTGTCGTTAGCATCTTGCGACGACAAGACATACCTAGAGTGGGACCCAAAGTCAGAAACCGGGGTCTGAACCACATAGAAAGGGTACGAAGCCCCCGGCGCGTAACGCTTATTAGCCTCTGGGGGTTGGCCCTTGAATGAAACCCCCTGGCTCTTAGCTACAGATGAAACGCTCTCATGTGCAGAAGGCCCAAAGGTATCACTGTGGACGCAGCTGCCATGAGGCCTAAAGATTTCTGAACGTGATGAACTGTGACCTTCTGGCCTAGCTTGATTTCCTTCAGGGTGTTGAGAATGGATTCGACACGAGCAGGAGACAACTGTGCCCGCATTGTGACCGAATCCCATGTGACACCCAAATATGTTGTCCTCTGAACAGGAAGGAGAACGCTTTTTGTGGCGTTGAGTCTCAATCCTAAAGAATGAAGATGGGCTAGGACGACATCCCGATGTCGAAGCGCTAGCTCCTGAGACTGGGCCAGAATCAGCCAGTCGTTTATGTAATTCAAAATACGAATGCCCTGGAGTCATAAAGGAGCCAGACCTACATCCATGCATTTTGTATATGTGCGGGGTGACAGAGCTAGGCCAAATGGAAGGACCCAATACTGGTAAGCTTCGCCCCCAAAAGCGAACCTCAGGAACTTCCTGTGCTGTGGCAATATTTCTATATGGAAATATGCGTCCTTGAGATCGATTGTCACAAACCAATACTCTAGTTGGATTTGAAAAACAATCATTTTGACAGTCAACATTTTGAATCTGGATTTCCTGAGATAGCGGTTCAAGCCGCAAAGATCCAAGATTGTACTCAACCCTCCCCCTCTCTTGGGCACCAAAAAGTACCGACTGTAGTAGCCCGACTCTCTGTCTGGGAGGGGAACATGTTCTATGGCCCCTTTGCCCAGCAGAGCCTGTAACTGCTGGGCCAGCAGATGTGCTCGATCCGGTTTCACGGAAGTGGAGACCACGCCGTTGAAACGCGGAGGACGATGTGCAAACTGAATCCTGTAGCCTGTGCCTACAGTCCTTTGTACCCAAGGAGATACACCTGGCAGTAGTTTCCACGCTGCCAGCTTCTCCGAAAGGGGCACGAGCTTTGACACTTCTGCTGGATGGGGGGGGGGGGGGGGGGTGTTAGGTGTTGGGAGATGAAGTGTGGCAGGAAATGCCTGAACACCCAACTTTCATTGGAGACCGGCGCTCCCCGAAACACCAGTGGTGGCGGGGATTGAACACTCGCCTCCCGGGAGTGCCAGGGAGGAGGCCCTGTTTTGTGATGAAAATCCAGGCGCCCCTCAGGCACAAACCTCAGGGCTTCTTTGAAGAGAGGAAGCTCCTCAGATCCGGTCTCTTCGAAGCAGATTTTTGAGAAGAGCGGCGAGCCCCACCCCAGTCTTTACGGGGGGCTGCGCGGCTGGTCACGCTCTCCTTCTGCACCTCACGCCTGATAAGGGCCAGACCTGGCCGGGGCCAGGTGGCCGACGGTCCCGGTTCTTGAGCACGGCGGGGAAGGAACCTCCCAAAGGCCTGTTCATATAACTTCGCCTCCCGAAACCTAGTGGCGATGGAATTAACAGCGTCGCCAAAAAGGCCGGAAGGCGAGACGGGGGCATCAAGGAGGACAGCACGATTCTTATCCTTGATGCCCGTGAGGTTCAGCCACAGTTGCCTCTCCGTGGATACCATGGCAGCCATAGAACGGCCCAGCACGGGCCGTCTGCTTGGTTGCACGGAGAGACAGGTCTGTGGCTCGGCGCAGCTCTGCAAACACCCTGTCATCAATAACCCCGCCGGTGCTCAGGTCCTTCAGCAGGTCAGCCTGGTAAGCCTGCAAAACCGCCATGGTGTGCAGTGAAGCACCAGCCTGTCCTGCTGCCTGAAAAGCTTTACCCACCAAAGCAGATGTCAATCTGCACAGCTTGGAGGGGAAAGTATGCTTTTTCAGGGAGGACGATGTCCCAGGAGAGAGATAGCCCGCAAGCGTCTCTTCTATCTGGGGCATCATCATATAACCGCGTGCTTTCGCATCAATGATATTCGAATAAGTCGAAAGCACAAAAACACGCAATGAATACGGCTTGCTCCATGAAAGAGTTAATTCATCATGGAGGTCACCAAAGAAGGGGAGAGAGAGACGTTGAGGCTCCTCCCCCGGCCACCCGACAGACACCTGTCGTTCAATCTCGAACGCTTGGGGGAATCTCGCTGCTGCGGCAGTCGATATGCAATCGCTCGACCGCACGCGTTATAACCTCTAATAATTCCTCAAAAGCTCTGTCAGCACTGGAGGAGCGTTGTGAGGAGGCTACTTCCATGGAAGCGGGAGAGGAGGATTCCTCCACTCCTTCACAAGAGGCGCCGGAGCGCGCTTGCGAAGCGGAAGCTAAAACTTCCTGATCCGGCGAGAGCGAGAGAGAAATTGGAAATTCCATCTCGTGCGCGTCTGCCAGATCAGCACGCGAGCCCCAGGAATGCGCCTTAATAGGGAGAAGATCACAGTACTCACAGTCTCCCTGAAGCCCGAGGCGAGCATATTCTTCCCCCAAGCACTCGAGACAAAATTCATGAAGATTGCCCTCCGAAAGGGATCTATCGCACGGAGGCACGATAGCAACTCCGCCATATCGGTGAGTTAATGCTGTTATTTTCCTTTTATAACAGCATTGCACACGCATGCACATGCACACGCAAACACAAAGCGGTCCTGAAGACAAAAAGATCTGAGGATGTTTCCGGTTCACTCCTATTTATAACCTGCAGGTGCACCTTATTCTGTGACGTCATGCCTGGCAGAGGTTATAAGCCGAAGGTATTCGGCGGTTTTGGCATGCACAGGCTTCACAACCGGGCAACAAAGAGATGTTCCCATAGCATCGAGTGTAGCTTTTGAAAGGGAACTCTTCTTTTTTTCTTTTTCTCCTTTCTCAGACTTTGTTTAGTCACATTATGCATGTTTATAAAAATGCCATACCACATTAACCACACTGCCAGCCCCTTTATTACATTATGATCAAGATGGCTGTCGATTTATTCTTTTTTTTTTTTTTTGTAAATGGACATGTGTTTCCCCGATAGATCTCAAACACTCAATAGCACGTAAAGCTCTTCAAAATAACCACCGGACTAGCCAATATGCTACCGTACCACTGTATTGATTTCCGTCTGGGGCGAGCAGGTTAATTAAATGTGAATCGTAATCCTGAAACAAAATATTGAACATGGTGGATCAAGAGGAGAGGAGTCACTCCGTTAGATGTTAAAACAGCAATCGATATGGCGTGGCTAGGGAATATCTGTCAACACAGAGCAAACCGATAGGATTGAAAGCGAGCGGCAAGATTAAAGAGCTGAATTTGAGATTCAGACGATGCTTTTGAGCATCTCTAATGAGGTTCGGCAGGTCGCAAATTGTTCCCAGCCACAAACATGAAGTTCTCTTGAGGTGCATTTTGCCAAAGGCCATAACACAAGAATAGAGCACATGTTCAGTGCAAGCAATTTTAAATGAGCTTCTTACAAACAGGTTGTTGTGAATGTGAACTTCTGATCAGTCTTCATTAGTTTAAAGTACAGATGAAGTCTTGTTGTTCTGGCTTCAGATGGGGAAGTCAAGACAAAGCGCAAGCACAAGTTCATGGGCGTGTTGACCTCTAATGTGGATATTATTAAGCAATGAAAGAACGACCTTCTTCACCTTGTAGAGCTGCTCTCTTTGTGTAGTGTTGTGTCAGATGTCTCAGATGCTTTAGAATCTACTGCATCTCTACACTAAGGTTAGTGGGAATACTACAGGTGTCAAGGAGATGCAAACACTGAACAAGATTGAGGGTATGTGTCCAAGTCTTTTAGATCTTTGTGTGGCAAAAAGGTGACCACATGGTGTGTTATTTGAAAATCACACTTTTTTTTAATTTTCAGTAAAATTATATGCCAGCATTCTCAGAGAAACAATGCAAGTCCACACTACAGTCATGGAAAACAGTTGCTTAGTCTCTAAAATATGATGAGGAGCTTGACAGTCTGGAAGGGCATTGGAGTAAAGCCACTGATTCTTGGCATTAAGAGAAATCACTTGAGGTAGTTTTGCAACTTACAAGGAAACCTCATTTTTGGCTCCCCTTATAGTTGCGTAATGCTCATCCCATTGGACAGAAAGTCCAGAGCAGATGCAAGACCCACTGGAGAGAGTTTATCTGACAGTTGGCTTTGGAACATTGGGGATCTACTTTACTAGGAGGAGCTAGAATCTGTGCCTGGAGAGAGAGAAGTCTGGACTGATATTCTCTGCCTGTTAGCACTGCAATCCTCACAAGGAAAGCAGGAAGAATAATATATAAAAAAAAAAAAACACATACACACAACAAAGTATGCCAATAGGAAAAATAACAGCCACTTTCATAGAGATGTGTAGCAATATTTGCCCATTACGTTTTTCTGTAACAGCACATCGCAAAGTGATTTGCAAATGACTACTATTTTTTAAGAAGGTATATGCTAAAACATTATATTCTTGAGCACAGTAAAGTTTGTTCATTACAATGAGAAGATTCTACTGTAAAAGGTTGCTTTTTAAACTTTATTGAAAAAAGTAAGTGCAGCCTAATAGTATGTGTGTTTTTGTTATAGAAATAATTTTGTAGAATTATTGACACTAAATTTAAGAAATCCCAATGTTTACTAGATCTATTTACGCATCGATGGGATAAGTGGAAAGGTACAATGTGGTATTCTCATGGTTTTGGAAAGCCATTTGTTGAAATGAAATGATTAAAATTGACTAAATGCTGCTTATGGAGTATTGTTTATACTAGCATTAGGCTTCCTACTTGTTCTCCATTTCAAAATAAGAAATGTCCAGCAATTAGGGCTCAGGATTTTCTTTCCAATTCATCTGTATGGTGTGCACAAATTTACATGTTGGCTTGTGGAACTAGTGAGACTAATGGTTGCATGTTGCAGCTTACGTTTAACTAGTGCATATCAAAATGCTCAGTAGTTAAATAGCTAATGTTGTTGTTGTTTTTTTTTTTTTTACCTTTACAGTAAACTAGTAAGTTTAAATTAAAAAAAAATATCATACACTAGTAGCACGAGTGGTCAGTGAAATGTTAATTAGGTGAACAATACAGTACGTTAATTAGGAGGTGGGACATGTACTCCAAGTAATGTAAGTTCAAGGAAGTTGTGCATTTTAAATGATTTGGTTGAAGTTTGGGTAAAAAGTACTGATTTTGCATTGGTTAAGAACTTGTTTCAGAGAAGCGGAGACGCAAACATGGCAGATTCCATTCTGAGATGTATTAGAAGAAGATGTACTGCAATTAACAAGAGTATCTTCAAGGTTCTGCAGATCAAAGAGAAGCACCTACGCCTAGGTCTTCTGATTTAGTTTTAGGTCTACTTATGTTTGGGAAGACAAGAAATGTAAATTAATTCAAATGTGCTATAAGTTTGGGCCTCCGAGTGGCGCAATGGTAAAGTGTTCGCTCTATTATCCGGAGGTCTGCCGGAGGTCTAGAGAGAGCTGATTGGCCGAGCTCTCTCAGAGGGGAGGGATGAGAGGTACTTAGAGCTCCCACATTAATCACGGCTCTACAGCCAATTAGTGAGGTCTGTGAGCTCACGCAAGCAGAAGGAGCGGATAGCGCTGTCCTCCGAGTGTTACGCCGCCCCCAACGGTGCGTGAGCAAGCAGTTCGAAAAGAGGCGGTCGACTAGTGTCACGGTTTTCGTCTTTGGCCCTCCTGGCTGAGTGGTGGTAGTAGTAGTAGCCTTAACGTGGGAGCACCCTAGTGCCGGAAAGAAATTAGACACGACTAAATTAGGGAGAAATCCAAAAAGAAAAAATGCTATAAAGGGAAGCAATATGGCAAACCAACAGTTGTCTTTGTACGTCTAGGCTTTATAACATGAAATTAACCCATTGTTATTATACATTTGAGAATGTTTTTATTTTCATATTTTAGGAAGACAAGGGAGACTTGCCTTTGGCATTACAAGACAGAAAATTGAGCTTTCCCTCACCAATGGCAAGGATGTTACCCTTTTTCACATTTGCTTAAAAATTAAGCTTTTTCAGATTTCTGCAAGATTCACAGATTCACTCATATCAGGGATGCTAACCTAGGGAAGCACATTAAGAAACTCCACAGCCAGTTCAGAAGTAAACATACTCCAACATATTCCCTTGTTGGTTTAATGAGTATCCTTTTTTTATATAAACTGTACTTTTATCTTAATTGTCTCAAATTATGAACTTATGAGATCTTAACTGCATTGATCCAGCTGCTGCAGCCCAAAGATGGATCCAGCTTGTGGCTACGAAAATGAGGGGAAAATCTTGTACTTCTATGAGGTTGGAGTATCTGTGCATGTGATTACGTTCAGGGTTTTAACATGTGAGCTCTTCCAAATCTTAGTTTTCTGGGTCTTTCATCATCTTCCCCTGCTTCTGGTGAAAGTGCAGTAGAATTATCTATAAAAGTTTACAATGCAATAAAGTAATCAATTTTCTATCTTATGTGAAATGGTGTACAAATATACTGTAGGTTGTGATGCTCCAGGCTAATTATTCAGGCTACATCAACTGCAGCAAAAACAACACGGCTTTGATGGTGCTGACTTATTTTATTCAATTCACCTGTCTGAATGGTTTACCATCCAGTGTCCGATTAATCTGGTTACTCTTCTGATGAACCTGCTGCAGGGACAAGAACATATGAGGCACATTACAGACCAGTCTGTACACAACCGATTTATATTATCAGAATAAGGATTATATGAGACTTAATAACTCACCCACGGTAACAGCTTGCTGGATTCTCCTCCTCCAGTGGAGCAAATAACACTTTAAAAACACACCCGTTTTCTGTCGGAGTTTCAGTGTTCTCAAGAAAATATAAACTCTTCTCGCTGTCCAGAACATTCTGTAGAGCTTCAGAAACCTGTACAGCACGTGACATCTTCCACACGTGCAGGAAACTTACTGAATCTGTGTGTGTCTGGTTTGTGTGTGCGCGTGCAGGGGCCGTGGTCTTGTATGTAGCGTGCTTCTACAGCTGTTTTCCCTGTGAATAGCATGTGGGCGTGTCCTGCCTCCGGTCATTATCAGATAATGAAGTGCGACGGAAAGACTGTGCCTCTCCTCGGATTAATACGGATTGCATAATCTGAGAATATATTTTTTTTAATTTAACTTGCTTTATTTAAAAGTAGACACTTTATATAGATATATTTCTCATGTCGGTGTGTGAAGTATTCGCAAAGTTTCAGTTAATTTTTGTGACGGGTTTCAGAAAGATTTTCACAGAGCCTGAGACGGCTGAAAGCGCACCCTGTTTATTTTCTTTATTTTACAAAAGCACAATGTTTTGTTTATATAGTGAGTATACATACATAAACGTAGACCCTTTACAGATTCAAATGATCTAAACTGTTTAATGTAATTAGCAACACTTACTAGGTCATGTCAAAATGGCTAACCCTATGCCTGTTAAGGAGAACAAGAAAAAGGCAACCTTAAAAAACATCTTTAAATGGAACTCTTCAGGTCGAAGTAGACAAATGCATGGGGCTTAATCCCGGTGTGTGTGTGTGCCGAAGCAGGTGGGACAGCAGCGGGAGGTCTCGAGCGCTGGTTTCGGGAAGAGTGCTGGCGGTAACGGCCAGCCTTGGTGAACGTATTGGATTGGTCGGGGTCTGTTTGGACAAATAAGGAGACAAACTTAATCGTTGTGCCTTGACCATCCTACTCACCGAACGGAGGACCTCTGGTCCTTTTATAGGTGAGACGAGGAGAAAAGGGTGTGGTGTCTGGAAAGGCCGTCTGTGTTGCCGTGTTCTGCTTCAGCTCTGTCCGAAATGGAGAAGGAGAAGTCCTGCAGTGAGAGGAACCAGCGTGTTATACGAGAATTGGTGTCTTTAGCACTTGTCATCCACTGTAGAGGAGCATGGTCTGTAACTAGCCTAAAATGTCATCCTGTTAAATAGTACTTTAGCTCCTCTATTGCCCACTTTATGGCAAGGGCTTTTCACTCTATTACCGCATATTTTTGCTTTGCAGGTGTTGGTTTCCTACTCACGTACAGGATGGGATGTTCTCCCTCAAATTCCTGCGAGAGCACAACTCCTAGTCTGGATTCCTGTGTGGACAATGAAGGGAAAGTTTAAGTTGCGGTTTCGGAGGATGGGGGGGGGACTGGTGAGGTGGATTGTTAGTTGCTGAGATGTTGCTTCTGTTTCTTCCGTCCGGCATATCTTTTCCGGCTGTCCTTTGCTGAGAAGGTTAGAGAGGGGTGCTGCCATAGAAGAGAAGTTAGGCACAAAATGTCTATAGTAACTCACTATCCCCAAGAAGGCACATAGTACCTCTTTATTTTTTTCCTTTGTGGGTCGTGGCGTATGAATGTACCACTTTGATTATATATTTTTTTTCTTGTGGCTTGAGTAGTCCTCCTCTAATTCTGGCTTTTTCTGTAGCTTTTAATTCAGGATAGTCACGTCCATGGATGAGGGCAACCAGAAGATTAGCCATCACACCCACAATCATTGTGTACTTTCCATATTGATCACTTATCACAATTCGCGCCATGGGAACTTTGTGTCGATCTCCATGGATGCATGTTACCAGGAGTGTTTTAGATGACAGGGCACCTGGCGGGATGATAGAGGGCCAGGCTAGGCTGAGCGTACTCCCCATGTTGATTAGAGCCGGCAGCAGAGCCCCTTCTACTGAGACCAATTTTGTAGGCGCGAGGTTCGACTCAGCGGTACTTATTTCACTTTGGCCAGAAACCACGTTGTGGTGTTGGTTTCAGCGGCTCTGTCTCTGTGGGCATAGGCTCATCATGAGGCAATTCTGCATGAAAAGGTTTTTGGAATGGCTTTCTTCTCTGTGGTGGAATGTAGTGTGGTAAGCTTTTTTCCAGGCATGATCTTCTTTTTCGGGGCTGAATAATGTTGCAAGTGCGCTTTCCAGTGCCTCGGTCAAACTTTGGAATGAGATGGGAGCCCACATTCCTACTGCCTTTCTTTCTTCTCATGGTAGCGAACGGAGTCTGCTGTGACTCTTTTGATGATTTCTAGCGAGGTGAGATGTGTTGGCTGCAGTCACTGCATAGCGGGTCTCTGTGATCAATTTGTGCTTATGGTCCTGTTTGAGGATGATAAATCCATTCGTGAAACTTATGGACTGGAGAGTCTTATGGACAAGCTGGTGTACTGGAGAGTCTGCACCATGCCACCGTGACATTCTTATTTTAATAGTTTGTAATCCCCTGCTTCATCTGGGTTGAGCGCAAAGTAGGCACACTGGGCTTCCCCGGTGAGGAGGGGAACCAGTCTTGCCGCGGCCACCATTCATGCTCCGCTGTCTGCTCAAAGGTCTGTAGATAGGCCTCTGTCATCATGTGTCTTCAGCTTAGTCAATAAATGCTGTGCATTCCTACGTGGGTCAGAAAACACTACATCATGTCCTCCATGTTGATGTAGATGCGCGAGTTCAGCCGTAGTGGCTTGGAGTCCCTGTGTTTTGTAGGAGACTTTGCTGTTTAATGCTGGTTTCCAGCAAATGTCAGAGGTACTGCTACAGGGTACTTGGTGCCCCTGGGTCCGGTCTGGATGTATGCATTCTCCACCAGTGTAGTGGGCACTGAGATGCAGCAAGGGTGCCAGGACACAAGACAGCAGTGAAATAACTAAAAACTTTTTTTTCTTCTTTTAGTTTTCTCTTCCTCTCACCGAGCACGGAGCTGGCAGTCTATTATGGGTGCTGGCTTTATCCCCGCCGCCACAACAACACACAGCCCATTAGACATTACAGGATTTCCCCCATGTAATTATGGTTTACTTGGTTCAGGCACTACAAACTGACGAAGTATCAAATAATCAAATCGTATCCTAGTGCTACACCTTTCCAAATCCCAAAGAGTCTCTAATGGCCAGGGAAAGCTTCTGATGTAGTTTGCCCTACTGTGTGACACCTCTTGGCAGGTACAAGCACATCATGCAGGTTGATGCATAGGACAAATGACACTGGCCTCCTGTTGGTCAAAGTCAATGCTGGAACTTCATTTGTTCCAGTGACGAAAATCAGAATGTTAGCTCAGTCTCTTTGTCTGCCAGGAAACAAGTAAATCCAAATAACATTTGCAGTAATTTCTAAATTAAAATATCTAACTTGCATTATGACTATATTTCCCACCAGCCATTTATATGTAAAAAAAAAAAAAAAGACATTTGATGGCATAAAAATGTGTGTATGTGCCCTAATATATGTTATAATGGCATTTTCCAAAATTGATTTTAAAAAATCCTGCAATGAAACTAAGTAGCTTCGGCTTCTGTTGCCACGCTGTTGTCAGCAATCATCAGATCTGTGACTTATTGGTGCTGTCTAACCTGCACGCCACATTGGGAATTAAAGACTTTGCGCATTATTGCGCTGATCACTGTATTGTTTAGTGTCAGTGACATAACACATCCTTTACTGTATAATGCCTCAAAGTCATCAGTAAGTTCACCAACCAACAAAACCCATGTAGGTTGGTTGATCTGTCATAAGTATTCTGAAGTAAGTGGATTATTTTAGTAGGTATGCTCTCTACTAACTGCAGACCATAATGTGAGTTGATACACAGTGTCAAATCAATGAACACAATGATTAGGCTTTGGGTTCTTCCCGCGTGATTTCTTCTTTCCGCTTTTGCAATCACCATTATATTATGCTCATGAAAACTTTCCTTACAATCAATGATAGACTGGCTACTCTGTAATTTTTGCTGCTATGGTTATCGCCTTTTCTATAAACTGGCATAATAATTGCATGTGTCCATGCTGTGGGATGCTTTTGAATTGCCATATCAATGTGATCAGTGAGTGCAAATGCTGTATGAATAGGTCTCTTCTGGCTTTCAGTGCTTCCGTTGTGATTTCATCCACCCCCACTGCTTCATTATTTTTAAATTGTACAATTGCAATTTTAGTAATGCTGAGTTTTTCTTGGGCTCTGTGAGTTTGCCTAGATTGGGTGGTTCAGCCAGTGCACTATTTGGCGTATAAACAAATAAATGTCCTAAGTCCTGGTATAAACGTCCTAAGAATTCTCAGCAACAATGCAGTTTTTCACTAGTTGACAGTACAAAGGCAACATACAATTTCTGATCATTTTGATAATGCAATCTGAGTGCCGCAAAAGGGGGAAAAATACTAACCTGTGATCTAAATAGACAAATAAATTCAGACATTTCCCTGTCCATGTCAGGGATAACCCCTAGAGGGCGCCAAAGCGCCCTGTGAATTTTGTTTGTAGTTCTTTTTGTTTTACTTCATTTCCCTTTATGCACTTCGGTCAGGTGATGTGAGGGCGCTCACCTGAACCGACTTGCTCGTTAGTTTTATTATAAATGGTTTGTTTCAGTTTGGCGTCTTGCAACTGTTAATTTATATTGGTAAATGTCTGCCTGGTTTAAGTGTCTTTTGTTTCGTGTATTCGTGTTTTAGTTTCCGTTTCATTGAAAGTATCTTTGTTTTGTTGAGTTTCCCTGCCTGTTTTGCCTTTAAATAAACATCGTTTCCTTTAAAAACCTGGATCCTCCTGCGTTTATGCCGCACAACACTACACCCCGACGTGACAGTCCATTCCATCTTTTAAATGTTAACATGTGATAAGTTTGAAGTATTTCTACATTTGTAAATAAACTTCATTACTAAACATAGATGCATTTTCATAAATTGATATTTCCAGCACATAATTACATACAGTACAACTATAAACCTTATTTCATTTGTGAATGTGTTTACCTGAGAAAGTTGTAGTGCCTAACCACAAGAGAGGAATACTCCCTTCAGGTCGGGTGACAAGGCCCTCTACAGCATAGCCACACTAGCCTGAAGAAGGGCATTCGAGAGGCCAAGTCAGATTATAAGAGGAAGATTAAGGAACATCTGGACAGCAATAATAGCAGGCAGGTGTGGATGGGTGTCCAGCATATGAACAGCTATAGGCACGTAAGGCAGCTGGACCCGACAGCATCTCAGGGCGCGTGCTGAAGGACTATGCAGACCAACTGGCTGGGGTCTTCACCAGGATATTCAACCAGTCTCTGTCCCAGTCCACTGTGCCATGGCTGCTCTTCATAGACTTCAGCTCTGCTCTGCGTTCAATACTATCCTCCCCCACATACTGGTCACCAAACTGTCAGACATAGGACTTCCACACTCCACCTGTTGTTGGATTAAGAACTTCCTGAATGACTCAGAGGGTTAAAGTGGGCCCCTATTACTCCACACCCATCAGTCTCCGCACTGGCTCTCCACAGGGCTGTGTGCTGAGTCCTCTGCTCTATACCCTCTACACCCACAATTCCATTCCTGCCCACCACAGTAACATTATTGTCATGTTCGCTGAAGATACCACTGTAGTAGGGCTCATCTCGGGGGCAGATGAGTCTGCCTACAGGGACGAGGTGGAGAAATTGACAGCATGGTGTAGGAATAACAACTTGCTTCTCGACACAGCAAAGACTAAGGAACTCATCGTGGACTTTAGGGAAAAGGCAGACAACATCCAGCCACTCATCATCAATGGGGACTGTGTGGAGAGGGTCTAGACTTCCGCTTCCTGGGAGTCACCAATACTTGAACTTCACTTGTCTCAACGCCTGTTGTCTCAGGAATGTAAATAAAATTCTTCAGGACCAATCACACCCAGGACATGTACTGTTTTGAATACCTGCCCTCAGGCATACGTTTCAGATCCATAAAGACTAAAACAAACAGCAAACAACAATGCAAGTGGTCAATTTGAGCTAGTGCACCGTTTTATGTTTATATTACAGATTTAAGTTTCATGTGAACAATTGCAATATGTTGTATGTATCAATTAATGATAAAGTAGTGTTTAGGCTCTTATCTTGTTCATTTACAGTATGTTTATATTTTTTACTTATATTAGCCTTTTTTTCATCAGAGTGACTGTTTTTTTATTCTGCACTGGAAATTGCACTTTCATTTCGTTGTACAATGTCTCATTGCTACAATGACAATAAAGATTCTTCTTCTTCATATGCATAGTTTTTGGCATGTCTTCAACTGTGGCACTAAGTATTGCAGGGATGGTGCACTCATGTCAGGCAGCACATGACAGTAAAACTGCTCCAGTGGTGGCTCCTGTCCACACATCAGTTGGAAGAGGGTGCGTTCAGGGCTTTGATACATGGACCTCCATGTGCAATTGAGCAAGCGGGAGGATTTGATACCACCTTTGAAATATTTACAATGGTCTATTTATGGCTGACTGGTCATAACTCAAAGACCTGGCCAGCCTCTTCCTCAAAAATGCCAAGAGTGATCTGTATTTCTATCATCAAGAGTCTAGAATCAGTTAACAGACAAGAGAAATAATTTTTTTTTTATTACTGTGCAGTTCACTTGAAAACACATAGTATAACAACTGGAATAAGTTACTTGTCATATTCTGACCTGGAAATGAAAGAAAAAGCTCTTGCTGTAAACACAAAAATCTCTCAATTTTGGGTCCAACACAAAGTGACACTGGTGATTGCTTTAATGGCACCGTCCAGAAGCTTTTTTCTTCCTGACACAAATAGTGGACATCAGGTTGTCAGAAAGTCGATCCTCTTGGAAAGTCCTCAAAATGGTGGCAAGATCCACTTCTTTCTAAAGTAGATAAAATTTATGACGCACATCAGAAATCGCAAAAAAGAGTTGGGCACTTTGACAATTCATGAAATAATATTCTTCTACTATTCTTGAGTGAAACAAATCAAACCTAATGATATGAAAACTGTCACTTTGAAAAGAAACTCCAATAATGACGTCCTCTTCCCCATCATCAGAATCATCAATATAAAAGCCAATCAACAGAATTCCAACAAAATAAGTTGGAATCACTTGTTTCCTACCTATAAAATACTTGTTTGGATGTTCTACATGTGATCTTCTTAAAAGAATTAATGTTGCATGAAATAATTTCTAAATACTATAACTATAATACACAGATATATTATAATGTGTGTAATATATATATATATATATATATATATATATATATATATATATATATATATATAAGTATTCAGACCCCCTTAAATGTTTCAATCTGTTATATTGCAGCCATTTGCTAAAATCATTTGAGTTCATTTTTTTCCTCATTAATGTACACACTGTACCCCATATTGACAGAAAAACACAATTGTTGACATTTTTGCAGATTTATTACAAAAATAATAATTAAATATCACATGGTCCTAAGTATTCAGACCCTTTGCTCAGTATTTAGTAGTAGCACCCTTTTGATCTAATACAGCGATGAGTCTTTTTGGGAAAGATGCAACAAGTTTTTCACAACTGGATTTGGGGATCCTCTGCCATTCCTATTTGCAGATCCTCTCCAGTTCTGTCAGGTTAGATGGTAAACGTTGGTGGACAGCCATTTTTAGGTCTCTCCAGAGATGCTCAATTGGGTTAAAGTCAGGGTTCTGGCTGGGCCATTCAAGAACAGTCACAAATTTGTTGTGAAGCCACTTCTTCGTTATTTTAGCTGTGTGCTTAGTGTCATTGTCTTGTTGGAACATAAACCTTCGGCCCAGTCTGAAGTCCTGAGCACTTTGGAAACGTTTTAGTTCAGGATATCCCTGTACTTGGCCGCATTCATCTTTCCCTCGATTGCAACCATTCTTCCTCTCCCTGCAGCTAAAAAAACACCCCCACAGCATGATGCTGCCACTACCATGCTTCACTGTTGGGATTGTATTGGAGAGGTGATGAGCAGTGCCTGGTTTTCTCCACACATACCACTTAGAAGGCCAAAAAGTTCTATCTTGGTCTATCTTTTCTACAACTTTCTCCCATCTCCCGACTCCATCTCTGGAGCTCAGCCACAGTGATCTTTGGGTTCTTTTTTACCTCCCTCACCAAGGCTCTTCTCCTCCGATAGCTCAGTTTGGCCGGACGGCCAGCTCTAGGAAGGGTTGTGGTCATCAGAAAACGTCTTCCATTTAAGGATTTAGGCCATTGTGCTCTTAGGAACCTTAAGTGCAGCAGATCTTTTTTTTTGTAACCTTGGCCAGATCTGTGCCTTGCTACAATTCTGTCTCTGGGCTCTTCAGGCAGTTCCTTTGACCTCATGATTCTTATTTGCTCTGACATGCACTGTGAACTATAGACAGGTGTGTGGCTTTCCTAATCAAGTCCAATCACTATAATCAAACACAGCTGGACTCAAATGAAGGTGTAGAACCATCTCAAGGATGATCAGAAGAAATGGACAGCACCTGAGTTATGTCATGCACACTCCTAACGCGACCCGCACGAGGACCCGGAAGTAGTACGGTTGTGTCTTAGGAAGCATAAAAGGAGACAAGATGGCGCTTTACACTCGCTCAGTCATTGAGTTTTTCCCCATGCTATCGCCGATGCTTCGCTTGTCTAAACATGAGTACTCACTTTCTTGGGCTTTCGCTTTCGATTGGGTGTGTGTATTTAGAATGCGCGTTTCTTTGTGTAAACTCTTGCTCTCACTCCGAGAGAGTTCTAAAAATAACCAGCTTGGTTATCCTGCCTGCTCGCGCTACTTCCGCGTTTAGGTTTACCATCCACGCTACAGGGCTGCTAGTCTTCTGGTCCATCTCCGGTTAGTTTTTTGACAGAATGACTGAGCCATCAGCAGTACACCCAGCAGATTACGCTCACCACTGCGATGTGTTTAACCGTAATGCCGAGCTGATCGAGCAGCTCCGCGATGAAATCGCGACTCTCTGTAGTGGCGTCCAAGACGTCGCGGCCTTGCGCCGCGAGGTGGCGAAGCTACAGCAGGAGATCACGGTCCTCCGTGAGGCGGCGGCTTAGCTGGCGGTCACCACGCCTTCTCCTTCTTCTGATGTTTTCCTAGCTCTACCAGATAAATGGGATGGCACTGATGGGAAGTGCAGTGTTTTTCTAACCGCGCTGGATCCACTCCACAGACCGTTTGAGTATTGCTCTTCTCATCTCATTGCTATCCGGGCAAGCAGGTGAGTGGGCCACGTTGGTTCTTCATTTGGATTCAGACGTCGCCTACTCATACACAGAATTCACCTGCCAACCTTTGAACATCCTGCTGCTGAGGTGGAGACCGACTCCAAGCTATATCATGGGAGGGAGGGTCGGCCGTGAGCCGCTACACAGCTGAGTTTTGTACTCTTGCTGTGCAGACCGACTGGGGAGACGCATAAAGGACAAGCTCGCTGGACGAGAGCTCCAAGCGACCTTGGAGGGCTTAATTCAACCTCACCGTCCGGATCGACCAATGTCTGCTCGCTCGTCCTAAACCAGCTCCTCGTACCCTGCCGCCCATCACACCATCACTACACCATCCCACGCCTCGAACCACCCCTTTCTTCTCCCACGCTCTAGTCTCTGAAACCCGATCTTCATTCACTGCTGCACCTATCGGACCTGTCGGTTTTCCACCTCCTGCCGTGGTTGACACAGGAGCCGGGGAACCCATGCAATTAGGGCGCATATCCTTAACCGCTGCAGAACGGGAATGCCGATTTAGAGAGGGGCTCTGCACTTATAGTGGATCTGCAGCACACCACCGAGCCATCTGTCCTCTGCGACCGGGAAACACGCAGACCCGGTGAGAAATGAGAGCGGCTCACCGGGTTCCATATTCCTCTCCACCACCCTGACCAATGATTCCCGTCTCACGGTAAAAGTACACCTCCAGTTTGGCCACAAACAAGTCGGAAGTACCGCATTCATCGACTCCGGTGCCGCGGGTAACTTCATTGACTCTTCTTATGCCAAAAACTGGGGGTAAAGACCGAGGCATTATCCCAGCTCGTAACTATTACATCAGTTGATGGTCGGCCCCTCTCTTACAGTCTCATCACCTTCCAAACCCAGCCTATCGCCTTCATCATTAACCAGCATCAGGAGCAGATTCAGTTTTACATCACTTCTATTTCATCACCACCTATCATCCTTGGACACCCATGGCTACTACCGGGCTACTATCGTGATGATCCTCTCATCTCCTGGACCCAAAACTGGATTCTACAGTGGGGGCCAACCTGCGCCAAACTCTGCCTACGGGGCCGGGGCTGAGACATGCTCTAGGGAGACCGAGGCCCCCAAGGTCGACACAGACAACATCCCGATAGACTACCGGAACCTGGTTGAAGCCTTCTGCAGAAGACGCGCCACCCATCTACCTCCACATTGCCCCTACGACTTGGCGATCAACCTTCAGCCAGTCTCCATCCCACCCCGCGGCCACCTCTATTCACTATCCAACAACGAGATGCAGGCGATGGAGGAGTATGTTTCCAGCAGACTTTGCCATGGTACCATCCGGCCCTCCTCCTCACCTGCCGCCACGGGGTTCTTCTTTGTGTAGAAACGCGATGGTAGTCTACGCCCCTGTGTGGATTACCGGGGGCTGAACAACATCACAATAAAGAACCGACACCCATTGCCTCTTACCAACTCTGCCCTGGACGCCCTCTCTGGTGCCACCATTTTTACTAAGTTGGACCTCCAGAGCGCTTACAACTTGGAGCGCATCAGGGAGGGCGATGAGTGGAAGACGGACTTCATCACCCCTTCAGGACACTATGAAAGTCTGGCCGTTATCTTTGGTCTCTGCAACGCACCCGCCGTGTTCCAACAATTTATCAATAACGTCCTCGGAGACATGTCATGCCACTGGATGTTTGTCTACCTAGACAACATCCTCATCTACTCCTGAACCGTCAACGAACATGTCCAGCATGTCAGAGCGGTCCTAAAGAGATTGCTTGCCCACCAGCTGTACTGTAAGTTGGAGAAGTGCGCTTTTCACGAGCGCTCCACCACGTTCCTGGGTTTTGTCATCTCACCCCAGAGTGTGGCCATGGACCTGCAGGAACTGGAAGTTGTGAGTCATTGGCCCCTACCCAAAACTCTCAAACAACTCCAGAGATTTCTCGGGTTTGCCAATTTATATTGTCGTTTTATCCGGGACTACAGTAATGTTGCACCCCCATTAACCGCTCTGACCTGTCCATCATCTCACCCCTTCAACCTCACCTTAACAGCCATCTCTGCCTTCTACGAACTCTGTCGCCGCTTCACCACTCCCCCCATCCTCCTTCACCCGGATGCTGACAAACCATTCATTGTGGAGGTGGACGCTTTGGATGTGGGCGCAAGGGCTGTTGTCTCCCAGCAAGGTCCAGACCAAAAGCTGCACCCCTGCAGTTTTTTCTCCAAGAAATTTGACCCCACTCAGCAGCGATACG
Organism: Clarias fuscus; assembly: GCA_030347435.1. Taxonomy (NCBI): domain Eukaryota; kingdom Metazoa; phylum Chordata; class Actinopteri; order Siluriformes; family Clariidae; genus Clarias; species Clarias fuscus. Next base: position 8,866,498 of record CM059208.1, read on the forward strand.
GAGTAGGGGACCGCGAGCTGCTGGCCATAAAGTGGGTCTTGGAGGAATGGTGACACTGGCTCCAGGGCGCCAGAGAGCCGTTCATCGTCTGGACTGACCATCAGAACCTCATCACTATCTGGACCCTGAAACAACTCAACCCCAGACAGGCGCGGTGGGCTTTGTTTTTTGAAAATTATAACTTCCACCTATCATACCGCCTGGGGTCCAAGAACACCAAGGCCGATGCCCTCTCACGACAACATGAGGAAGACGTCCCCCAGGCTGACCCCGCGCCTGTCCTACCACCCACTAAGATACTCTCTCCAATCAATTGGGACTTGGAAACGAGGGTTCGCAAGGCACAGACTGCGGAGGCAGGTGTACCCGACACCATCAGGACCAACGTACTCCAGTGGGGACACTCCTCCCCAATTTCTGGACACCCCAGAAGGTGGCGCAGCCTACTATTCATTCAACGTGCCTTCTGGTGGCGCAATATGAGGAGGGACGTTGACGAGTTCATCCAGGTGTGCCCAGTGTGTGCCAGGGCCAAGGACAGCAACCACCCATCGCCAGGTGAACTCCAGCCACTCCCGGTTCCCCGCCGGCCTTGGACACACATTGCCGTCGACTTCATCACGGGCCTGCCGGTTTCCGAAGGAAAAGACACCAGTCACACCATCGTCGTCCGGTTCTCCAAAGCTGTACACCTGGTGGCCCTCCCTGGACTCCCGTCAGCTAAAAGGACAGCCAAGCTGATATTAGAGCACGTAGTATGCCTGCATGGGTTCCCCAAGGACATCGTCTCGGACAGGGAACCCCAGTTCACGTCACGGTTCTGAAAGGCCTTCTGCCGTCTGATCAATTCCACCTGCAGTCTGTCCTCCGGCTACCATCCACAGACTAACGGTCCGACGGAGTGGACCAACCAACAACTGGAGCGCTACCTGAGATACTTTATTGCTGATCACCAGTGCTCCTGGGCCCGCTACCTCATTTGGGCTGAGCTGTCTCACAACCTCCGCACGTCCTCTGCCACCAACCTAAGCTCATTCGAGGTATGCTACGGCTTCCAACCTCCAATGTTCAACCATCAAGAACCGGAGGTTGAAGTACCGTCGGCCCAACAGTTGGTTCGCCGGTGTCGACGGCTCTGGAGACAAGCAAACAACGCCATCCGACACGCTAACACCCGCTACACTCTTCAACATCGCCGTCGACACCCACCAGGACGAATGTACCAAGTAGGTGACAAGGTATGGCTATCAACAAAAACCTACACCTGCAGATAGAATCACGAAATTAATACCAAGATTCATCGGACCATACCGCGTCACCCTCCGAATTAACCCGGTCACCTACCGGCTCCAGCTGCCTGTGGCGCTCCGGATCCATCCGGTATTCCATACATCTCAACTCAAACCCTTCACTACTTAATTTCATACCAATTAGTTTAGCTCATTGTTTTGTTTAGTTTGGTAGAGACTTCTGTTTGTTTTGTTCTCAAGTTAAGTGTGTTTGTTTTATTTCTTTATTATTAAAAAGATCTAAAAAAAAAACATCTTCACCTCTGCGCCTATACCTCGCCTACACCACCTTTTCACTCCTGACAGTAACTTACAAGTGATGGTTTACAGTCTGTCATTGGTGAGAGTCCATCACTGAAGAGAGGGACATAAAAGGAGACTTGAAGAATTACTGTAAGATTTGACTGCAGGCATGGCCAATGGTGACGTATGAGCAGGGTTGTAACTTGATGGACAGTAGGTGAGCAGGTCTGATGGCTGGTGATGCAGGGGCTTAGGATGGATGTTCATAGATGGATGGTTCGATTAAGGGTGGTAAAACGGACCTGGATAAATGGCTGGGGGAACTGTGGGTGACAGTGCAGGTCTCATGGCTGTTGGCAAATCAGTGAGTGTGGCCATGAGTGTGAAGAAGGTGGAGGAGACTCTCTGAGGACCAAATGATATTTCAGGTAGGGTGAGTCTTTTAAAGTTATGAGATCTTGATGGACAAATAAAAACAGTGAAAAGCTTTGGCAGATGTAATCATTAAACTTTTGGAGAGACCAAGAAAATTGTATGTAATTACTTGGTGAGAATATCATGACTTGGAATCCCTGGACAATAATAAAACAAATGTCAATATGATGTCAATATGACTACTGACTCAGTAATTTATTTTGTCTCAAGTAGTTAATGACTTAGAATGAAAGTGTTATTGTGCCTTTATAAGCCATGACCAATATACATTATATTTATTATGCGTTAAGCACATTGTCAATATTTGTGCTACATGCACATACCTTACGATAACTGTTTTTAGGTTTTTGTTTATTTATTTATTATTATTATTATTATTGATCAGATCAGTCAGGAAAAATTCTGCCCACTATATGTATAAATACTGGCTGAGCTGGGAATCGAACCGCCGATCTTCCAATCAGTAACTCAGTACCTTAGCCCACTGAGCCACCACTGCCCTGAAAGCAACATCAGATCCAACACTTACAAATCACGGTAATGTTGGTTTCCTTTGTAAATAAATAAAAAAAAACCTCAAGTGCATGCTGACAATCATCAATAGAGTGTGTATAGCACCCGAGTCCCTTCTGGAGAGTTCACAGCATTCATTATGAAGCAGAAGAACAATCTCATCAGCACTTGATAATATGAAAAGCTTTACTCTCCAAAGTCCACTTGTCCAGTTTGCTGGTGCTTGTGTTTTTGTACAAAAACAGCATGAAGCCCGTTACATATTGATACACACCTGTGCCACCAGAAAATTAGGAATTTTAATTTTGCTGTTAAGAGAGTATGGCTTGGTCAGAAGGGAGAAAACTCTAAAATTCTCATAAGTTTCACTTTCTTGAATTAATCTCCCCACCTATAGTCCACCACTGTGAAAGAATGATTAAAAATGATGACACAATTACAGATTTCACTACTCTGTAGGGATGAGCAGGCCCCCAAAGAGAGCAAACAATCGGTCACGTTCCAGAACCCTCTCCCAGCCTCCATGGCGCATCTCGCTAATCTTATCTGCCCTTTGAGACAAGGCAGCATCTCTAACATGAAGAAGCGGGAAACTTAACCAAGCTTGGGAAAGGAAGTCCGTGCACCTGGAGCCATAAAAGTCCAGGCGACCTCGAACTCCAATGGTGTAAATTGGCAATCTGATAAACAAGGGAGGCAATTTTACACCTCTGAGTGGGGGATGACCCATGTTTCTCCACATGCCTTTCGATGAACAAAGAGGCATACGGCAGATACACTATTTAAACTATCTGTAAAGTGTGGCAGTAGGGCAAAATGGTATATACATATATTCAGTATGTTTTATATTGGTCGTATTGGAAAATTGGTCACATGAACAAGAGCTCATGAAAAATTACTTTATAAAAGGAATTAAAACTTTAATCGGATGGGCCCCACGTGACAGCCGAAACCCGGCCTAATGTATGCACAAAAGGGGGAGCCACATCAGGCGTGGCTAAGACCCACAACCACATCCGATTAGACCAATCATCTGTGGGACAGATTGATACAAAGGGTCAAAACTCACTGTCCAAGCACGTCCAAACACGTCTACACGTCAATTTGTTGGTCTTCATCATGGACGTCTGAAGGAGGCAAGCTCACCCTTTTTTGCCAACATCATCCGCTCTCCAAGAAACTCTCAACGAGACTTCCTGCCAGAACTCCAACATCCTGCAATGAAGAAACCCACAGAAGAATTCCAGAGAGCAGCCATCTGTAACCAGGCACCCAAGCCTCACCGAAAGGCTTTCCCGGAAAATGTCATTTCAACCACAGCGCTCCAACCAATCAGCAATGCCGTGATTCCCTTCACTGGAGGCGAACCATGAGAATGGAACGTAACGCGAGTTTACAGACAAAGCTGCATACCTTGCTGAAAAATGGTGCTCGTTTCAACTGTAAGATTAAACCCAAGACTCTGCTCTTGTGACTTTCTTCGGTCTAATAAACAGTACTAGATGAACTTCATTAGCTTTCACCCTCCAAACTGTTGGTATGTTTGTATTTGTGTGCGTGTGTTCAAGTAGCGTAGTTTCATGTATTGTAGATTAGTTAAAAAAAATTCTTGTTTCTTTATAATGAAATGTTGTCATGGTCGATGTTTTTTAAAGTCTAATCATTTGCCCAGACCTTGCGGTACCTTACTTATAATTAGGTAAATACCAGGTTTGGTATTATCATCGTCGGCCGTGAGATAAACAGAATTGGTAAGATACACTAAATCATACTAAACGCTGGACGGGTAGTATATAAAAGTATACGATATCAAATTTTAATTCAGTTTAACAAATTTACCCGAATCCTTAACGATTCGATATACCTCTGACCCAGAGCTAAACACTACATAATGAAGGCAAAGAAAGCAGCGGTCATTCATGGTCTACTTTATTGTAAACCCTACATATTAATGGTGGAAAATGCATCAGGTATTTTGTCCACATTAAAATGTCCTAACATTATGTATAAAACCCTTACAACTCATGCAATAGCTTTGATTCTTTTGGCTATTGTCTTCCTGCCTACAGTGCAAAGAGCTGGAGATCCATTTAAATAAAAACTTAAATATTTTCAGACACTCCATCTGACATCAAGCAAATGTAAAAATTACATTCCAGTGCAACTAAACTAAAATTGAGATTAGATTTTTGCACTTAATGTAAGCAGTATGTTCTGAGGAAACAAATTTTTGGAGCAGATGATTAATGAAATGTGAGGCACATAGGTAGTTGGGGTGGCTGGAGGGTGTACGGTACATTTGTGGAAGACATAAACCCGGGTTCAAGTCTAGAGTCCCCATGTGAGGTTAAGTTTAGTCAAGAAATACACTTTGGTTAAGGTTTGGAGAAAGATTGTGGATTTTTATAAAAAAAAAAAAAAAAAAAAAGGCTAAATCAAGGTGTGAAATTACTGCTTTACTTCCTAACCTTAACCAAGGTCCCAATCAAACATCGAACATATGTGTTTGCAGTTTAGTTGTATAGGATGCCATTTTTTGGAGACAGGGATGTACATGCTAATATTTATGTGGGGAGCTTCTCAAGTTTATTAATTACACACTACTGCATACAAAGAATATTATAAGAAAACATTCTTGTTTAAATATTGTCATGGTAACATGTAATTAACATTCTTCTAGTAATTAGATAAATGTGTTTATCCTGACACACTCTTACTTTCTATAGGCTAGCTATACCTTGACAACTGCTCCGGTTTGAACCTGAAGTGGAAAATATCAAACATAATGAATTTGGAAGCAACGAGTTAACATTAAAAATGAAAAACCTGACAGTATCTTCCCATGCTGCTCCTCTTCACCTTGGGAAAATGCTTCTTGTGACATGCAAATTGTTCAAACAGCAATTAATTACAAAATTAAAAACCAGTTTCTGTGGCAGCTTTGTGGGAAGTCTGACGCATGACCCCTGGATTGGTGGCCATTAACATGTCCAGAATTTGTGCCACCTTATGGTTATATTAGACCGTGAAGAAGCCCATCTTTATTTATGATGTATATTCAGTTATGTGGGTCTCTCTGAATAATGACGAGTTTTAACGGCTACTATCAGTTTAAGCTTTTTAGTAAATGTTATTTAAAATGTAAAATTGGGTTCACTTAAAAATAACGCGGCAAAAATAATTACAATATTTACATTATAATTAATTTTAGCCATTGTCTAGTCACATTTAATGTTGTGGCATGTTGTCATTTTCTCACCAGCCTCTCTTTACTTTATTTCTATTAATAGGATTAGCTTATCAAGTTACTAGTTTGAGTTTGGTCTAGTAATTAACCATTGGACTAGTTTTAGCATTGGGTACTTTGCCAGAGCTGCTTTAAAGACTTTTTTTTCATGTTTCATACATGTTTCAGATTTTACTCAAACAATTAAATGCATTTTGTTGCAACATTTTATAACCTGTAAAACCTTTTGATAAAAACCTAAAAACAATATAAAGGATGGGTAATAAAATTATAACTTTTTTAATTAAACATTCATGGAAGATAATCAGTTTAAGATATCTAAAACAATTGCAATTTCCACCAGATATATTTCAAATTGAAGGAGCACACCAGCTAAAATATCTAGGAAGTTCTACGTTTTTTTTTTCCTTCAAGCATTTACGATTTTATCAGTTTGTGTGAAGCTGTATGAACATTAGGTTACTGTAGCACAAGGACTTCCATTCAGTCCAAAAATAATTGCAAAATAGGAAAACCTTTGATCCTATACAGAAAAGTCCATGGTGGCATGTTCAGACAAAATTTGTCATAATTATGTTAGCAAGGTTTAGTTGGGGAAAAAATGAGTATAACAACATAATCCATCCCTCATACATAAACAATGTTAATCTGTAAAAAAAAAAAAAAAAAAGCATGCCTAACTTACACTGCACCCATGTGTCACTTTGAAAGCTGAGCACATGTTTGCTGAAATTTATAAACCTGGAGTTTATATAACGCTCCCACAAGGATTAAAAACCAATCGCCTCCATTGTTCTTTCTGGTTTGCATTATCACTTAATGTCTGTGTTCTTGTATATCCACACTCAAAAAAATGTTTGGTTGGATTTAAATAAAAAAGGTAGTGTCAAGTGGTTCCACACAAGTTGGTTGAGTAGTTTCTACAATTAACAATTTAGTTGTATGAACAACAGAAATTCAGGTAAAGTTGACAAAACCTTTTAAAGTAAATCCAAACAATTTAGATTTGTCACTATTACACATTATTTATAAGTACATTTTACTTAATAATTTTGTTACATTTACAAACTTTTAATATGTAAGGTGAACACACGTTTTAAATCAAATAAATTGCGGTGGCTCAGTGGTAGGCAAAACACCTCCCACTGAGCCACCAGTGCTCTATAGACTTTAAGTGGGTGGAACTGTAAGGTGACAGTTACTGTTACTTAAGTACTTACGATTACTTAAAATATCAAATTTGTTCAGCTAACTTGAAAAGTGTCATTTCTACAAACTCATAAACAACAGTTCTAAATACTCAAAAAGGTCTATTAATTTGACCTAATTGCAATTATTTAAGTTAACAGTACTTAATGTGTTTAATTACTTTGAGCATTAGGGTTTACAGTGTAGAGCTAATAGTTAAATAATCACAAGCATATTTCTAGAAACAAAACAAATTTATTTTATTTTTTGCAAGGTCTTGCAATAGACAACCAGGTCCTTAGAAACAATTAGACTACAACAATCATTTCAATAGTAAACAAACACTTGTTAAGTAAAACCAACAGTACTACATGTTTTGTATAAATAACTTCGTTAACTTACGTTAATGTAATTACTTGCATTATTTACTGTATGTACTGTGAACAAGGATGGGTTCAGTAAAACTAACTATAGCGATAGTTCATTTTTTTGAGTGCACGTTATCAAACAGGAACTAAAAAAATTACAATGTGGATGCAGGCTTTCAGTGCAACTAAGCAGAAGCTACACCTAGATCAGGAGTACGTCCTAGAAATCTGCAATCCAGCAGAGTTCAGCTCCAACCCTAATCAAACACACCTGAACAAGTTAATTAGGGTTTTCAGGATTACAAAGGCTGCGTTCCATTCCAAAGTTTACTTCACAGTGTGCTCACTACTCCCTGATCCGTTTGCAGGGAATGTTAGTCGACAAAACTCCACCATTCGGAACACCTTGCGAAGTCAGCAGCGCTGATGTCACTTCCTCTGTGCTTTACTATGGTAACATAAGCACCTCGGATAAATTAAATATTGAATATTTATTGAAACAACAAATTTTAAAAAATCATACCATTATAAAACATACTATTGAAATGTGTATACCTTGTAAATAAATTATTGATTAATAATAATACTTGATTAAAGATGTACAGAGATTTATTTTTTATCGATTACTAGCCTATATAATACTAAGGATTTTCTAAATAAATTAAAATGTAAATTGTTGTCTTCTTTTAATATGATGTTGTCCTCAATAATAATGATATATAAATCCTTTTTCGAGCTCCTTTTTTTTCACAGTCCATCGAGACGCAATGACTGATGGGAATGTTCCCTTTTCCGATGAACACTTGTTGTTCACTTATTCCCTACGCAGTATACTTCGCAGGGAACTTAAGGGCATTTGGAACACACCTAAAGGCTACAGGCAGGTGATTTTTCTTTTTTTTTTTAGGGTTTGAGCCAAAATCTGCAGAATTGCCACTCTCTAGGATTGAACTTGCCTACTGGTCTGCTGGTTTCTACTTGTAAACGTATGGAAAAGGAGCTAAATGGATTTCTAGTATTCCCCTGAACCTGTTCCTGTCAAGTTACGTGCTCCTTGCTAGAGATTCTGGTTCTGATATCTGGTTTCTTTGTTTACCGGAACCTGCCTGTTTCCTTCCTACTCAACTTCCTACTCCATCAACTTTCTATGTTTACCATGCCTGTCTGCGTGAGCACAGTGACATCTGGACATCTGTAATCAAGACTGGTAACTGGACTTTGAGTATTATGGACATCTGACTCTACTCTTTGGTGGCACGGTGGCTTAGTGATTACTACACCATTGGTGGCACTGACTCCAGTTGCAATTATCTGACTTGTGTGTCATACCATGATTGTCCAAAATTTAACTTTTTCATGATATTCTAATTTTCTGAGATACTGGACTTTTGGGGTTTTATTACCTGTAAGCCATAATAATCAAATACTTGAAATATCAGTCTGTGTGATGAATCTATACAAGTTTCACCTTTTAAATTGAATTACTGAAAGAAACATTTCAATGATATCCTAAATTATTGAGGTTCTATATTCACTGGACTTTGAGCTTGGATTCTGCTTGTCTGCCTGGACTCTTGCATAACAACTTAGGAAAGTAAAGCCAGATCTTCCATTCCTTGCCTGTCATACACTGATTAACCTTTCACTTTGTTTCAGAGTGATCTTCACGAATTTCTGTATTGAGCCAATGGCCACCTATACAGAAATGCATGGTTGTGTCCAGCTATTGTCAAGTCGTTGCTTAATTTGCAACATTTCATGCGTTCTTAGGGTTGCTTTTTTAAAATCATTTTTCAAAACCTAAGACTTGTTCTAGTGGCTTTGCAGTTGGGCCTCATCCTTGAGTTCCCGTGACAAATGCAGTAGATCTTAGATGGCTTGATGTCTTCTGCTTGGCTGGCCTGTAATGTTTTTTATTCGTTTTTTTTATTCTTTATCCAATTCTTCCCCGTCACTTGGGGCTACTACGACCACTCAGTCTTCTCGGGCCTCCTGACTATCACGTGTTATCCTCCAAACCACTTGATGCCACCAACGGTCGGTTTATACCACTAGACTGTAGGAGGAAACCGGAATACCCATAGGAAACCAACTAAGCACAGGGAAAACATGCAAGCTCCATGCACACAGAGGTGGGAATCGAACCTGGCCTGGAAACCACTAAGCCACCTCTACAAAGTGTATATATGCTTATTATATTTTTAATTATATACATTGAACATAGGCACTTTGTATTTGCTGTATACTCATACATATTCAACATATGTTGGTTAAGACAAATCTCAAGACTGAGCAAACTGTAAATCTTATAACGGTAATCCATGCTCTCTGTTTCAAAGTGTAATGTATGCCTCTCTAAAGTTATGAGGATAGCTGGCCCATAAAGTCTACAAAAGCAGTACTTAATCTCTTCAGAACAGTGTATGACCGCTCTAAGCTGTTTGGTTAATAGCAGAATTTCTTAGGTGGATAGCCACTGGCACTACCCATTTTCTCAGACAGGTGGTCCACCTACAGGAGCTAGAGCTGGGTTGTTAGTTCTGGAAGTGTGTTAAGGTGCCTGAGCATCTGTGATAAGAAGTGACACTCTTCATCATGTAATATGTCCAAGATTCACACAAGACGAATAAAGATAGGCAGCTGGAGTGTGTGCGAAAGAATATTGTCCCACATAATGTTTGACTAGAGCAGATGGATACCATGGATCCAGGACAATTTTTATGGAAACAAATATCTCAGTCTATGATTACTGATTGATGGAAAAGCACAGCTGAGCGCACATTTTAAATACGGACAGGTTTCTTGAGTCCTGGTAACAGGAAAGAACAGAGTTGCTTGGATTCTTATGAAAGTCATATCATAGGAAATATTATGCGCTTAGTGGTTCCTCTGCTTTCTTCCCACAGTCCAAATCGCCCGTAGTACTGTATGTGATTGTTGACCATGCAAATGGGAATAAATACAATGGTCACTATAGGCATTCAGTGGTCACCACTGGTCTCCACGGTCCCTAGGACCACAGAGGTTTATTGATGCCACTTTGACACTTTATGAGACAAAAGGGAAGAAATAGGGTTTAATAGGGAGAAATGAGGAGATTTTTTTGTGGATTACTAGAAAGATTTAATAAGACCAATGTGGTAGAGATAAATTCATGATGACACATTAACATCGTTTGTGAGTTAATATTAGGAGCATTTTTATGAAATTTTATTTAGTTAATGAACAGCTACATGGGCATTACATTTCAAGCTTCACTTTTGATTGTGTAGAATAGCATGAGAAATTCGCTGATTCAGCAACAGTCACAGACCTGTTTCCAAATTCACAAGGAGATCCAATGTTTTAAGATAGATTAGTGACATTGAACGTCTACTGCAGCCTCTAAGATGCTCTAGCATATGGTCAAAAAGTGTACAATAACTATATGTGGATTGCTCTGGACAAATTCTTGCGTGCAGAAGACTTCAATCTTTGATTGTTATTGTCAGGGATAACCCCTAGAGGACGCCAAAGCGCCCTGAGTCTTTTGTGTTTGTAGTTTGTGTTGTTTAACTTCATTTCCCAGGTTGCAACTCGGTCAGGTGACATGGGCGCTCACCTGAACCGAGTTGGTCATTAGTTTTATTATAAATAGTTTGGTTTCTTTGAGTTTCTTGTCTTGCATCTGTTGATTTCACCTCGTAAATGTCTGTAAGTTTAGTTCGTGTCTCCCGTTACCTTTGTACGTGTTTAAGTTTGTACAACAAAAGTAAACTTTGTTATGCCCTTCCTGTTATCTTTGTTTATTTGATGTCCCTGATGTTTGGTTATTAATAAAAACATAATTTCCTTTAAAACCTGGACCTCTGCATTTATGCCTCGAACCTACATACCTGACAGTTATTAAATGTAGACACTGGAGACTCCTTCAATCATACAAGTCAGAGATACTGATAATGTATAGAAAATGTATGGAAACCTTCTGGCCAATCAGAACTGATAATACTAAGCATTCATTGAGTTAAATAATTGTACCTTTTAGATGCAGATTTCTAACCCTTTCTTACCTGCTTTGGCTACCATTCAATTTACTCAATACATACATATATATTTGTAGAAGTGAAAATACAGAGTTTGTTAAGGTCATAGAAAAGTAAAGAATTTCTAGAGTCTGCTTAGCTGTCACAGTTGACAGAGTTGGGAGAGATGAGGATTATTCAGGGAAACTGCTGTCCTCAGCCAAAAGAACCCATGAGGTGAATCCTTAAAGGGTTGTTTTTTTTTTTCCTTTTTCCTTCCTACTTTGGTCATGAATTCTCTCATGAACATAGACATTCTAAATTAAAAAATGTAAATGAGTTTGGAAAATAATTAAAAGTACCAGCCTAAGCTGTGCGTGTGTATATATATGTGTGTGTGTGTGTGTATGTATGTGTATGCATGTGTATGTATATGTGTATATATATATATATATATAATGAGAGCGAGAGAGCGAGAGAGAGAGAGGTTCACCAAATGTATGCACTAAATTACTCTCCCCTCATGTCTTATTGATGGTTCTGTATTTCACCTGCAAGCCTGATAACAGAGACAAACCAAGTGAAAGGGTAAAAGATGTGCAAATTGATTTCCATCCAGTTTGTAAAAAAAAAAAAAAAAGGAAAGAAAAAAAAAAAACTCTGCCAACTGTTTAAAGCAGAATCAAAGTGAAACAACTTACCTTCAGGTTTTTCTTCCTTGCATCTCTCAATCCATCTCCCAAGTTAAGATGTCTGAAGCTTTATTACTATATCAGATATTTAGCACTTTCTTTAACTGTACTGTATCCCATGCCTTCAGACGATCCTGTCTGAAACCCTGTCTAACAAAAGACATCCCACAGAGACACACTCGCGATAACAATATACAATACATTACCATTATTGGAATGGATTCATCTCCCATTGCAAATAAGACAGAGAAACATTCACTCAGACACACGTCGTCATTAAATTCCGATTGGAAAGCAACAGGTTTCTGTTGCATCCTTATTGCGTTTTAATGTCGCTTGAAAGAGGGGGATAATGTTTTCACAGCCCTCAACGATTTGCAGAAGATTGTGTACAGAGAAAGACAGCGGTGGGTCATGTGAAGACTACATGAATATGAGTTTGAATTTCAACCTAATTAAATCGCAATTACGAAAGCAGCTAGAATGATGAGTCATATTAATATTTACTGGAAGGGCAAATTTATCTGGTATGAAAGTATGTTGGATTACTCACAGACCGAATTATAAATACATAAAAGCATGAACTAGAGCAAGACTCAACAGTAGCCTAAAAATCCTGGACAAGCAAACTAGTTTTTTGAGATTTATATTCATGGAATATAGAGCTTAAATTTTAATTGCTGGGTCTCAGGAGGATATTCATGAAAACCTTTGCTTCAACATGCCAAAGATTTTAAGTTAACATCAATATAGTATTGATTCTAGTGAAACGATAGAGTGCACATTGACCAAATAAATAAATAAGCAAATCAATCAATCAATCAATCAATCCCAGGCCAGTTATGAGTGAGATCTGTTTTTCTGTTCATGAATTATATTTAAAATGTATTATTATTATTAGCATCCAACATGGCGGCACGGTGGTGTAGTGGTTAGCACTGTCGCCTTGCACCGCCAGGGTCCGGGTTCGATCCCCGGCCAGGCTCGATTCCCGTCTCTGTGTGCATGGAGTTTGGTGGGTTTCCTCCGGGTTCTCCGGTTTCCTCCCACAGTCCAAAGACATGTAGGTTAGGCTAATTGGCGTTCCCAAATTGCCCGTAGTGTGTGAATGAGTGAATGTATGTGTGTGTCTGTGCCCTGCGATGGATTGGCACCCTGTCCAGGGTGTACCCTGCCATGTGCCCCAAGTCTCCTGGGATAGGCTCCAGGCCCCCCGTGACCCTGAATACAGGATTAAGCGGTATAGATGAGTGAGTGAGCATCCAACATTCATTCATCCATCTCCTACGTACAGTAGGGTCAGAGCAGTTCAGGAGCTTATCACTGGAACACAGGAGACAAGCCAGGGGACATCCATATACTCACAGCCAAATATACACTACTGGTAATTTAAACATCTTAATTTTCTCCTATGTTTAAAGAACACATAGTAAGAAGGAGTGTTACATGGCTGTTCGGCCACATGACGAGAACAAGTTTCATGAACTTACAGCATAGAGGTACACCACCAAGAAGCACATTACTTTGTTAATTAAAAATTAACACTATATATTTTTAGCTGTCACCTAGCAGAATGGAACTTGTGTCCACTGGGAAATTAGAAACAAATGAACATGTTTTCAAAGGCACTGACTTGTCAAGCCCAGGACTGTATGTGAAAAATTGGTGAAAATAGATTGTTCACAAAACTAAAAAACACAAATAAATTAGGGCAACCACTGGTGAAAAATGGTGGAAGCAATGCATAGGGTGTCTTGACAACTATATACATTTTTACACCAACAGAGCGATTTATTACAGCCTGAAAGTCACTTCAGGAAAGTGTCTCCCAGTATTCTTCTAGGAGTCGCATTGTGATTTGAAGGAACTTGTCACGGTTGTTGAGAACAATTAGCTGTCTCCTTTTGCAACTTTTCACATGACTTCATTTACGCAACTACTTTTGGAAAATCACTCACAACTCACCCATTAACTGCACAATTTATCAGATTGTGCATGAAAATTAGCATCTTTATTTGGATCATAGTCAATCAGAGGCTTGGTGTAAAAATCTACAACAGAAGCCAATCCATTGGGAATCATTGTTCTTACTTGAAATACATTTCAATTGGTGAGGCCTAACCTTGAGCTGTGAGTGTTAGACACATTTCTCAGTTGTGAAAGAAAGCCAGTTGGGGCATGTTGGGAATGCTGTTCAAACACTGGACAGATCTGAAAAGTATTAAACATTTCTGAAGCATTTGGTGTGTTAGACTAGCTCTCTTTCATCTGTTAAAAAATGCTGTCTTTTTATTTAAATTCAAAAGAACATTATCAGAGAGTTCAACAGAAAAAAATAAAGATGTCAGAATGGTTAATATGGAGAACATCTGCTCTGACATTGCCAGTGTCCATGCATGCATTGCTTCAATGGTGGCATGTAAAAATGGCACACTTGGAAGCATAATGTACTGCTATAGAAAAACAATCAATGATAAAGTGTGGATATATTTTTGCTATAGCACAAGCTCTGACGAGAATCTTTTATTGCTTAATGTCATCAAGCCATCTAAGATCTACAGTACTGTGAAAAAGTATTTGTCACACTTAATGATTCAGATCATCAAACACATTTTAATGTGACACTAAGATAAACCAAATAAATACAAAATGCAGATTTTAAATGCTGAAAAAGTAATTGCAACCTAAGCCTAATAACCGCAATCATGCATTGTGGAGGAATTTTGGCCCTCTCTTCGTTGCAGAATACAATAGTTTGAATTCCACCACAGTGGAGGGTTTAGCCTGTTTAAGGTCATGCCACAGCATCTCATTTGGATTTAAGTTCAGACTAAGACACACTGAAACTGTAATTTTGTATTTTTTGAGTCATTCAGACTTCAGTCTTGCTGTGTTTCGGTCAATGCTACTGCAAAACCCAAGTGCCCTTGAGCTTGAGGTCACGGACTGATGGCTGAACATTCTTCTTCAGGATTTTCTGGCAGAAAACAGAATTCATGGTTTCATCAATTATTACAAGTTGCCCAGGTTCTGAAGCAGCAAAGCAGCCCCACACCATCACACTACCACCACCATGTTTGGCTGTTGGTATGATGCTCTTTTAATGAAATGCTGATTGTTAGTTTTATGCCAGAATGTGACACATTCCAAAATGTTAAACTTTTGTCAGGTCAGTTCACAGAATATTTGACCAGAGGTCTTCTTTTTGTTGAATCATAAACACTATACTTCATTATGGAAAGTGAGGCCTCCAGTTCTTTAGATGTTGTTCTGGATTCTTTTATTAACTCATGGACGAGTCATTGTTGTGCTTCTGGAGTAATTCTTGTACTGTAGGCCGGCCTCTCCTGGAAATGGCTTTTCTCTTTTCCAAGTTTTCTCCATTTGTGGATAATGACTCGTATCATGGTTTACTGGAGTCCCAAAGTGTTAAAAATGGCTTTGTAACTCCTTCCAGACTGATACATGTTAATTACTTTAACAGATGTTTCTCATCAACTCTTGATTTTTTTTTTAGCATGCTTCACTTTGCCAGACAGGTTTTAGTCAAGTGATTTCTTGATTCGACAGGTCTCGCAGTATTCAGGCCTGACTGTGGCAAGTGACATTCATCCAGGCAGATTTAGACATTTTTTTTCCCCCTTAATAAATGAAATCTTCATTTAAAAACTGCACTTTGTATTTACTCCCTTTATTTGTGTATAATATAAAAATTTGTTTGATGATCTGAATAATTTAAAGCACAACAAATATGAAAAAAATAAATAAATAGAATGGATTAAAAAAAAAATCACAGCTCTATATGCATTATGTTTGTTCTAGTAGACCCCTGTTGAATCCTGATTATGACTGATGAGGTGTTGTTTGAAAATTGCAATTCTGCAAATCATAGGGTTATGCTTAATTACTGCTCTCAATTTAATACAGTTTAATTTCTATAGTAACAATTGGCACAGATACTTGTCTTAAAAGAGAATGTTTGTCAAGTGATATATGCCATAAGGAGTTTATGTAACGTAGATTTTTATGGAATGAGTCTTTTTTAATAGTGAGATGTAAAGTGCAGCACTTCAAATTGTCAAAAGTAACATCACAAGCTGTGTTAATTTTAATTTTTTATCTCATTAACTTTAAAAAAGCAGAAGGAGAGGCTGGTGGAAAAAAAATGTTTATAGCTGCTAAATAGCTTTTTTTCCCCCATGGCATTCCACAACTTGGAATCTGCATATGTTGTGTTTTTAATTAACAAAACATTAAAATCATTGGCAACTGCTATGGTAGAAGAGGAGTAGAGCACTTAAGGGTTTGCTGTTAGAGGAAACTAATCAACTTCAGATTCGTGAGAGTAAATCGAATTTATGTCGTGCCACATGACATTACCCGGTCTTACCCAGTGTTTTATTTATTTATTTATTTATTTATTTATTTTTCATATAACTGCACACCCAAATATAACAAATAAAACAAAATAAAATGTAAATAAACTCCACGGTTGAAACTAATTCCTTAACAGCAGATTATAGATCAAATTCAAAAAGTGCTATGGATCAGGCGATGAGCAACCAGCAGTAGAAGCAAATAAATAAATAAATAGGCCAGCTGTAAAAGATACCAGCATGAACAAACAAGAGTAAAGTCAGCTGTATGAGTGTGTTTATGTAGGTGATAAGCACTGAATATGTATTGGGATGTCAGTGATCATTAACAGGGTGCGTGTTGGATGCTGTAGTCCATGGAGGCCATTTTTCTAGTTTGTGGAGCATTGTGGGAAGTCCATGAAAGTTAAAAAAAAAAAGAAAAAAAACATAAAGCAGTTTTAAAACAGTACACTTTCCCTGACAGTTGAGGCTCTGGGTTTAAGACCCACCACTGCCAGGTTGCCACGTTTGGGTCCTTGGGAAAGACTCTGAACACTACCCATCAGACTGCATCCCGGTCACTGCATGTAGTGCTGATCCCAAGCTTGTTTAGAAAAAATGGGACAGTTGCAGTAGAAATAAGTATTGTTATAAGTAAAGAAAGAATGTTACATTAACTGACTGATGCATAAGTGCATTTATACATACAGATATGTTCTCCCTACATATTTTATTGAATTTAACTTGTAATTATCATACTTATTTATTTACTTTTAAATTCAGTATTTGGATTGAGTTGAATGTATTTTGTTTGTTTGTTTTTTTAACAAATAAATATATATGCATAAATACACACCAAATGTTGACAGCATCATTAGAAACGAGCCAACTGTGCTTACTGTCTGATCACGTTCCATTTTGCTTCCTGTAATCAGTCACTTGGTGCTCCTATGCTAAATGCGCTCCAGGCTATAGCATTAACCATTACACAGCTGCAGTCTGATGCCCTTTCCATGCCCTTTCATGTTGCTAAATAAGCTGTCACCGAGGTTTTTTGCACCGACAAAAATCAACAGCACGTTGCCTGGAATGTTAACGGTATATGTTGTTTGCTTTCATAACGCAAGGAAATCAAACATTCATCCAGGGGGTGGCAGAAGATGTATGATGACAATGCGACAGCAGTGTTAAACTATCCAAGTTGCCCTGCCAAACCCGAACACATTTTTGTTTATCGGTCTAATTAACCTATCTTCTGCAAGGCACTGTCTCTAAATCACCCCCCCCCCCCCCCCCATCTGTTAGCTCAAGGAAAGTGCCATCTCTGCTCCTCTGCCCCCATCTGCAGCTTCACATCAGCCATCACTCTGATTCATGAACATGTCCGTCGCTCTGTCGCCGCCGCTAGCATAGCCTATTAGCCTCGCCAGGCTCGAACTAAAAAACGCCGCAATATGCTAATTCATTAGTATGACAGCTCTCTGTATTTGTCAGCCAATTTCTCTCTTCCTGACACTTCCTGGTCTAGTGAGAGCATGAAACAAGTATTTGTCAAAGTTAACATCCTGTCACCTGGGTAGCTGGATAGTTGATTTATCTTGTATTCATAATGGCTGAAAAAGACAAGTAGGATTTAAGCCCTTTACTTTCCACACTTTTTTTTTTTTTGGAATAGGTTAGAAAGTTTTCGTCCTGGTGAAGTTTGAGACGTCTATAAATGGTGATGAGCCTAAATCTTACGAAGTCTGCAGTAGGCTTGACATTACTGCTTTCACTGGTTTAAATGACCAAATTACCAGCCTATATGATGTAAAGCCACAGATATTATTTAAAAATTTTAGTAGTCACCACCACAACATCTTTGCAATTGTCTGAATGCCATTAGTTAATTAATTAATTAATTAATTAGTCTATCCTGAAAAAAATGGGGTATAAGTTGTCAATGGAAGCCAGTTCACATTTAATTTTTTTTTTTTACACCTACAGTCAATTTACTATCACCAACCCTCCAACAGTACCGGCATTTTTTTTTTTAATGGTGGAATAAATCGAAGAAGAAACAATGAAGAAGTCTGTTACAAAAAAAAAAAAAAAACACAGGAAGGTAAAATTGGGTTTCCAACACTATTTTTTTTTTTCTACCATCTGTTCTTAAAGGAAATTTTGACCAATCCCAACCAGTTATTTTTGCTTGTACCCAAAACCAGGGCACAAACCAGGACTGGTAAAATTTCTCATGAATGAAGTCATAAATCCAACTGACATTTACAGAAGACTTCAACTATAGTATGATGATTACACAACATTTCAGTGGTGTAATCGTTTAAAAGAAGGCCATATGTCCATGAATGATGATCCCAGTTGAGGTGGCTTGGAGCCCAGCGCAGTCGTTCCCATGCACATTGAGCATGCATAACATCTGATCCTTGAAAAGCAATGCATAAATTGTGGAAGACATGCATCTGTCAGTGAGAAATAAAGTCCTGCCTTCACTACAACCATTTCCACATGTTTGGGACAAAGGGGTTCCTGGGAATCCAGTATTTCAGATGTGTAGCAGGCACTCCAGTCATGGCTCCATGCCCTAGTAAACTGCATGGAGGTTATATAGAGAAATAAAGGGAGTTTTACTCTCAAAACTGTGTTCTGCATAATCAGTTGCAGTTTGAACGCACCTTGTATTTCTTAAACTATACAAAGAACAAAGTAGTATTTCCATGAAGGACTTACCACCTATGAATGACTGAACACTTCCTATGCACCCCATTTTAATTAACACAGTCTTTATTTGTCTTGCCTATTTAAAAAAAAAAAAAGTAATCATTCCTGCAATTGTTTTATTGGGTCCTACAGTACCGATCTGCATGTCTAGTCCAGTATGACTGCTGCATAATAATCCATGGCTTCTCAAAACAGGTTACAGTCCCACTCATTTCATTTCTATTGGCAGAAGCTTGTAAATTCACAAGTCAAATTTCACCTAGACGAAATTGCGCCTTTCACGTGCCACATCCTTCCCCATTTGGTAAATAGGCTTCTCTGGCAGGCAAAGTTAATTGCCATTTAGTCTGAAGGAAGTAGAAAAGCAGAGATTTTAAACCGTAGGTGTTGACACCACTGTGACCTGGCTTAATATCATGCATAATGGACATTGTTTCAACTGCCTTCATGAGTATCTTATATTTGTTACTTTACACAACCAAAGCAGCTAAACAATCAGTTTAAGGAGCTTCCAGAAAAGGATTCATATTATGTAGATATGTGTTTATTATGCATGTCACTAACATTCCTAGAGAGCCCTTGTCTCAAAATATATGTAGGGAATAAAATGCTAGGGCTGGTGCTATCATAGTAAAATACCATTAAAAACTCCTGACAATGAATAAATGTCTCCTGACAGAATATGTGACCATTTCTGTTTTACTAATATTTAATTTCATTTATAAATTAGAGTTAATTGGAATTATTGTGCTGCTGTTTATTAATTAATAATTCCTTCTGACCTATCAGAATTTATATAAAACATTTCACGATGTGCAGTATTTAGTGATTTATGGAGCAAAATATGGCTGAAATATGTTCCTAAGGGACCTTAGCTTTAAGTACATTAAAGTTAACTATGTCACTCAAGAGCTTATCCTGGAGAGCAGTAATAATAATAATAATAATGCTGTACAAATGCCAAAAATTTTGTTTTTAGGGCTAACTAAAATTAAGGCTAAATCCATCTAAAAACACACTTCTGTGTATCCAAGACGACCTGGTCTGAAGCACAGTCAGCTGCCATCCATGTCATCACTGTACAGTATGTCAGACAGGCCTATTATCCAGGCCAGGCCTCAATAGACACTCAAGGACAGCATCTAATGCTAGGGTATGTCTTGAAGCAGAGTGCCAGGAGAGCTTAAATACAGTGTGTGGACATCTAACCTATTAAACCTTTATTGATTGTTTCTTTAAAAAAAGGACATGGATCAAGATATAGGTAGCTGAATAGATGTGTTATTGATCCTGTAAAGGAAATAGCCTTGTTAGAGCAGCCAAAGAGGACAGTGCTCAAATGAGGACCAGAACATAGAGTACCATGTAGAAGCCTCAAGCTACCCTTCGTTTCTTTAAAATGGATCTTTGTTTGGATTTTTAATGTAGTCTTAAGTAATAGTTCTCTCAGCACCCTGAAGGACTTTTTGTCTCTCATTTTAAGTCCAGTCCGTGTACCTGAACAGGGTCAGAGGGAAGTTTTAGTTGTTAAGCCACACAGTGACCTATGCATTATTCAACCATTAAGAAAAAAAACAAACATCTAACTTAAGACATGAACCAGTGAGAAACAGGTGCAGATGATGACAGATGATCAGACGAGGGGGGAAATGAGGTTTCTGCTGAGATAAACAACCAGTTTTTTCAATTGTGTCTTTAGGCACTTTGCAGCCTGTCAAAGTCGATCATTTGTTCCCATTTCTTTAATTTAATCAACATTATTTTAATTTTATTTAATAGGAATGAACCAACCAGGGATAAAAAGCACTGCAGATCAAACATCTATCTGCAGATTTGAGAATGTTTAAGCTGGATTGCCTTTAGCAAGAGCAATTTCTTTCATTATTTTCTGTTAACCTGGTCAAACCCTCTGTTTAAACTGTAGATTTGACAAGAATGCCATGTAACTGTTGGACGACATATCCTATGATGGTGTTTAATTCTGACACCATTCATCTATCAGCCAATATTTCCAAAAAGTCTAGATTTTACCCAGAAATCAGACTTTCACAATGCTGTTGAATGCCCAGTTCGATTGAGCTAAAGGACTTGGGCAGGCCGATTGGACAGCAGTTTATGTACTGTATGTTCAACACATATACAGACAATCATAAGGCAACAAAGATGTCTTAATGCTGTGTCTTCGAGCTTTTCTTGAAGATTGTGCACTTGCATGGTAAGTGAATATCTTTATTTATTTATGTTAATCCCTCACTCCTGCTCTGAATGTCAGCAAAAATCTATCCAGGAGATTATAAAAATAAGGTTAAATATTCTCATCCTGTCTTCATTTGGTATACCTTGAGTAGTCACATTTGTTTCTTTCATACAAGCCTAATCGAGTCCAGAATGGAATTCCTGTTAATCTGTTAACTTAGTAGCTGTATCTGCCTCAGATGATTGGGAATATGATTAGGGTCATGATTAGGAACAGGGTTGCAGAATGGGGTATGGACTAGGGCTATGTTTAGGATTTGGGGTAGGTAATGGAATTGGGAACTAGGGACTAGACTTATAATTAGGGCTAAGGATGGAAATGGAGTTGTGATAGTAATTTAGGGTTAGGACAAAGGTCTAAGTTTTGGGGATTTTTTTTTAATATGTGAAAGAAAATGAAAGGTAAATAAAAGTCAATATTAAGATTGTATAGGGCTGAAAATGAGAACTTAGAAATTCTCTCTCTCTCTCTCTCTCTCTATATATATATATATAGAGAGAGAGAGAGAGAGAGAGAGAGGGTGGGGGGTTAAAAAAGGGGTTACCTCTAAGATTTCTATTCTCCTTTCACTATTTCTTTCTCAAAGAAACTATTTAGATTAGTTAAATAAAGTTTTATCTTTACCAATAGAAATCATATTTAATTAAACACATATTAATTTTGAATTCAACAAAAAAAGAAAATAAATAAATAAATGAGTAAAAGAAATATAATAATAATAATAATAATAGTAGACTATGTGTTGAAATATACATAGTCACAAAATAACAACCGAAAAAGGAGAACTTAATTAGCTAAATAAAAGTGCTTAATAAAAAAAGTGCTAATAATATAAGTGCAAAAATGCAAAGAAGAAAAAAAAGGTCTTATACCAAAAGCTTTTTTCTTTAAAAGAAGTGCTCAATACAAATAAACACCACAAATCATAATTCCACACTAAAAAAGGGGGGGAAGATGCAAATAATTTTGGGAAATTCTTACCTCCTGTAAAAAAAAAATAAAAAAAAAACTTTTTTGCACTTTAAGTAGACAAACCATATTTAAATTTTGTATTTTTAAAAAAATGGCACAACATATTTATAAAAAAGAAAAGCAGTCCATACTGTATTTTCAATCTATATATAACTAATTTCCCTTTTCTTCCTTTGTTTATCCGACCATTAGATTGGCCTCTAATCCCATTATTTTAAGATTATAGTATGTGTTATAAAATGCGTGACCAATTGCATGTTTTTTGTCTTGTTTATGATACTGTGTATATGGTATCACTAAAATGTATTTGATTATAATAAAATAATGATCCCAGGGAGACGATCGCTTGAGATCTGTGGGAGCGAATCTCTAAAGACATAAAATTTCCTTAAGGTTTTTATTTTTTGCAACAAGCTAAAATTATTTTAAAATCCTGCAGCTCAGGAACTTGTAACTTGACAGCCATAAAATTATTTTTCCCTATTTATATATTGTGAATGATGTGAATAAGTTGTTCTTATGCACATCATTCACTGTTATGAGTTGTTCTGTGTATATAATCTTTAACCCTAGGCTGGAGCTTTTTTTTTTTCCTTTCCTTGCATCTGCAAATAAGTCTGTGAGTTAAAGATAAAATCATTTCTTGTAAGGTTCTATTCAGGTCTGGGTACTTGTTAAAACAATTTACCACCGCTTACAGGCCTGTTTCAGTATGTATGTTAGTATACAGACTGATTATGTTGATTGTGAATAGAAATGCAATGTCTGGAAATGCCATATTTTTAATCTTGGCAGTATCTTTCATGTAGCTAGTATGGCGAGTTGAAATTGGGATGAGGGAATGAACAATATATTGTGCAATATTATAGGTCTCGTTTCCGCAATCTGACACTATTGGGCTTTCCAGGGGGACCTCAGAGGGGACTGTCCATGTCTCGGGATACTTGTGAATTTTTGGTAACTTTACGACCTAACTTTTATTACAGTAGTAGAATTTATGAGGTGTATGTGGATTAGGACCAATTAGACAATTAAATGGTTTCCTGTTGATGAAACCTGATTGTTTTTACACTGTGTAAAGATTGTGGTAGTGGGATATAATGACTAGTGTTGTTTAATTGTATGTGTGCTTCTACAAAATATTGTTGTCTGTCCAGGATTACAAAAGTGAGACATCAGCAGTTGTGTCTGTGGAACTGTGAGAAAAAATGTAGAAAGATTAATGATATTGGTGTTCTCGTTAGTATCTTTTTATGTTGTACATCACCAGATTTAGAGGTTTAATTGGTCACACCAATATTCAAATATTTGTGTTGATATATACATTGTCCAGTGGACTTGGGTCCCTTGGATCTACCCTAAACCTGAGCAGGTGTAATATGTTTGCATGTGCGAGTATAAATGAGTTGAGATTTTTTTAGATTTTCTTGTCGTTTCAGTAAAAGATCTGAAACATGAATCAAAGGGGTGTAGATCATTGAATTAGGGAACACTGTTGCAGCTGCACTCCACAGCTCCTGCAATTGCTTGAGGTTCCACTGTATAAACCAACTATGTCTATACTAAAGATAAAAGCTGAACGTTGAAAGGTTTTGTTTTGGATTTTGTCGTTTGTGTCTTTTGAAATAACTACTGTAGAGTCTTCAGATCGGGTTGAAAAAGTGATCAGTGTATTGTGCTATGTTGTAGGTCTCATTGGGACAATCCAACCTTTGGGACCTCAGAGGGGACCGTCTATGCCTCTGGATCTTTCTGTATTTTGAGTAATAAGTAAAATTTTGAGTTTGGACCCATGAGATAATTGAGTTGTTTAGTGTTAATGAAACCTTTCTGTTTGAGATTCTGTTATATGGGTATGACCCTTATTTAAGTGTCTTGTTGCAGTGAGTGTGGATGTGGGATGTAATGATCAGCATTTTGTAATTGTCTACTAGCTTCTAGTAAATATTGTTTTGTTTTTTATCCATGATGACTATTGCAGAGGCCCTTACTGCCAGTTTGATAACTATCTCTTGATTGGTTTTTAATTCTGTAAGGGCTCTGTGTTCTCCCGAGGTTAGGTTATCTGATTGATTTTTGTACGGGTATGAAAATCGATTAATGATTTTATTGCTGTGTTGAATCAATTATCTAATGTGTAAACTGATGTGTTCTGTTTTAGATTTGTATGTGAATTGTACCTGTTCTGTCCATGTTGTAGGCATGGATGTCTCCCCTCAAGTTGGTGACCCTTCAGAATGAAGGTGAGACCTTTTGTTGAGTAACTGTTCCTGTGTATTTGTAAGATGAAATGTTCTGGAAAGATCAATGATTAGTGTGCATCTTGCGGTCTTTGTTAGTTCTTCACCAAACTCAGTTTACCATATCTAACCAGAAAGTGAATATTTGTGAGGCCGTGTCTGTAGTCCAGTGGACGGGGTACCTAGGATCTACCCTAAACCTTAGTGGGTGTACTGTAGTTCTTGTATAAAGTTTACATGTGTCAGTAGGCAGGAATTTAGCTTCTTTAGATTCCCTTGTTGGCGTTTACAGTAGGTAGGAGATGCGAATAGTTTACTAATGGGGTGTAGATGGGGGCATTGGGGAATGTCACTGCAGCCACTCTCCACAGTTCTTGCAATTGTTTTTGGTAGTGCACTCAAACTTTGTTCTATATTATAAATCCCATGTGATAGGATTCCTTTTTGTGTGTTTAGATTTGGGCCAAATTTTTATAAAACTTTGGCAATGTGTACAGCTCTAGGAAAACTGTCTGCTTAAATCTCCTCATCCGAATAGTAGGGGATTCTAGATAAATTCGAGTATCCAAGTTTTTTATGAGTGTTTGTTTGAAGATGGTTGATGCATTAAAGCATTGACTACCTTGATTTTATTATAGTTGTTATTCTGAATTTAACATGTATGTCAGACTTCAACAATTGCAACTGATAGCACACTACAGGTTTAGTGGGTTTTGAACCAGACTTCTACAGTGGGAGGGGTCCCTAGGATCTACCTTGAAGTGGGTGTAGTTCTTGCAGTTTGCATTTGTCGGTAGGTAGGAATTTAGCTTTTTTAGATTTTCTTGTTTGGCTATGGCTTTTAGTTATGCTGTTATAGTTAGTCCTGCCGGAGTCCCTGCTTGCACTTTGCACTAAATATACATTCACCTTATACATGTTGACTGTGACCATACCTAACTGCCATCTCTCCTTATTTTCTGTTCTCTCCTTTTCTGCTCTCTCCTCTCTCTCTCTCTCCCTCTCTTCTTTCCCTCTCTCTGTCTCTCTGTCGAGCTATACATGTTTCGCTCCTGAGTTGCCAGTGATCCAGACCCCTCTGCCCTCTGGAGCCGTCTAACCCGTCCTGGAGTCCTGCTTCTGGTTGGAGATCTCGTCGCATGGATGCCCCGTGTGGTCTGCCTGGATTCGTATGGTGGCTGGGGATGGTTTCCATGAAGACTGTCCTGTCATCGAGTGATGCTCTGGGGACCTGTGACTTCAGTTGTTCGATAACTCAGGACCGGAATCCCCTACAGTCTACCTGAGCCTCCGGGAACAAACTGGACTCCTTTTAATTTTAATTTTAACACATCTCCTGTTATACTGAACTTCCAGTCTTACACATTATTATGCTGAGCAATCCCTGCTATCCGTTATCACCCAGATGAGGATGGGTTCCCTGTTGAGTCTGGTTCCTCTCAAGGTTTCTTCCTATTACCATCTCAGGGAGTTTTTCCTTGCCACCGTCGCCCTCGGCTTGCTCATCAGGGACAATCTTATCATTTTGATTCATATACATTGCATAAAAACTTACTTCTTTTTATTGTGTAAAGCTGCTTTGCGACAATGTCAATTGTTAAAAGCGCTATATAAATAAAATTGACTTGACTTGACTTGACTATGGGTCTGGGGTTTAGGTTTAAGTTAAATGTTTAAGGTTAAGATTTTCAGGATCTGGGTTAGGGGTAAAGGGATAGACTCTATCTCAAACATTTCTTCTTATTTAGAAAGTTTCTTTCTGATCAAGACATACTGAATGTCTGTAGCTTTCATGGTTGATAATTGGTGTTTTAAAGCAGGGCTCTCTCCAACCTTTTTTGCAGCCAGAGACAATTTTAGTACAGTAATATATACAGTATGTTAAAAAAAAATAGGTTAAGTAGTGAAATATGTGCAGTTATACAGTATTTTGGCTGTTTATTGAAGACAGAAAATGCATGAATGAAAATCAATCCACCAACCAAAAACACTTCTGTTTGAATTAGGTTCAAACTGAGAAAATGTATGTCTTTTTGAGTTAGTGAGGTAAGGATTAAACCCCATAGCTACAAGAACTCAATCATAAATACAACAACTTTGATAAAGTTAAGTTTCAGACGTCGTGACCATATAATGGACACCACTGTAGCAAAATTATAAAAATCATTTGACTTTCTGGCTGTGCTTCACAGACCTTACTTTAAGATTCTCTGCTTTAAAGGACCAAAAATGCAAAAGCAAGCGCAGACTGTAAAATGCATTGTGTGGCCAAGGCTCAGGCTTTAAAACAGGATGGCATATTGTATGAACATTACAGTATGATAACTAGCAATTCAAGTTGACACTAAATACAGTACCATGTAAACTGAAGAGGTGCAATCTTCACTTTACACAGAAAATTCTCAGATTTTCACATCCGAGCTTGTCTTAAAACTGGTATAGCATCCAGTAGCATTAATATTATTTTACAGTAGTTTTCTTACTGTACAGTATATGGTATGATGTCCCATCACTCTATTGTCACACCCTTCACCGTCACATTCTTATTCACACTGATGCACACACCAGTGTTGAGCAGGTGGCTATGAATTGAGGTCCTTGAGGCCTGTTGATTTTATGTGGGTGAAAGAATATACACACACAGAGGCAGTAAACATACAATTTTATGAAGGTCAGATACACAGACTGCAGCTCCTACATTTCACACACATACACACTTCCTCTGCCTTCTCAATCCAGAAGCTCAAATCAAGAAACTTGCACCAGTGACAGATTTCCCATATTCGCTGTGCAGATGTTGCTTGCACTACACACTTGTAAACTGCTTTAATTTTGCAAATCGTCCCGCTCATGTCCTCATCCATATTAATCAGGTGCCAGAAGGAACCTGCTGCAATTAGACAAAGATGCCATTCACACTCTTGGGTAGAAAAGTTGCATTGAAAACAATCAAACCTAGGCCCAGCAATTACTGCCTACCTACACTAAGATCCTTTTATTATTGTTATTATTATTATCATTATTATCATTGTTTTTTTTTTTGTTTGTTTTTTAAATGTGTGTGCAAATGCATAAATTCTAAATAGTGGACAATTTACAAAAATAATAACTGTTTGAATTATGCTACGTGCAACGTTTGGATTAAAGACAATATGTAAATTATGTTTTAATGCATGTAAATGCTCCAACCCTTTAAACCAAAGCAAGTTCAGAAACTAGTGACTCACATATGACTTCAATTTGAAAGAAGGGGACCGTGTAAAATCTTATATGAATGAATAAAACATCAAAGTCATTGTTATTATTTAAATATAAATATTCAACTTTTGAAAATGCTTTTTAATACCATAATATATGTTTTAATAACCTTTATTCATATTGTTAAAAATAAAAAATAACTTCAGATATAATAAATGTTTTTAAATTAATAATAATATTAAAATTAGTATTAATACATGTCCTCTGAAGATATTAACTTGCACATGTAATTTTTCTTTTTGTCTGAAGAGACCCATCTGAACTGTAAAGCATGGTGCTGGCGGCATCATCTTGAGTGGAGTTTTGGGGAAAAAGGGATCGATGATTGAAAGGAGGATTACCTAAAAATACTGGAGCAGTATCTCAAATTAAATGCCATGAACCTAACAGGACAGTGATCCGAAGCAAGCCTGTGAAGTTGATTTTAAAAAAGTTAATTGAAAACAAGTTTTGAAGTGGCCAGTGCAAAGTCCTGACCTAAATCCTGAAGAATGAATAAATAAATAAATCAGCAAACTCTACTGAAAAAGCAAGCCTCACTGAGTCCCACTGGATCCGTCAGGAGGCACAGGCCACAGGTACTGTAGTTCATGTTTTGTGAGAAGCTTGTGTAAATGTCTAGTTCATGTTTAAGCAACTAAAAGGCAAAACCATTCAACAAATAACAAAGGATATGGCATGGAAAAGTCTGATATAGTAAATAAAAACTGAAATTTCCTTCTTAGCTATTCTTAGCTCTACCAAGAAAAGGCTATTTTCCATCTTATGCACATATTTTGATAAGCGATTCACAGTCTCTTGTTTTTTTCACCTTCCTGAGTATTTTGGCCTTAAACTAGATATGACAAGAGTTAGCTGCTCAGCATCATATTTCTGCTTTTCTTCCTTCTGTGTGTCTCTTCTCCCTATCCTCTGCCATTAAAAAAAAAAAAAATCTCTGCAGATCATGGCAAGAAAAGTTGATAAAGATAATAATGGACTGAAATTACAGCACTGTGAACATAATAATAGCAATGAAGTGTTAAATAAGAACCCATTCAAAATATTAACATATTAAAAAATATCACTGCGTTAACATTTTTTATAAAATTAGTAACCATAATCACATCTTAAACATGTTAAACCAAACACCTCAAGGAGTGTTCATTGCATAATATTAGTTCTTTCAAGTAAACGTATTATAAAATAAATCATATATACGTGTATATTATGTAAAATAAACTAAAGAAATGGGAACACATGCTTTATCTCAACAAGCTGTAAAGTACCTAAAGATACATAAACCTTTTTTTTTTGTAGCAACCTCAGCAGCAACCCCATTTCCCCTCTTCTCTGTTCCAACAATTCAGCTCTCAGCATCAACAGTGATGATGATACTAATCACCGACCTGATCACCTGTCATCATCTGCACCTGTTTCTCACATGTTTTTTTTTTTATGCTCAAATGTTTTTTTCAAAAAAAAAAGGGAAACTATGAGGAAGGGGGGTGGGAGGACACCTTTAAGATAGTTTATGTCAGGGGAAACATTTTTTATACTACTTACACAAAATGCTAGACAAGCTTTGCATATGAATAATCACATGATTATTGTATGAAATTTATGTAAAGTGCATGTGCTTTTAACCATTTTATTTCATATAATATATAGTTTTAGATTCAATGTATTTTTTCCCTGTCATTTTCCCCCCCACAGGTAGGATATGTGCTTTCAATTTTATATTTAGTGCATGTTTTTCTGTCCACATGATTCATGTGCATGTTTTTTTTTTTTTTTTTTTTTTTGGACATCACAACTGAAATTTCTGAATATAATAGTGGAGTTGACAAACAATTCTTTGTGTCTTCAATTATTACTATGTGTTTTACTATATGTATTTTATTTATTTATTTATTTATTTATTTTTGCAAAGGTTGTAAGTAAAGCATGACAAACTTTTAAACGATATTGCATGAGTCACGAGACATTAGCTTTGGAACTTTTATCCTCATAAAATTTTAAATTACAAGTCATAATTAAATGCATAATTCATAATTAAAACTATATGTATTTTGGGAATACGCAAACACCAGTTGGTCTCCCGATGTTTCTATGTCCCAGAGGAATCCTGAAAAGTTGGAAGACTTTTAAATGTTGTGTAGCTCACTCCAGAGAAAACCAAAATAAATAAATAAACCTTTATATTTTATATCTTTTATATTTCCTTGATAGTGGCCGTATTTCCCAGAAAACATAATCTGTGGAACACCAGCACCCTCTACTGTTTATTACAATTGGCAAATAATGCCTGTAATGACACCTAATATTTCAAGCATTTCAAAGTATATTGGCCTAGGTTTTTTTGTAAAATCTAAGTTATTTTACTTAGTTTTCAGGCAATTTACTATGTTTTGAAACTTGGCTGTAGGAATTTGTGGCAGGTGGGGTTGAGGTCAGGGCTCACTCAGCTTCAGGCCCACTTAAGTCAACTTGTAATTCAAACATTTCAGGTCAGCTCAAGTAGTATGGGTTGTGGATTCAGTTCATTATATTTCTCTAGGGTTGACTTACCCCAACTTTTAATCTACACACAAAAAAAAGTTACGTCAAGTTATTTCTTTTTTTTTTCCATAAAAACAAGTTGGACTAACGATACCCAAACAATTAAAAAAAACAACACAAACATTACTTAAAAAAAAACTTTTTTTCGAAAACTAGTCAAAGTTAAAACAGTGATCTGCATAAAACAGGAGAATACAAGTTCTATTTTGCGTAAAGGTTAGTAAAATACCTGGATAAC
The DNA here is from genome assembly GCA_030347435.1 of Clarias fuscus. Lineage (NCBI taxonomy): Eukaryota > Metazoa > Chordata > Actinopteri > Siluriformes > Clariidae > Clarias > Clarias fuscus. The sequence continues at coordinate 8,897,059 of CM059208.1, forward strand.
ACCAGCTGCTTATCAGTCTCTTACCTGATTCCTTTCTATTACAATAGCATAACCATTTTTAAAAACCAACAATGATTTGACTTTTGAAGACTCAAAAGACTCATGTGCCAGACACACAAAAAAAAAGAGTCTGTGGAAATAAGAGTTTGTTTCTCAACATGTGAATCTGAGGGAAGCGTGTCACAAGTTGTCATGAGTGTTGTAAGCGAGGCATAAGTTCAGAGGTTAAGACTTATAGGGTTTTTAATAAAGATAAACAAACAAATAAACCCCCAAACTCTAGACATGACAAACTTAACAGAAACTATACAACCCCTGGCAAAATGTATGGAATCACCCCTCTCACCCCTGTTAATTCAAATGTTTAATTGTGTAGGAAAAAAACAACAACAACAAAAAAAAAACAAGCACATACATGCCACAAAACTATTTTCATTCAACAATCCAACCTTGTGGCTGTATAAAACACTTTAAAAAAAAACAAAGAAATAACTATAGTCAATGACAACTGTTTTTACAGATCAAACAGAGGGAAAACATATGGAATCATACAAATCTGAGGAAAATTATATGGAATCACTATGCACTTTGCATTTCTAAAACAAACACCTGTATCTGATTACAACTGCTAATTAGTCTGCAGTTAAAAAAGAGTGCTTGTACTTCATTAGTAATGTGTTGAACCAAGATGATTGACATAACTCATGGCTCCAACACGAGAGATGTTAGCTGAAACAAAAGGAGAGGATTATCAAATTTCTTGAAGAAGGTAAATCTTCACGGAATGTTGCAAAAGATGTTGGTTGTTCCCAGTCAGCTGTGTTTAAAATCTGGACCAAGTACAAATCAAATGGAAAGGTTGTAAAGGGGAAGCATACTGGTAGACCAAGAAAGACATCAAAGCGCCAAGACAGAAAATTTAAAGCAGTATGCCTTGAAAACAGAAAATGCACAACAAAACAAATGAGGAACAAATGGGCAAAAAGTGGAGTCAATGTCTGTGACCAGACTGTAATAAATCGCCTAAAAAAAATGGGCTTTACATCCAGAAAAGCCAAACGAAAACCATTATTAACATCTAAACAGAGAAAAACAAGGTTTCAGTGGGCTAAAGAAAGACAATCTTGGACTGCGGATAACTGGATGAGGTTTATATTCAGTGATGATGATGCTGGAACTTTTGTTTGGTGCCATTTCAATGAAATCTATAAAGACAACTGACTGTGGAAATTTGCATGTTTTCCTCAATCATTAATGATATGGAGTTGTATGTCAGGTAAAGGTATGGGAGACATGACAGTCATTACATCTTTTATAAATGCACAAGTTTATGTTAAGATTTTGGACACTTTTCTTATTCCATCAATTGAAAGGATGTTTGGTGATGGTACAGTAGCATCATTTTTCAGGATGATAATGCATCATGCCATAGGGCAAAATCTGTGAAAACATTCCTACAGGAAAGACATATAATGTCAATGACATGGCCTGCAAATAGTCCGGACCTCAATCCAATTGAAAATCTGTGGTGGAAATGAAAGAAAATGGTCCACGACAAGGCTCCAACCTGCAAAGCTGATCTGGCAACTGCAATAAGACAAAGCTGGAGACAGATTGATGAAGTATACTGTTTGTCATTTAGTTAAATCCATGCCTCAGTGAATCTAAGCTGTTATAAAAGCCAGAGGTGACGCAACAAAGTACTAGTAGTGTTTTTATTTGGTGATTCCATATAATTTTCCTCAGATTTGCGTGATTCCATATTTTTTTCCCTCTGTTTGATCTGTTTGAACAGTTGTCATTGATTGTAGTTATCTTTCTTTGTTTTTGTTTTTTTGTTTTTTTAGTGTTTTATACAGCCACAAGGTTGGATTGTTGAATGAAATTAGTTTTGTACAGTAGCATGTATGTGCTTGTTTGTTTTTTTCTATACAATTAAACATTTGAATGGACATCTGAGAGGGGTGATTCCATACTTTTTGCCAGGGGTTGTAGCAAAACAATTCACAGCTTAACTTAACCATATTCAACCAGTAGCTTAAGCAAAACACGGCAGAACAGATGCTAGAACAAACAGAACTTAAATCTTGGCTTCTTATAGCCAAACCAATTAGCAACCTCGGTTCAGGTGAGAGGTCCCATCACCTGACCAAGGTGCACTCTGGGAAATGAAGTCCACAACTCAAAAGGTCTTTGGGCACAAGGCGCCCTCTAGGGGTTAACCCTGACACAAGTCCAATAAAAGTTGTTTGGATGGCTTTATACAGTAGGTGTATGTCAAGTCCTATTGGAATTTAATGTTCAGAGAACAGACCTGGGGCCATATTCGGGCTCAAAGTTCATTTAGGACTGAAAATCTTCCTACCTCAGAGTAGGACGTCATTTATGATTTTATGCTACCCTTTTTTTCAGCGAGCAGTAGGACTGCATCAAGGAAAGCATGTGACATCACTTTTTACGACACTGGGAACCGTATAGTCGGAATGGATGGCCATGGATGCACACCTTTGAACATATTAAAATTATTTTGTTAGACTTGGATAGACACACTAGACACATTTGGGAAAAGATGAAAACAGTCTGTATTTGATTGTTTTTATTTTTTTTAAATATTTTATTACAAAATAGAACAATAGTGTATTTTACTGTTTCATGCAAATCATTGTTTTAACTTTTTTGAGTCATGTTTGTATTTAAATTCTTGGGGTATTGTTAGACCAACTTTTTTTTTTATCGAAAAACACAAATTAATTGAGCCCACAATTCAATTCAATTCAATTCAATTTTATTTCTATAGCGCTTTTAACAGTGGTCACTGCCTCAAAGCAGCTTCACAGAAATGAAAAGAAAATGAAAAGAAGACTTATGGAAATGTATATATGTGTAAGAAAAATGTGTCTAGATAATGAGATTGTCCCTGATGAGCAAGCCAAGGGTGACGGCGACAGTGGCAAGGAAAAACTCCCTGAGATGGCAATAGGAAGAAAACCTTGAGAGGAACCAGACTCAACAGGGAACCCTTCCTCATCTGGGTGATAACAGATAACAGAAATTGTATAACATCATGTGTGTTATGCAGCTGAAAGTTCGATATAACAGAAGTTATTTAAATTAACACAAAGTCCAGTTCAGCTCAGGGATGAGTCAGCAGGTGCAGAGGGCAGATGGGAGTCTGGATCACTGGGAGCTCAGGAGCAGCATGTGTAGCTCCAAACCAACATGAAGAAGAATCCAGCTGGAGCAGGTCCTTCTTTGGATGTCCAGGAACCTCGCAGGGTTGGCCTCGGTCTACTGAAGCTGGCACAATCTCCAGATGCCTCAGTATGGGTGGAAAAATAAAGAGCAGGTGAAAAGAATTAGCGTGGTTGCCATTCAGGATAGATGTACTGGAGTATGAGGTAAAGAAATAAATTATGTGTATGCCAGATTAAAGACATGCGTATTGAGTCTACTTTTAAATTGGGAAACTGTGTCTGAGCCCCGAACACTGTCAGGAAGGCTATTCCAAAGTTTTGGAGCTAAGTATGAAAATGCCCTACCTCCTTTTGCAGATTTTGATATTCTGGGAACTACCAGTAGTCCGGAGTTTTCTGATCTTAAGGAGCGTGGCGGATTGTAACGTATCAGAAGACTGGTTAGGTATGTGGGAGCTAGACCCTTTAGAGCCTTGTACGTAAGTAATGCTATTTTATAATTAATTCTAAACTGAACAGGTAGCCAGTGCAGGGATGATAATATTGGGGTTATATGATCATATTTTCTGGATCTAGTGAGAACCCTGGCGGCTGCACTGTAGCTTGTTAATTGAGGATGCAGGACTGCCCCCATTAACGGCATTTTTACAGCTTCCCGTGAACTGCCGCGGAAACACGCGAGATCCCTTTTCTTGAAATGTGCGTTCTTAATGGCCAGATCTGTATAAATCATGCTGGCTTATGCTGGACTTTTCAGCAGGCATGCTGGTCTTCCATCAGTTATGCTGGTTCACCAGCTAAACCAGCATCAGACCAGCACTAAGCACTATTAATCAGCATATAAATCATGCTGGTCTATGCTGGATTTTTCAGCAGGGTTAGCCACCATGAGTTAACCTGTTTGTGCTAAGCTACATAAGGCATAAGACAATCAAATGTTAGCATGATTTAGCAGTGTTATCTACAAGCTAACCACACCATGTACTGTAAGTGACATTAAATGACAATGTTTCACATAAACTGGCAAAAGATTGTGAGGAAATGAGAAAAAATAAAATAATATTATTTTTATATTTTCAGAATATGGATTATATAAGATTTAATAACTGGATTCTTCCCCTTTGTTCTCTGTTGGTGTCTCAGTGTTGTTCTGAGGTAAATCTAAACTCCTCCCTTCAGAAACCTGTACAGTGCAAACCACCTTCCCACATGCACAGGAAACTTATCGAATCTACTGTATGTGTGTTTGTGTTTGGGGGCGTGCCCTTGTATGTTTCCATGTGAATAGCGTGTGGGCGTGTCCTGTCTCAGGTCATTATCAAATAATGAAGTGTGGCAGAAAGACTGTATTTCTCCTTAGATTCATATGGATTACATAAACTGAGAATATTTATTTTTGATTAAGCTTGTTTAATTTAAAACTAGATACTTTAAGCTTTTTATAGATATATATTGTGACAGGTTCGACCCTACGTTGCACGGGCAGCACCATAAAGCACAGACACGAGGCGAGGTTTTATGGGAAAAAGGGTTATTTATTTAGGAAAAATAGGGGAGGAAAGGGTTAAAGGAGAGAGGACAGAAAGAAAGGGAAGGGAATGTGATGCTAGTGCAGGTCTAGTTGGTAGTGCCCCGCTAGCATGCGGGCACAGGCTGGTGGGCAGTGGGCAGCGGAAAGAGTGGTGGCACACTCGCGGCCTCGACGTCCGTCAGCTGGGCGGCTTTCCCAGCTTGGATCGGGGGCCTTAAAGCAATCCTCTCTGCGGCGGGGATGCGAAAGCGGGCTTACGCCGAGACAAAGGTGCCGCTGGAGCTTGAGCAGCTTGTTCAAAGGGCGGCATTCTGGTCTCCTTTTCAGAGTCTCTAGGGCGCGTCGCATCGCCCCACTCACGTGCCACTGTCTTTAACAAAAATCCACCGCGTAGTGAAATCCAGTTCTCCAATAGACCCTGAGCTACACTCCCAGCTGGGTTTTATAGTGCAGAGAGAAGCCCGGGATCATTAGCGGCGATAACTCACCAGCCGTGCCTAATTCCGTGGCCGTGCTCCTTCGCGCACATGCAGAAGGAGAGGCTGCCTAGCTAGTGAGTGAGGAGCGATATTGAAACTGATAAGCACCAAAACACTACATATGTTGGCATGCATGATCTTCAGACATCATGCATGCGTCTGTGTGTGTTTGTCTTTCCCGGTCGATCGGGCTCGGACCGGTAAGTGTATCAAAATGCAGCGGACACAACAAGCTAAAACTCTTCTTCTCTTAGATTAAAACTTAGCTTGGACACTCTTCTTATTCATTTAAAACCTAACAATTTGGGGGCTCATTTAATTGAATTATTCCAGAATATATATATATATATATATATATATATATACACACACACATATATACACACACACACACAGGGTGGACCAAAAGTAGGGTTACAGTTAAAATTTAAAATAATGAAGTAACTGTAACTCTACTTTTTAAAATTATCATTATTATTATCATCATCATTATTATTATTATTATTATTATTATTATTATTTTATTATTATTATTTATTTATAACATGGTCAGGAAAATAGACCGGCCATGTCTACACACCTCTAGGTTTTGGTCACGTATAAACGCAACTCCATGTTTCCGAAGAACACTCTCGGGAAGACAGGTATCTTAAACCTGCGGACCTCTGAGCCATGGATGTATGGTTCACACATTTATAAAAATGCAACTACTGTGAATTAATGAGGCATTCAGAAGTCCCTATAAATTCTACCTTGTTCCTGAAAACACTTTCAGAAAAATGAGCTTAGCCGATCTTGCACGCCTCTATGTCAAGGAGAGCAATACCCCAAAAAAACATGCATATTGTAAGTGTACAACTGCAACTGCAGCCGCTCCCTGTTCCAAAGAACACTTGAAGGAATATGGTTACTATAATCAATTCATTTATTTATTTCCTAACCGCGTGCCTCGATGCCAGGGCCAGCTTATGCACAATACAAATGCCTCACAAAATTAAAGAACTGCTTCACTAAATAACAAATTACACTGATTGATGCATAACTGTGAATGCATTCACTACCCGCCCCCCCTTAAATTATTGCAGGGAATTAAAATTTTTGAATTTTTGTTGTTTCCTATACAAAGGAACTAAAATTAATTAACACAACTTAATTAAATAACTTCATAATAATGTTTATTTATGTATTTATTTATTTAGCATTTTTAATGACATACGGAGAATTTCTTAAACTTCAAAACAAAATGAAATGTTATATTTCATATGTGTCCAGTGTTGCTCAACTTACCTGGTGGTTTCGAACCCAGAACTGTTCACTAACTGTTAAGATGAACACCCAAAATTAAAAAAATAATCATCTTTCTGCCAGTCAGCTGCCTGACTTCCTGATATCATCTTCATGCCATTCATTACCTGTAGGGGGCAGTCATGTTTCAATCTGAAGTATTGTGAGTCTGCTGAAGCCAAACATGTGTTCTCTTTCTTGGGCGCCCATTGACAGCAAGCGACAGAGCTCATAAACGTGTCAAGCTCAAACAGTAAATACTGATATGTATTTATGATACTTCTTTGATTGCGCTTTCTCCATTCAGAATTATTATCATTAGTAGTATTAGTGGAAAACTACAGCTGATTAACTATCTCTGCAGTAGTTAAAACAGTGGATTAATTTCATTTGGGGTATTTCTAACAGGCAATCTACTAAATAATAATAAATAGATAAAATAACCCAGCACTTTAACATTTAACCCAGCAGTTTTAGAGTGTAACAAAAAAATATTCCATTTGTAAAATAGCATAGGTGAAATCATAGGTTGTGTATAGAGTGATTAAAAACAATACAATAAACCTTATGGTAAATAAATTCTCAGACTCTTCCACTGCAGGTATTAAAAAACAGTAACAATGTAAATTTTAGAATCCGTAGAAGCTCAGTGGTCCGGACAAAACCTCTCGTGGGGGAGCCTTTCCCTGAATTCGCCATTTTCACGGGGGTGGGCATCCCGGTTTCTTCATACAGATGTACAGTACCTATTTACAGTACATGGAATTTTTGTTTGGAATGGTTGTCACTGAACGATTTACCCTGACAAAGAGTAATATAAGAACATTGCCAGCTAGCACACCTTAAACAGATGCCGAATTATTCTTTAGAGTCTAAATATGTTTTTCTAAACTTGTGCTACTGTTGCTTAAAATTTTTAATTTAAATGTGGCTTGACCCCAGATTGTTGAGCCTGTTTCCTACGTAGTCTAATCAGCTCAACCCCCCATTCGAGTGTAATTCATAAATTCATCAACAAACACACATTATATATATATATATATATATATATATATATATATATATATATATATATATATAATGTATATTATAATAATTATAATATATATATATATATATATAATTATAATTCAATTATACAATTATATCAATAATTGAAAAAATGTTTTAGGTTAATCATGATGACACGACCATGGTGGGTCTCGTCAGCAAGAACCACGAGTCAGCGCACAGAGAGGAAGTGCAGAGGCTAACGGACTGGTGTAAAGACAATAAACTGTCTCGGAACGTTGATAAGACAAAAGAGATGATTGTTGACTTCAGGAGACTCGGAGCGATCACTCTCCACTCATCATCAAAAGCTCTTCTGTGAAGAACATCAAGAGCACAAAATTCCTGGGCGTTCACCTGGAAAAGAATCCCATCTGGTCGCTCAACACCAGCTCTCTGCATAAGAAAGCCCAACAACGTCTTTTCTTACTGAGAAGGCTGAGAAAGCACAGCTTCCACCACCAATCCTCACCCCCTTCTATAGAGGAACCATCGAGAGCATCCTGAGCAGCTGCATCACTGTCTGGTTTGGAAATTGTACCATATCGGACTGCAAGACCCTACAGCGGATAGTGAGGACAGCTGAGAAGATCATCGGGATCTCTCTCCCCTCTATCAAAGACATCTACACCACACGCTCCATCCGCAGTACTGTCACGTGTTATGTTGTGTTATCATGTAGCTCTTGTTTGCACATTTGCACGTGCACTTTGTTGTCTGTTGTTGTCTCTTTTTTTGTATAAAAATTGAAACTGTGTTTTACATGTGGGTGTTGCACAAGACCACTTGTTGAGGATGAGGATTTCTACTGGAGCATAGAAAGCAGCAACTCGAATACCTGCACGCTAAAGATTGTACGGTAGTTCATGTTGACGAAAAAACACATAAGAAAGCATTTCGTAAAAAAAAAAAAATTCGGCAAACACAGACATTCACATTCGGATGGGATTAGATTTCTCAGAGGACCGCAGAGTTTGCTGAAAAACAGTAGGTAATTTGCTCTGGAATTTTTACAGAGGTCGTGTGAGAAAAAGGCAGACATGGCAGATTTGGACGGGAATAAAATCACAAAGTACCTCTGTGAAACAGAAATTTCTTTAACGTCCCCCAGTAAAACTAGTCCCGTCCGAATAGTGCTAAAGTATCAACTCCAACTATGAAGTCTGATTTAATTTGCTGGGGAAATAAGATTTCTACAGAGACGTCCGACCTGTCTTGTTAATTCATCTAAAACCCCCTACAGTATTTGCCAACAGCGCACCCAGTTTGATAAATTCACACCTATTGTGAATGAAAGGTGAGAAGAGATTCAGCAGAATCTTCTGACACAGTGCTAGCTCTGAAGGACCATATTCGATAAGAATATAGAGAATAAGAATTGTATTTATAATAAGATAATTAATTAAATAATAAAATTATATCAAATAAGGACTTTATCTAAAAGCCAGACCAAAGTTCTCATTCACAGCTGAAGTAGTTAAATATGCTTATACTGTAGCTACGTAGGTTATATTTTAAAAGTACAATTGCAAGTAAATTACAAACTGTGTTAGGAACCTCCACTAGAGGTCACTGTTCATGTCTGTCTGTCTTGTGTAGTTCTTGTTGGTTGACTCAGTTTCCCAGAAGGCACCTCAGTCAGGTGATGAGTGCTCACCTGGACTGAGGTGCCTCATTAAAGCTTCTATAAATAGCAGTCTGTTCTGGGAAACTGGGTTGAGCATTGTTTGTTTGTTGGTATGTGTTGTTGTTTTTGTATATACCGTCATTTCCTTATGTTCCTTGTGTTGATGGATTCATGGAGCTGTCCTGTTTCATGTTTAGCTAGGCTGTGTCTCCTCCTGTGTACAGTGTAAGTACTGTTCTGTCTTCTGGTTTAATTCTTTGTCCGTTTAGTTTTGTGTAGCCACATGCGGGCCTAGCCGCTAGCAGGGTTAGCCGCTACTAGGCCGTGATTGCTAGTAGGGTTAGCCCCTAGTTTGGAATAGCCTCATGTGTGCCTTGCCTTTTGTGTTCAGTTCCCCACCAATAGGTCAGTACTAACCCGGTTAGCCACTAACTCCTTTAGATACTAACCTAGTTAGGTCAGCATCCAGTGCCCACAGCATTCCATATAGCTACTAACCCAACTAACCACTAACCCAGCCAGTCTCTAGTCTCCCGTCTCTAGTCTCCCGTCTCTAGTCTCCCGTCTCTAGTCTCCCGTCTCTAGTCTCCCGTCTCTAGTCTGTGTTCTGTGTCTCCAGCCCTGTCTCTCCTGTCTAGCCCTGTCTAGTCTCTAGTTCCCCTATGTGTCTTTAGTTAGCTTCAGCTCCATGTTTCCTCATCCCCAGTTCTGTCAGTTCCCATGTCAGTTCCTAGTCCCAGTGTTAGCGCGCCGTCCCCAGTGTTAGCGCGCCGTCCCCAGTGTTAGCGCGCCGTCCCCAGTGTTAGCGCGCCGTCCCCAGTGTTAGCGCGCCGTCCCCAGTGTTAGCGCGCCGTCCCCAGTGTTTTTCCTGAGCCCTAGTTTTAGTTTACGTTTGTTGTTTTGGTTCCTTTGTTTGTTTGTCTGTTTTGAGTTTGTTAAATAAAGGACTATTTCTGTTTGCAACACCCCTCTGCCTTCATGCCTACCTTCATGCCCACGGCAACATCAGCTGGGTCTAGCCAGCACCACCAGGCTAGACCCATGACAAACTGCATGTAATGTAAAATATGAATAAAACAGAATTAGACACACATATATGATATGGGAGTATATACAATGAAAAAGCTATTTACACGTGAGTGCTCAAATGAAAAGCAAACGCAATTATTAATTTATTTTGTATATTTAAGTTCATTCAGCCATTTAAGTTATATGAAAAATAACGTGCCTACCAGCCCATTATTTTTTTCTGTTCAAATTTAAAGATGCCCGCGCGTGTGCAAAAAGACGAAGTACAACAAAGAGTACAACAAAGAATACAAAATTGTGTCATTTTTAATAAAAGTCAGCCTAAAACAATATTGTCTCCAATGCTGTAGCAAACAATTTTGTTTTTGTCTACTCGCTGAATACAATGTGACAGCACGCTCTGAGGTGAACACCCGCAGACCCTTACTGTAATCATTTTTCTCATCTTTCATTCACAATAGGTGTGAAGTTATCAAACCAAACTGGTTTAATTGATGGGGGAATTGGCAGAATTGCGGGGTTTAAAATTAAGACCGAGCAGACGTCTCTGCCTAAAATATATACTGAAGCTCAGCATCTGTTATATTGTGAAATAAGTGAAATGTATTTTGCGTATATGCTTAAATATTCCTTTTTATTTATGGTCATGTGTATTATGTTTGATCTTCATTATTGCGAGACACGATGACTTCCGGGCATTTTTATCGATAAATCACACAGGTTTATCAGCCTTTTGTGAAGGTTTTACGCACGGCGATGAACAGCTTTATTTAAGTCATAAATCCACAATCACATTCCAGCTATTATTTCCAGCCATGTTCAAATAATGGATGAAATAATTATTCAATGCTGGACACAAACAGCAAAAAAACATGATTCTTATCATAAAAAGCCTACATGCGCGCGCGCGCACACACACACACACACACAATCTCCTCGTGCAGAGAACAACTGAACAAGCCTAGGAAGGAAACAGTTATTTTATTATTTTACAAAATCTGAATATATTCAGTAAATTTGTAAATTACACTGAAAGTATCAACTCCAACTATGAAGTCTGATTTATTTAGTACCATACATTTTTTTATTTCTATTTATTCTATGTTTTGCTGGCGAAATATATTTTAGGCAGAGACGTCTGCTCGGTCTTGTTAATCCGTATTAAACCCCTCAAATCTGAATACGAAAGTGTATAATCTTTAATAAAGTTAGCCTAAGACAATATTGTCTCCAATGCTGAAGCAAACATGATTTTGTTTTTGTTTAGTCTATTCACTGAATACAACCCAACAGTGCGCTCCGAGGTGAACACCCGCAGACCCCCAGTTACTGTAATCCCTCTTCTCATCTTTCATTCATGATAGGTGTGAAGTTATCAAACCGGTTTCACTGATGGGGGAATTGGCAGAATTGAGGGGTTTAAAAATAATTAACAAGACCGAGCAGACGTCTCTACCTAAAATGTATTTCGGCAGCAAAACATAAATAGAAACAAATAAAATGTTTAATGGTATCAATTAAATCAGATTTCATAGTTGGAGTTGATACTTTGAGTGTAATTCACGAATTCACCGAATATATTCAGATTTTGTAAAATAAAGAAACCCGTTTCCTTTCTGGACCTTTTGTCCCCATCACAATGAACTGAAGCTCAGCATGTCTACTTTCCTTGTTTTAATCTGTATGGTTTATGTGAAATATATTTTGCATACATGATTTAATATTCCTTTTTATTTATGGACAGGTGTAGTATGTTTGATCTGCATTATTGCAAGAGGCAATGACTTTCTGGGGGAGTATGTCTGCACCTTTTGTAAAGTGAAAGTACGAGCAGCGGGTTCACGCACGCCGATGAACAGGTTTATTTCAGTCATGAATTCACAATCACATTCCAGCCATTATTTCCAGCCGTGGTGAAATAATGGGTGAAATAATTATTCAATGCTGGACACAAACAGCAAAAAAGCCAGATGTTATTTTTATAAAAAGCCGGAAGCACGTCGTGTTCATATTTGTTCATTTGTAAATAATTGCTTCCTCTCTTCACAGAACACCTCTCTTCCTGTTGCCCTTGAATGTGTGCCAAGCAGTCTGTGGGCTGAACACAAGGATGAGGTGGGGTTGGTACACTGCGTTCCTTATGAAGCTAAATTGAAACACTATGTACCTAAAATGAAACACTATGAACCTGTGTACATCAAACAATATCCACTCTCCGAGGCCAACGCCTCGGGAATCAAAGAGATTTTAAGCTCACTGCTCAAGCAGGGTGTCATTAAAACCATGTGCAAGTTCTTATAACACACCTGTTAATCCAGTACCGAGTTTTATTGACTCGCCGGCTGTTTTTTCAGCTGTAGTAAGAGATGCACTTGTTGATCTAACTCTCCCCACTGATTCTGTTGTCCTATTGTACGCAGATGATTTACTGGAGTCCGCCATTTCGCCTGCTGTCTGCGAAGATGCCACCATCTGTCTCCTGAAACACCTGGCACAGAAGGGTTTCAAGGTATCAAAGACTAAGTTACAGTTTTGCAAAGACACTGTAAAATACTTGGGTTTTGAACTCTCCCAAAGCCGGCTCTCAAAGGAATGAATCCAGGTTATTCTTGACCCTAAACGTCCCAGCACTAAACATGCTCACATGGCTTTTCTGGGACTGGTCAACTATTGTCGTCAGTTGATTCCTGATTGCTCATTCTACGACAAACGCATCAGGACAGCCATCTCACACACTGATCCGCTCCAACAGCCTCTGACATGGACTGCTGACATGATTGAGGCATACAAAGAACTGAAAAAGGCCCTATGCTCCGCTCCAGCGCTGGGCTTGCCTAACTATGAAAAACCATTCCATTTATACAACTGTGAGCACGGGGGCACCGCTTCTACTGTGTTGGCACAGGACCGTGTGCTTTCTTATCTAAAACTTTAGATGCTGTGGCACAAGGTTTGCCTGTCTGTCTCAGGGCTGTGGCTGCCTGTCTGGTAATGGTACAAGATGCTGAGAAAATTGTCCTCTCTCATCCTTTGATTTTGTATTCTCCACATCAGGTGAAACAAGTGCTACAGAACCTTCAAACACAACACATGACGGCTCAGAGACGGTCTGGGTATGAGATTATCCTTTGTTCTACAAGTAACTTAGAGATAAAATCCACCTCTTCTTTTGACACCCTTGGATATGGTCTAGCACGCTTGATCAATGCACAGGACGACACGCTGATAGACACAGATCATGACTGTTGCTCAGAGATTATTCACTCCACTAGTTTACGTCCTGATCTGTCTTCTACCCCGTTAACGACTGGTGAAAGTCTGTTTGTAGATAGTTCCTGTTCAAAACCGTATGACGGGAAATTTCTCTGTGGTTATGCTGTGTGTGCGTTGCCAAATACCACTGTTGAAGCTTACTCTCTCCCTTTCTCGTCTGCTCAGGCCGCTGAACTTTTTGCTCTAACCCGTGCATGTGTTCTTTCTGAAGGAAAAGATGTCACTATATACATTGATTCACGTTACGCTTTTGGTATTGCTCATGACTTTGGCCGCAACTGGCAATCCTGGGGTTTTCGCTCTGCTGAGGGTAAGCCTATTTCTCATTCTTCCCTTGTTCAGGATTTAATAGACACATGCCATCTTCCTAGTACTCGCACTATTGTAAAAAAAAAAAAAAAAAAAACTAAGGCTCATTCCTCTGGTGACTCTATGGAAGTGTGAGGCAATTCGCTGGCTGATCGTATTGCTAAAGAAGCAGCCCGAAAAGAGATTTTCTGTCCTGACTCTGATTCTGATCTGATCAATACATGTTTTCTTGCTAGCTCTTTGATTCCCGATTTAGATTTATTATATTCACAAGCTTCAGCCACGCCGAATGATTCTTCTTTTTGGCAAGCTCAAGGTGCCTACGTTGCTTCTGATGGTTTATGGTATTGTGCTGATGGTCATTTGTGCCTGCCATCACATTGTCTTCTGTTCCTCGTGCGCGAGTTTCATGGTGTTACACACCGCGCTCGAAGGGGGGTTAAAGAAGATATAAAAAAACTCTTTTGTATAGCCAACATGCTTGGTAATATCTAGGTGCTTGCTGTGTGCTCAGAATAACGAGACAAAGGGTTTAGGTAAACACGAAAGTCTTCCGTTACCTACTGTCTCGTTTGCAGAGTGGCAAATTGATTTCACGAATATGTCTTCATGTGGCTCATTCAAAGATCTTCTGGTTTTGGTCAACAAGTTTTCTAGGTGGGTGGAAGCTTTCCCGTGTGTTCAGCTGTGCTTATCATCCACAGTCTTCAGGTATAGTAGAAAGAACAAATATGACACTGAAAGAAAAATTGACTAAAGCAATGCAAACCATGGGGAGTAAAAACTGGGTTGATTTGTTGCCTGCTGTTCTAGCTGAAATGAGAATGACTTCAAGAAAAGACGTGCACATGTCACAACATGAAATTATATTTGGCAGACCCTTTCCCGTGCCATGGAGGAAAGGCAAACCCGCGATAGGAACAACTGATCTCGATGTACATATTGCTGAATATTCTGCTGGTCTAATAGACACACTAACCAAACATTATGAACAAATTGTTGATGTGACTCCAATACCCTCATCAAAACCCACACATTCTTTTAATGTGGGAGACACTGTTTTGGTAAAATCTTTGACCCCCAGAAAACTGGGAGATTGTAAATATGACAGATGAGCAGAAATAATCGCAATCACTCGTACTGCTGTCCTAACTAATCTTTTTCCACAGTGGATCCATGCTTCTAGGCTGAAGAGATGTCCTGTCAGGATGAGATCAAACGATGAATAAATGCTTGTGTATTATTATTTCTCTTTCTTTATGATTTCTATTGTTTCCTAGAATAGAAGACATGCTGCAGTGATGACTGACCAACCCGTGACATGACACAGAGGGATTGCCTTGGATTGCCATGAGATGACTTCACTCCTGCTGTTAGTGTATCATTCCTGGTGGTGTCTTAGAGGCACATGAGGTGGGACGAGTGCAAATTGGGCGTGCCCGCACTCCAAGCACTGTAGTGTCAAGAAAGGCAATAGTTCACCATTAGTAGTTATTTATGAGTTAGACCTGATGTGTCTCTTTGGTCCATGCATTCTTTGTTGTGTGCAAAATGTTTTGTATAAGTACGTTTCAGGTTATGTTCCTGTGCCGCGTCCGATGACCTATTATCCACTGACGACTTCTGGAAAGCTCCGAGTTTTATTCAACAATGTTTCTTATGAATAAAGGGGGGGGGATTGTAGGGAATATTTATTCTTTTTGTGTGTTTCACAATTCTTCTTTGTGTATGAGAACAGAGTGTTTTCTTTCTTTGAAACGTTGGAGGCGCCTAACTAAGAACAACTCCCAAAACCTCCTATTCTTCTCCACGTTATCTTTTAGAACCATTCTAGGCCAGATGTAACCAATCCTGTACCCTCATTTTGGTGCTTGTGTGTGTGTGCATATATATACTTCTGTCTTCCACAATAAACTTTGAACGTCTCACTGAGCACTGAGTTGTGTGTTTCATTGCGGGGTTCCCTGGGCCCAGGTGGGACAGCAGAATACAAGCAGAGCACTGAGTAGACCAAAGGGGTCTACCAAAAAACAAGAAATCCTTACACACATTTATCATGAAAGATATATTGTCAAACAAAATAAAATTCATTCATTGTTAGAAACAATATTGTTTTAGGTTAACTAATTATACACAATTCTTCGTTGTACCTGGTCTTGCTTTTAGGTTAAGTCCTTCCATGCTCCATATGGCGGATATTCTGTGAAGTACGACACATTTATTTTAATTCCCGAATGTTGCTTGTGGGATATTGCGGCATGGCTCGCGCCAAATTGCAGGATCTTGCGGGAAAAAGCACGCATTCTTAATAGCCAGATCTGTATAAATTGGGGCACCTTCATTGTGTGCCAAAGAGGGTCCCTAATAGGAAAGAGATGTTATAGGAATGTAAAGCGTACTGTATATATATATATATACACACACACAAGTATGAGAGCTTTAGTTGCTCCATGGACCAGCCCCGGCTGGAGTTTAGGGAACAACTTATCAAAGAGCTTTGTGGTGTCTCACAGGAAGTAGCACCAAAATGGACAAGTACTGACGACCATGTACCAGTTCCAGTGGCTGAGTAGCCTTTAGACATTTATATGTTAATAAGTAACTTGTCACGAAGGTGCCTGTAACGGGCAGACTGGAGGACCCAAAAGCAGACACAACAGATCAGATAGAGTTAAATGTCTTTAATGAGCAGTATGCTCATTAACGCGCAGAGTGAGAGCAGAGCTGCTGAGATCAAAGGACGCAGAGCGCCTGCAATCTAGACACACTGGACGAGATCAGCCGTGAAAATAAGCAAGGGTTGTACACAGAGGCACTAACGATCAACTGAGCTCAGAAAGCACACACCTGCATTACAAATCATAAGTGATTCGGGAGTTTCAGACAAAGCCGTAGTCGAAAGCGGAAGCAGAAGATCAAAGTCGGTAGATCAGTCAGCATAGCAAACAGGTTTATTCCGTGGAGCCAAAACGTAATCCTAGTGGGCAAAAAGGTTCGACAACATGAAAACATAGATATAAGCTTTGGCAAAAGACACGAGATTACAGACTAGGGCATGCAATAATTCGGCAAGAGTTTGCTGTTAGAGGGAGAGTTATAGAGTAGAGTGGTGAATGAGATGAGGCACAGGTGCGCTCGAGCATAAATGGATGAGGCGGCAAAATGGAAGCAGTGGAATGGAGCGTGGAAAGGAATTGCGAGTGATCATGGCTTGTCTCGAAAAGTGGGCACTACCTGGCATATCGTGACATAACTGAAAAATATACAAATGTCACGACATGTCAGAATTTCTTCAGTGCCCCAAAACACCCTCAGTCTCCTAAGGATTAAGCAAAAAAAAGCGCGCTGAGCTTCCGCAGTGAGGAGAGGGACGAGAATCGAGCTCCAGTCGCGTCACGGCCATCCCACCTGCTCCGCAGTCCGCTCAAAGGTCTGCAAAAATGCCTTGATGTGATCATGCGGAGTCAACTTAGTGAGTAGGTTTTGTGCCTCTCTGCGGGGTTCAGGCAGTGGCACGTCGCGCCCTCCTCGCTGCTGTAAGCGAATGAGCTCAGCGGTGGTAGCTTGAAGCCCCTGCGTTAGCTGTTAGAATACATTCTGCTATTGAATACTAACCTCCAGCAGATGAAAGTGTTCCAGGGTACTAGGTGCCCCTTGTTCCAGTCCCAAAGGCCACATTCTCCACCAGTGTTGCGTGCTCTAAGGTGGACAAGGAAACCGGGAGACAATATTGCGGTAAAAAGAACAGAAAAAGTCTTTATTACTTTCAACTTCTTTTTTTATTGTGTTTTTTTCCCGGCGGACTCTGATTCTCATTCCTTTAAAAGCTGCCATACTTAAGCTCCTCTATGGGAAATGGTGCAAGGAGGAGTCAGGACACCTGTGTAGCTGCCGCTCCTGTCCAGAGAGAGAGAGAGAGAGAGAGAGAGAGAGCCAGTCGCACTCCGGAAATGCCGGAGGGGATACAAATCCTCTCCTTGAGCACTGGATGGGTCGGAATCTGGAGAGAGAGAGAAAGATAAGTTTAGTGGTTGCCTTCTAGTCACCTCTGTTTTTTCCCACTCGAAGGGAGGCTCCTCGGCCCTTTTATAGGCGGCCGATGACAGCAGGACAGTAGACAATAAGCTGCTGGCCATTGTGAGATAGAGCGCCCTGCCGCTCGTTCAAGTTCACGGGAGATGTCTGTGGTGCTGCACCCTTTCCGTCTCTCTCCTCTTTTAGTTGAGCACGAAGCTGTCAGTCTGTATGGGGCAATGACTTTATACCCTTTATACCCATTGTCACAATACACTTTTATTCAGGCGTTACTGTTCTATGCAGGCACTTTTAGGATGTATGGGGAAAATTTGTAAAAAAGTGTAAAAAAAAAAAAAACAATGAAGAATATTGATTGAGCACCTTGACATAAGGCAAAAGTGAAAACTAAGTGGCTCGGTGAACAAAACATTGAAATGTTGGGTCCATTGGCAGGAAACTCCACAGACCTTAATCCCATTAAGAACGTGTGGTCAATCCTCAAGATAATCTAATTAATGACAGTCATACATTGTAACTAATTATGATTAATCATACCAATGTATAGACAAAGCCCTTTCTCATATCTATCTATCTATCTATCTATCTATCTATCTATCTATCTATCTATCTGTGTGTGCATATGAGACAAAATGTTCTAAGCCTTTTTAAAGTCAATATGTTCATGACACACCTTAATTGTTGCTCAGAAGTTAAATTTAATTAACAAGACTAATGGAATGACAATGCTAACTTGACATAACACTTTGGCATGCTGATCATTCAACACACACAGACATGTAGTTGTACTGGTTGTACTAGTATTAAAGGAACATATTTTTCTTTAAAGTAAAACTAAATGTAGTAAGACCAGATCACCATCCTTATTAACATTAACCTTCAGCATGTGGAATGGTTGGTCATTCAAAATCTATGGATACCTTGTCACCACCTTGCAGAAGGGATGCATCTGTTTGTGGGAATTATACACACAATCATTCACCAACATGACAGTACTATGCATTTATGAAAATACCTGCAGTAGAGCAAGAATGTCTTCAAAAAACTTTTTACATGTAATAAAAAACAAACAAACATGTAAGCAGTAAGTAATGAAACAAAGTCAGTAATTGGTGTGTTAACCCTATGCTTAAAATATACTATCAGGTACAATTTGTGCAGTTTTATGAGAAAATAAGTTCCCTTTCAAAAGCTACACTCGATGCTGTGTGAAAACGCTATGGGAACATCTCTTTGTTCTCCGGTTGTGAAGCCTGTGCATGTCAAAACTGCCGAATACTTCGGTTTATAACCTCTGCCAGGCATGACGTCATGCTGACGTGCTGGTGAAAGAGTGGTGCTTTTATGTGCGCGTGTGTACATCAGCCGAATACGGAGCAGCTGTGTGTGTGGGTGTGTGTGTGAGGGACGTGCGTGCGTGCTAGAACTCGGGTGACGTAGGACGTGGTGCAGGGGCGGAGCCTGGTGTGCGCGTCACAGAACCCCCCTCTCCACGGACCGCTCCTGAGGGCCGGAGAGTACGTCGTCGTGGTGGGCGACCCCTACCCCTGGGGGCCGGCATCTGGGGCTGAGCCTGATGGAACTCGGCGAGAAGGGTCGGGTCTAGGATATCATCCCGAGGAACCCAGCTTCTCTCCTCGGGACCGTACCCCTCCCAGTCCACCAGATACTCCAGATGACCACCTCGACGACGGGACCTCAAGATTTCGCGGACGGCGTATATCGTGCCGTCCTCCAGGTCGAGGCTCGGTGGGGGCTCCTGTGGATCGCCAGACTCTGGGGAAACAGAAAGTGAGGGGGTGTGGTATGGTTTCAGTAGGGAGACATGGAATGTGGGGTGTATTCTGTAGGTGCGTGGAAGACTTAACTTAAATGTGACTGGATTGATCTGGGACAGGATGGTGAAGGGACCAATGTATCGGGGTGACAGCTTCTTGCTGGGCAGACGAAGGCGGATGTCCCGGGTTGACAGCCAAACTCTTTGCCCAGGTCGGTACGTTGGGGCCGTAGATCTCCGGGTGTCGGCTGTGATCTTTTGCCTTCTGACTGCCCTCTGAAGCTGCCGGTGCGCTGATGCCCAGACCTTCTCACTCTCCTGGAACCAGTGATTCACTGCGGGGACCTCGGAGGTTTCTCCGTTCCAGGGGAATAGCGGTGGTTGGTGACCGAGTACGCACTGAAATGGGGTTAAACCAGTAGCTGGACTCCTGAGAGAATTTTGGGCGTACTCGGCCCAGACGAGGTACTGGCTCCAGGAGTTCTGGTGGCCGTGGCAGAAGGTACGTAGGTATCGACCTATCTCCTGGATCTTCCTCTCGGTTTGGCCATTGCTTTGTGGGTGGTACCCTGACGACAGGCTCACCGTCACTCCCAGGAGTGTGAAAAAGGCCTTCCAGAACCGGGAGATGAACTGGGGACCCCGGTCTGAAACGATGTCTTCCGGGATGCCAAAGTTACGAAATACCTGTTCGAACAGGGCCTCCGCCGTCCTCTGCGCTGTCGGGAGACCTGGGAGTGGAATAAGGCGACAAAATTTTGAAAAGCGGTCCACAATGACGAGCACACAGGTGTTACCTTGAGACACGGGGAGGTCCGTCATGAAGTCTATGCCCAGGTGTGACCAGGGACGTCGAGGAACAGGTAGCGGCAGCAGTTTTCCTGTGGGTAGTTGCCTGGGTATTTTAGACTGAGCACATGCCCGGCATCCCCGTACGTACCTCTGCACTTGTTCTCTCATCCGTGGCCACCAGAAACGCTCGCGGAGAAGGGAGAGGGTTTGGGTGACCCCCGGGTGACCGGTGCCAAGTGAGGAGTGTACCTGGTGGATAAGGTGTTCTCTCTCTGGTTCGGGGACGAAGGAAAGCTGTGGTGGACAACCGGGCGGAGAGGCGCTGGGGGAATGGCTCTGGGAATCGGAGCTGCCTTCCTCCCATTGTATTGGTGAGACGAACAGAGTTGTCGGGAGGATGTTCTCTGGGTGTTCGGCCGTTTCCTCGGGATCGTGAACCCTGGAGAGCGCGTCGGCCTTGACATTCTTCGTTCCTGGCCTATAAGAAATGGAGAAATGGAATCTCGTGAAGAATAAAGCCCACCTTGCCTGTCTGGAGTTCAAACGTTTAGCTTCACGTAGATACTCCAAGTTCTTATGGTCCGTTAGGACCAGGAACGGATGGATCGCCCCCTCCAACCAATGCCTCCACTCCTCCAGGGCCAGCTTGATGGCGAGAAGCTCACGATTTCCTATATCGTAGTTCCTCTCCGCCGGTGACAGCTTCCTGGAAAAGAAGGCACATGGATGGTAAGCTGGATCCTTCCCCTGCTGCTGTGACAATACCGCTCCCACCCCGGTTTGTGAGGCGTCGACCTCTACGAGAAAGGGATGGTTAACGTTTGGAAGGGTGAGGATCGGGGCAGTGGTAAAGGCCTGTTGTAAATGTGACATGGCATGTGTAGCCTCAGGTGACCAAACTAGCTTCTTGGGCTTACCTTTTAGGAGGTCAGTGAGCGGGGCGACTTTCATGCTATACCCCTGGATGAATCGGCGGTAGAAATTCGCGAAGCCCAAGAAACGTTGGAGCTGTTTAATATTGGTTGGGGTAGGCCACGATCGGACAGCCTCTACCTTCCTCTCATCCATCTGAATCCCCCTTGGACTGATGTTATAACCCAAGAAGGATATGGAGGACTGATGGAAGAGGCACTTTTCCGCCTTGAGGAACAGCTCATGAGATCGGAGTCTCTTAAGCACCTCAGTTACATGTCGGAGGTGCTCCGAGGAATCCCGCGAGTAGATAAGTATGTCATCGATGTAGACGACCACAAATCTACCCACACAATCCCGGAACACCTCGTTCATATAACCCTGAAAAACAGACGGAGCGTTCACTAGGCCGTACGGCATCACCAAGTATTCATAGTGACCCGTAGGAGTAATGAAAGCAGTTTTCCACTCATCACCTTCGCGAATGCGAATCAGATTATATGCGCTCCGGAGGTCTAGCTTCGTGAAGATAGTAGCTCCACGGAGCTGTTCCAGAGCGGAGGGGACGAGAGGAAGGGGATAACTGAACCTTACCGTGACCTTATTTAGCGCCCGATAGTCGATGCACGGCCGAAGGCCCCCGTCTTTTTTGGCCACAAAGAAGAAGCTAGAAGCAGCAGGGGAAGTCGAAGGTCTAATGAAGCCTTGCCGAAGGGCCTCCTCAACGTACGTCTCCATTGCCTTCTGTTCCGGGAGAGAGAGAGAGTAGATCTTACCTCGTGGCACCGGTGCACCTGGAAGGAGGTCGATGGCGCAGTCCCATGGCCGGTGTGGAGGTAGTTGTGTGGCTCGGACTGGGCAGAAGATGTCCTGAAAGCTGGAGTATGCCTCTGGAACCTCGGGATGATGCAATCCGGCTGGACTCTCCACGGAGGTCGAGTTGAGTGGTAGGGCTGGGACCTGGGAAAGGCAGTGAGAAAAACAGCCGGCGCCCCACTTCAGGATCTCCCCATCCTTCCATGAGAGGATCGGCTCGTGGAGAGTGAGCCATGGGCGCCCTAGAATCAGGTCAGACGTAGATCTTTCGAGGACCAGGAATCGGATCTTTTCCTCATGCAGCCAGCCGACCTGCATATGCAACGGAGGAGTGATGTAACGAACCAGCCCCCCCGCAGGGGGTGCCCCCGTCACACAGCAGATCTGAAGGGGAACAGGGCGGAGTTCAAGGGGAACCTTGAGCTGGCGGCAGAGTGTCCTAGAGATGAAGTTCCCAGCGGAACCCGAGTCTAGGAGAGCCCTTACTGTGGGAGACATGGTGGCATGGTGGACAGTGACATTCATAGTGAGTGGTTTGGCATGGGGACATTCATGACTGACGTTACTCACCAGAGGTCTCGCTGGGCGCCGAGGGCATGATGGTAGTAGGTGTCCCCTTTCGGCGCAGTATAGGCATAACCCCGAGTCCAGCCGGCGTTGTCTTTCCTGAGGAGAAAGTCTGGCTCGGGTTTGGTTAATGTCCATTGGTTCGGGTACTGACCTGGGGTCTGGTGAGAGAAGGGCTGGTTGGAATTGAACCGGTGCAGGAAGTTCGGCAGCGCAATCCTGCAAACGGTTGGCGACTCTGAGGGTGAGCCGTATGAACTGCTCCAGCCCAACAGAGTCGTCGTGGGTCGCCATCTGCAGCCTCAATCGTGGTGCTAGCCCCTGCCGGAATTTGGTTAAAAGGGAGAGCTCGTTCCACCCACTGGCGGCTGCAAGGGTTCTAAAGGAGAGAACATAATCGTGAATGGAACCCTTACCTTGTTGCAGCCGGAAAAGTTGGTCCCCAGCGGTGGTAGAGCTCACCGAGTAATTAAATACTTCCCGGAAATGCGCAGTAAAGTGCGCATAATTGTGGACGACGGGTCCATCCTGTTGCCACATTGCCTGTGCCCACTGGAGAGCGCGTCCCGTCAGTAGGGAGACAATGTAGGCAACCTTGGATCCGTCAGATGGGAAGCGCAGGGGCTGCATGTCAAAAAATATTGAGCACTGCAGAAGGAACCCATCGCAATTCCCCGCTTCACCAGAGAAGGGCGGCGGTGTAGCCACGGGACTGGTAAGCGCACCGGGGGAAACCGGGGCAATGGCAGCCGCCATGGGCGCAGTGTGGGGAGCCGGGGGAATCGGTGGAGTGACTGTGGGTGCAGCAGGTGGTGTAGTGGCGGAGGTTTGTGGTGGCAGAAGACGCTGGAGAGTGGTGATCAGCTCCGAAATCAAATTAGCACTTGCCGGGTCCATAATTGTGTCGGTCCGAGATTCTGTCGCGTACCAACGGAACTCAGAAGAGACAGTCTCTGATGTTGGCCCGGCAGGGCGATTTATTCATAAAGTTGGGGACAACAAAAACACGGGGAACAAACAAAATGTGGAAATCAACACTGAAAATGAAATGCTGGGAAAAATAGGAAACAAAAAGCAAAGCAGAAACCAATAAAGAAACAGGCAAAAAGCGGAGCTGGCAGGAGGGAAAAAACGGGAGTGCATAGGAGACACGGAAGTACACTAAAACACGGAGACACGAAAACACGGAAGTACACAGGAGCGCGGAGCGAGGCAGACAACGAGAAACTGAAACATACGGAAAAAACACGGAAGTAAACACAGTGGAAGTACGCTAACACACGGAGATAAATACAGTGGAAGTCCTTAACTGAAGAGTTCGGGTCGCGTGATCAATCTCGGACGGTGTGCTGGTGAAAGAGTGGTGCTTTTATGTGCGCGTGTGTACATCAGCCGAATACGGAGCAGCTGTGTGTGTGGGTGTGTGTGTGAGGGACGTGCGTGCGTGCTAGAACTCGGGTGACGTAGGACGTGGTGCAGGGGCGGAGCCTGGTGTGCGCGTCACAAAGCCCTTACTGTCCAAAAAAAAACACAGCACTACTGGCAAAATATTCTGTGGATAGATGAAACCAAAATTGAGTCGTTTGGAAAATTCACACAACACTATGTGTGGATTAAAAAAGGCACAGCACACCAACATCAAAACCTCACCCCCACTGTAAAACATGGGGGAGGGAGCATCATGGTTTGGGGCTGCTTTGCTGCCTCAGGGCCTTGACGGATTGTTGTCATTGATGGAAAAATAAATTCCATACGTTATCAACGCATTTTGCAGGAAAACATAAGACCATCTGTCCACCAACTGAAGCTCCACCGAGGATGGGTGATACAACAGGACAATGACCCAAAGCATACAAGTAATTCAACAAAAGAATGGCGTCAACAGAACAAAATACACCTTCTGGTGTAGCCCAGTCCTGACCTCAACCCGATTGAAATGCTGTGGCATGACCAGGGAGTGATTCACACCAGACATTTCAATAATATTGCTACACTGAAACAATTTTGTGAAGAGGAGTGGTTCAAAATTACTCCAGATCATTGTGCAGGCCTGATCTGCAACTACAGGAAATGTTTGGTTAAGGTTATTGCTGCCAAAGGAGGGTTGACCAGTTAAGTCCAAAGGTTCACATACCTTTTCCACCCTGCGCTGTGAATGTTCAATAAAAATATGAAAACATAATGTTTGTGTAATATTATTTTAAGCAGACTGTGTTTTTCTATTGTTGTGACTTAGATAAAGTTCAGAGCACATTTTATAATCAATTCATGCAAAACTCCAAGTAATCCCAAAGGATTCACATACTTTCCCTTGCAACTGTTATCATGCAAAGCCTAGAAAAGCTATAATTTCTTAAAGGCTTTGAGGCCTTGACCAGGTACAGGGAGCATTTATATTTTCAGGGTTGGTGTTTACCACTTTTGTGGAAACATTTGCCCTAAATAATACAGTAATGAGTTTTAGAAGGAAAAACATTTGGTTTGGCTAGGAAGAGTTTTAAGCCATATTGCTGTAATAGTTGGAGAACATGTAAAAGCCTAGTTTTGTGTTACTTCAACGTACACACAAAATGTAATATATATATAAACCTATGAGGTGACTTACAATAAGAACAACAATAATTCCTGCAAGTTAAGACTATCCACACATTGCTCTGTTAATTGTTGAAAAATGCTTTGTGTGTTGTACTGGCCGGTTATTTTGTCTTGCAATAATCTTCTTTACTTCTCGTTTTCCAAAACTCTACAATTTGCGAAGAATAACAGGACACTGATTTGATTTGTCATAATTCCAACTCTTCATAGGAGTGTGAAGCTCTACAATGATGCAGTTAAGAAAAGTGTCATGGCATGCTTAACTTCATTTCTAATCTACATAATTAACTTGGAAGAACACTGCTTAGATTTAAAGACATAATAGCACTTTAGAATGATCCTATGGCTGACACAACAAATGAATGTTTCCTACCAGTAAGGGTAATTCAGTGTTTGGGTCTAGATCTGGGACTGCTAATGCTAAAGTAGAAATTCCAGGGTTAGTTCCATAAACATCTTTGGAAATGTAAGGCTGAGAGAAACATAGCACCAGTTTGGGTGATCTTGGCCTTCATTTTGGCATGGCCATCTATGGGTTAAATTTGATATTCTGACAGATTGCTGTCATAGGGAAAGCCAATACAATGGTCACAAGTTGTGACCAATTATCAAGAAGAAAAATATAGTCGAGTCTTTTATAGTCATTATAGTGAGTTTTGCCCCTGGATATAAAGGGTGGCATTGTTTGACCTCCTGTGAAACCCTTTGTTTAAGGCTTTAATTTGTTGCATGGCTTAGGCAGAGGCAGATTTTATGTATTATGTAGGGATGCTTTTAGGGAAGTAATTTGGGCTTGTAGCCCTTCCAGCTTATTTGCATCAGGAAAATATGCCCTATCTACAGTATCTTCTATCTATGAAAATAAGATAATATGACGTAGAATACTTTGCCTTGCAAAAAAAACAGGAATTTGAGTAAGCCGCAGGTGGATGGGTTATCTCTAAAAGTAAATCTAGATGTAAATGGTGACTATACTAGGTGTACTAAAGTGAGGTTTGGTGTGACAAGGGGTTTTAGGCCCACTGTTGTTTTATCTTTATATGCTTCCTCTGGGCAACATAATTTACAAGCATGGTTATTAATTTTCATGCTATGTTGATAACACACAGTTCCAAGCAAAGCCAGCCAATGCCCAAACCCCAGCCACTGGAAGCCTCCCATGGATGGGTTACATCAGGAAGGGCACCCGACATAAAACCTGTGCCAAATTGTTCTGCAGATCGAATGGTCTGCTGTGGCGACCCCTTGTTGATAGCAGGTGAAAGACCAACAACATTTATAGTGACAAGACAAAGTATGTGGATCTGCTGGAATTTCACGTTTTTCTGCATTGTCATAAAATGATGATGGGTTCCCTGTTGAGTCCGGTTCCTCACAAGGTTTCTTCCTATTAGCATCTCAGCAGTTTTTTTTTTTGCCACAGACGCCGTCAGCTTGCTTATCAGGAACAATCTGGTGAGCAGTCATGCTGAAATTGATGTGGTGTTTTTTTTTTTTTGTGCACAAAGCAAGGCCCACAAATGCGTTCTGGAAGAATAGTGAGAAAAATTCAAGGACCCTTGAACCCGGAGTAACATTGCCGCCACCCCCCCCCCACCCCCCACCCCCCCTTTGACCAGCTCAGGGGCAAAGTATGGGAAGGATGGGGAGACTGACAGAGCCTGCAGATCTCCAATCCTCTTCAAAGAAGTAATAGCCATAAGAAAAACCATCTTAAGAGAGAAGCCTGACAGGCGCTGACTCTAGTGGTTCGAATGGGGCGTCAACCAGGCCTTCAAGCACAATAGGCAGGTCCCACAAAGGGACTAGTGGCCGGCCTCTACCGTTAGCTCCACAAATAAAACGGTCAACTAAATGGTGCTTTCCCACAGAAACCCCATCGGTCAGAACATGACAGGCTATCAAACAATCTGGCAGTGGACTGGGTCTATGTCTTGCCATGCACCAACTTTTAAATACACTCAATTTGAGGGCATAAGTTCTTCTAGTGGAGGGAGCCCTGGGACTTAGAATAGTTTCAATTGCGATGGCTGGAAGATCAGCATCTCTTAGTTGGTCCCCTTCAGGGACCAGACATGAAGGTTCCAGATGTCGTGCCAGGGATGAAATATTGTCCCCTGCACCTGAGACAGAAGATCCCTCCTCACTGGAATCACCCAGCGTGACCCGTCGAGGAGAGATATTAGATCCGAGAACCACACTCTGGTCTGGGGCGTTATCAATAAGAGGCACAAACCTTGTTGACAGACCCTCGCCAGGACTCCTTGGAGCAACGCATAAAGGCGTAGTCTGGGCCACGTGCACTGCATGAAAAGAGCTGTTTCTGGATAAATATGGTATGGGAAATCCCGCTAAACTTTAAGTTTGCCATATGTATGAGGCAGAGTGCTTGGAAAGGGAGAATGCAAAAGGAAATTTTGTGAAACGACCAGATACCTCATGTATGTGGATGTATACGGGTATCTGTGAAAGTTTCTAGGAGTCCTCACAGCTAGCAGTGAGAGGTGATGGCTGTGAGGTGTAAAGGCCCTTTTGTATGTTAATGACTAGCAGAAAGAGGTGCTGTTCTTCTTATCATAGCCGGGTGGGGGGATTGGTCATGGTGTGCCTTTGTCTCTTCAACTTGAGAGTTTGAAGGAGAAGCAAGCTACACACACTGCTCTTCTCAAATAAGCTATCCAGTGTCTTGATGCATTTGAGCGCAAGTATGATGAGAGAAGACCACAGGAAGAGTCAAGCCATGTGAATAGAAGAGCCAAGAGCTCGCATAACGTTGGCATTGCGGTAAGTTGACCTTCATGTTAGCTGACAATATAGTAGTATTTTATATCTTGCTAAGTTAGCCTAAGCACTTAGCTACACATCTACGTTTTGTTACTTCCATTGTTGTAGGTGTCCAGCTTATTTAACAGTTTGTCACGTCAGAATTATACAATGTTGTTTAAAAATGTATGTATTAAAGCGTTTTTAATTCAACATTACAGGAAGGAGTCTCCATTATTCAGAAAACAACCCACATAAATACGATCCACAAATTGCGTAAGAATGTTGTTTCTTTATCTGCTATGTATGGGGTTTTACATAATCATTTTAAATGTAATTAATGGCACTACTCTCTTTTCACACAGAATAAGTTCACTTCATAATCAGGCAGTGATGACATATCTGCTGGAGGAATTAAAGATGACTTTTGCAGATGCAGACCAGAGTGTATAAAGGGTAATCAGAAATTGTTATTGTATTTATTTTCATGTCCCTTTATTTTTGTCCCTCTGATAATTTGAATTGTTTCTGTCACTTATCTGATTTTTTAATTATTATTTTTTTTTATCCAGCATGTTACAGAGGAAATATTTCAGAGAAAATACTCTTTGTCTCGGCCAGGAATGTCTCAGCTAAGAGATTCCATTAAGACAGGGGCTAAAAACCAACAAAGATGAGTAAGTGTACATCATCTACTGTATGTATTAAGTTTGGTACATCTCAGTGCTTTTAGGGATTAACGTATGGTGTGTTTTGCAGTTGCTGGTGTCCAGGTGTATGGTCGTTCACACAGATGCAGAGAGAGAACTGTGTCAGACTGCAATGCTGGAGTTGATGTCTGATGAGGAGGATGCCATTGTGTGCCATGCCGTCAGCGTGTAATATCTAATGGGACCGAGCTATAAGGACATTTATTTTGTACATTTAACAAGCACTGGTGCATGTTTGTTTTAGTATTGCTTTCAATTTAATTGCACCTTCATAAATTCACATTTGTTCATTTTTTTCCATATTTTGTTTTTTACCCCTTATTCTTACTTTGCTTTGGACATTTATTAGTGTTTGATTTGATTTTAATGAAAAAAAATCTTATTGATTTTAATAAATCAATTCTATTGTCATTTTTAAAATGATGTGGAGGATGTATAGTACTGATGGGGGGGGGGTGGGGTATCTACATACCTGCTCAATAACCAATCAAGTCACTAAGTTATGAGGGCTTGGGTTGGGTTGAGTAAAAATGAGCTGGGTAATGTCACAATAGATTACAGGGTTTTGGGAGTGTTTTAAAAACAACCAGTCAAAGCAGAGATAAATAAACCAATAGAGAAGAGCAGAGTTGTGCAAAGGTGTAAAATGCAAATGGAGCTTGAGGTGTGAAGGTCTCCTGACAAAATCCTTGAGTGGATTATTTGCCATGGCAACAAATGTCTGTACCATGGAAGGATTCCTCAGCAAGATACATCCAAATTGGTATCAATCCGGAAGTATCCTAGCTTGGTGGAATTTGATGTATACGGTCAGTGGAGTTTCCTAGTACAGATACACCTCTTTTCATGCAGTGGTGTGAGCCATGGCGTCCAGACCCAGGGGAGCTGGAGGAGTCAGAGAGCAGTAAAGGCAACATTGTGCTGCCTCTTGCGAGGCAAAGAGGTCCACCTCTGCTACATAAAATCTTTCCCAGATTTGACTGACTACTTCGGGGTGGAGTTTCCATTCCCACAGCTTGTCTGGATAGCAAGTCCGCTCGTACATTCATATGCCGTGGAATGTAAATCGCCCTGAGGGACAGGAACTGGGTCCTGTGCCCAAAGCAGAACCTGGTGCGCTAGCTTGTTCAAGCGGTGCGAGCGCAGTCCACCCTGGCAATTTATGTACGAGACTACCGCAGTGTTGTCCACCCGCACTAGGACATGGTAGCCTCTCAACTGCTGGAGGAAGTGTTTCAGGGCCAGAAACAGAGCCATCATTTCGAGGCAATTGGTGTGCCATGCGATTGGTGTGCCTCTCCAGCTCCCTTGTGCTGGACGGCCATCTAAGACTGCACCCCAGCCCATGAAGCGTTAGCATCTTGTGAAAGTCAGAAACCGGGGTCTGAACCACATAGAAAGGGAATGAAGCCCCCGGCATGTAACCCTTATTAGCTTCTGGGGATTGGCCCTTGAGTGAAATCCCCTGGCTCTTAGCCACAACTGAAATGCTCTCATGTGCAGAGGCCCAAAGGTATCATCACCGTGGATGCGCCTGGCTTGAGGCCTAAAGATCTCTGAATATGATGATCAGTCACCTTCTGGCCTAGCTTGATTTCCTTTAGGGTGTTGAGAATTGATTCGACACGAGCAGGAGACAGCTGTGCATGCATTGTGACCGAATCCCATGTGACACCCAAATATGTTGTCCTCTGAACAGGAAAGAGAATGCTATTCATGGCGTTGAGTCCCAATCCTAAAGAATGGAGATGAGCTAGGATGACATTTTGATGTTGAAGTGCTAACTCCTGAGACTGAGCCAGAATCATCCAGTCGTCTATGTACTTCAAAGTACGGATGCCCTGGAGTCATAAAGGAGCCAGGACTGTATCCATGCATTTTGTATACAGTACAGACCAAAAGTTTGGACACACTTTCCCATTCAAAGAGTTTTTTTAATTGTGTTCTTTAGCCCAAACAAGTCTCTTCTGCGTCTGCCTGTCCCTAGCAGTGGTTTCCTAGCCGATATTCTACCATGAAGGCCTGATTCACACAGTCTCCTCTTAACAGTTCTTCTAGAGATGTGTCTGCTGCTAGAACTCTGTGTGGTATTGACCTGGTCTCTGACCTGAGCTGCTGTTAACCTGCGATTTCTGAGGCTGGTGACTCGGATGAACTTATCCTCCCTGCAGCAAAGGTGACTCTTGGTCTTCCTTTCCTGGGGCGGTCCGCATGTGAGACAGTTTATTTGTAGTCATTGATAGTTTTGGTGACTGCACTTGGGGACACTTTCAAAGTTTTCTCAATTTTTTGGACTGACTGACCTTCATTTCTTAAAGTAATGATAGCCACTCATTTTTTTCTTCACTTTGCTGATTTTTTCTTGCCATAATACAAATTCAACCTCTTTGTATGAGAAGGTGTGTCCAAACTTTTGGTCTGTATGTGTATGTGCAGGTTGACAGAGCTAGGCCAAATGGAAGAACTTGATACTGGTAAGCTTTGTCCCCAAAAGCGAACCTCAGGAACTTCCTGTGTTGTGGCAATTGTTCTATATGGAAATATGCACCCTTGAGGTCGATTATCACAAACCAATCCTCCAGTTGGATTTGAGAAACAATCATTTTGACAGTCAACATTTTAAATCTGAATTTCCTGAGATAGCGGTTCATGCCGCAAAGATCTAAAATCAGACGCAACCCCCCATCTCTCTTGTGAACCAAGAAATACAGACTGTAGTAGCCCGACTCTCTGTCTAGGAGGGGAACATGTTCTATGGCTGCCCAACAGAGTCTGTAATTCCTGGGCCAGCAGATGTACTAATTCCGGTTTCACAGAAGTGGAAACAGTCCTTTGTACCCAAGGAGATACGCCTGGCAGTAGTTTTCATGCTGCCAGCTTCTCCGAAAGGGGCACAAGTTTTGACACTTCGGCTGGATGTTAGATGTTCGGTATCCTGAACTGTGGCAGAAGATGACCGAACACCCAACATTTCGTTGGAGACCGATGCTCCCCGAAACACCAGTGGTGGCGGGGTTTGAACTCCTGGTAGTGCCAGGGAGGAGACCCTATTCTGTGAAGGAAATCCAGGCGCCCCTCCCCGAGGGGAGACACTCTCACGGCCCTGGGTGCATGAGCCTCAGGACTTCCTCTTTGCAGAGAGGAAGCTCCTCAGGTCTGGTCTTTTTGAGACAGATTGAGATGAGTGGCGAGCCCCACCCCAGTCTTTACAAGGGGGTGGGCGACTGGTCATGCTCTCCTTCTGCACCTCACGCCTAATGGGGGCCAGACCTGGTCGGGACCAGGTGGCCGACTCTTGAGCACGACGGGGAAGAAACATCCTAAAGGCCTGTTTGTATAATTTCGCCTCCCGAAACCTAGTGGCGACGGAATCAACAGTGTTGCTAAAAAGGCCAGAAGACGAGACAGTTCGGCCACATATGCCTCTCCGTGGATGCTATGGCAGCCATAGAGCGGCCAACAGTACGGGCCGTCTGCTTGGTTGCACAGAGACAGATCTGTGGCTCGGCGTAGCTCTGCAAATGCCCTCTCATCAATAGCCCCACAGTTACTCAAGTCCTTCAGCAGGTCAGCCTGGTAGGTCTGCAAAACCGCCATGGTGTGCAGTGAAGCACCAGCCTGACCCGCTGCCTGAAAAGCTTTCCCCACCAAAGCAGACGTAAATCTACACAGCTTGGAGGGGAGTGTGGGCTTTTTCATTGAGGATGATGTCCCAGGAGAGAGATAGCCCTCAAGCGTCTCTTTTATCTGGGGCATTATCATATAACTGTGTGCTTTCCATCAATGATATTCGAATAAATCGATGGCACAAAAACACGCAATGAGTACGGCTTGCTCCATGAAAGAGTTAACTCTTCATGGAGGTCACCAAAGAAGGAGAGAGAGAGAGAGAGACGTTGAGACCCGCCCCCACCCCCTGGGCACCCGACAGAAACCTGTCGTCTAATTTTTAGCACTTTGGGGAATCCCGCTTCTGCGGCCAGTCGATATGCAACCGCTCAACTGCACGCATTATAACTTCGAATAATTCCTCAAATGCTCTGTCAACACTGGAGGAGCGTTGTGAGGAGGCTACTTCCGTGGAAGCAAGAGAGGAAGATTCTTCCGCCCCTTGAGAAGCGGACGCATCTGCATCTGCCAGATCAACACACGAGCCCCAGAAATGCGCCGCGGCTCGCGGTTTCTCACGCAAAGCACCTTAATAGGGAGAAGATCACAATTGTCTCCCTGAAGCCCGAGGCGAGTGTGTTCTTCCCCCAAGCACAAAAAACAAAATTGTGGAGATCGCCCTTTGAAAGAGATCTATCATACGGAGGCACGCATCTCTTAACAAACTCCGCCATATCGGTGAGTTAACGCTGTTATTTTCCTTTTGCTTTTGTTATCTGCTTGCACACACATGCAAACATAAAGCAGTCCTGAAGACAAAAAGATCTGAGGATGTTTCCAGTTCTCTCCTATTTATAACCTGCAGGTGCACCTTATCGGATGACGTCACGTGACCGAGGTTATAAGCCAAAAATATTTGCCGTATTTGATATACAATGGCTTTACAAGCAGAGAACAAAGAGATGTTCCAATAGCGTTTTCACGCAGCATCGAGTGTAGCTTTTGAAAGGAAACCTAAATAAATATTAAAGTCTCCAGTAATTAATTATTTGTCTACAAAACGACCAGTTTAAGAAGACATCTGCAAATTCGCAAAAAGAAATTCAGAGTACGGCCCTGGGGGTTGATAATTAGCAGGATCGACTGAGCAGATGTCAGATGCATTAAATTTGTGTACACATGGACACGAGATGAGGTCTTACAGGAAAAAAGCAAATTTATTTAGGAAAATGGGGAAGGAAAAAGTTTAAAGGAGGGAGGAAGGAATAAAGGGAGGAGAAGAGTGAAAGTGTGCATGTACCAGTCCATCATGTCCAACACTCTGGTGGCGAAAGGTGGTGGTGGGCAGAAAGGCATGAGGTAATGCTCCTGCATGCTCCTATAACAGCAACCTCTCCCGCTGGCTGGGTGGCTTTCCTGTCTAGGATCAGGGACCTTAACGCAGAAGATGCCACGCGAGCTTGAGCAGCTCTTTTCCAGAATGTGCTCTTGCAGAAATCAAAGGACAGCATTCCGGTTTCCACTTTAAAGTCTCTGGGGCACGTAACATCGCCCTGTTTGCGTGCCACTCTCATTAAGCCCACTGCAACTTTGCTTCTGGACCCCAGACTAAACTAATCATCGCCAGCCGGTCCAACCTGGCAGCCCCGCTCTCTTTGCGCACCTGCAGAAGGGGGTGCCGCCTATGTAATGAGCCTATGGAGTGAGCGAGGAGTGATAACAGGTTTAGGCACATGCCCATTGCAGGCGCACACAGTGACAATATATACAGTTAAACCTTGGATTGCGAGCATATGTGAACTAAAAATTAAACAAATTGACCTGCACTTTAGCCTCACAAAGACCGTTCTGAAGACTTTCACACACACACAAACACACACACACAGACTCTAACAGAATCAGAGTCAGAGACTCTGGAAACTGCATCTTTAACAGAGAGAGTAATGGTTGGTGCAAAATGTCAAAATTTATGATTGATTGATGATTAATTGCTTATAGGTCAAAGGTCATCATAAATCATAATTCATATGAATAAATCCTAACTATATTGACCGCTCAAGGTCAAAGGTACATTAAGGGTGGTTAGTTGTTTCTTTATAGTTTTCACAAGTTTAAGTAATTAAGAATGTTGTTGTGTTTTTTCCTGTGAGAGTAAAATGTTTTCACATGTTTAAGTCAATAAGAAAGTTTTTTGTCTCCTTTCCTCTCCTGAAAGTAAAATTATTTTCTTTCCTCTGGGATATCCAAAACGTCAAATGTTGATTGATTGCTGATAGGTCAAAGGGGGTGTTAAGGGTAGTTGTCTCTTATTTGTTTTGCATGTGTTTAACTCATTAGGAAAGTAAAAGGGGTTTTTTAGGTCTTTCCTCCGGGGGTATCCAAAACGTCAAATGTTGATTGATTGCTGATAGATCAAAGGGGTTGTTAATGGAATAGTTGTCTCTTAATAGTTTTCACGAGTTTAAGTCATTAAGGAAGTTTGGTGTTTGATGTTTGAAGTTATATCCAAAACGTCAACCTAATTTTGACGGCTCAAGTCATTAAGGGAGTTTACAACCACCCTGCCTTCTAAAAGTCTTATTGACCAATCAGATTAAAGTAACTGATACCGCGTAACACATAGTTTCCTTTCCCGCGTGAATGTAAAAGTTTACAAATGTTTAAGTCGTTAAGAAAGTTGTTGTCTTCTTTCCCCATGAAAGTTTAAGTCATTAAGCACATTAACACGTTAACACACATTTAAATGTTTCTATAGAAGCATAACAACCCCCGACCCCCGCCGACACAACCCCCAATCTAACATGTTATAAATGCAGAGAGTTGTTCATCTTGACACACATCCAAGTGAAGACCTGCACTTTTTACCAAGTCTCCAAAGAACCTCATCATTTCCTCCGAGACCATGGCTTTTCTAAACGGTAAGAAGTGTCACTTTTCCCTGTTTGATGATATTCAAGTTATTTAACGTAGAACAGTTTGAAAAATCGACTTTACTTTTACTTAGCAAAATGGTTGTAAATTTATATGTACTTTTCTACTTTTAATTAATAGTTAAATTTGTATGTTTTTATTTAAGATCACTCGTAGGATATTGAAACAAACGAACTAGGTAATTTATTTTGTCTCATAGAAGTGTGTAGTGAGCTAAAACTTGTTGGTCTGTTACTAAGCGAATATTTTACATGTTTTCTGATCTTTTAGAAAATGAAATTGTTGTAATTTCCGACGTTGAGATTGAAACCCTCATGCATGACTCTTCTTTACAAAGGTCTATAACAACTGTGAGACCACTGCGTAAGTTACAAATAAAAGTATAAATACTCCATACTATAACATCTTTTTTCTTTCGCATAATTACATTTTTTGTTTATTTCCTATTTAGAAGCCGTAGCAGAAGAGGAAGTCGATGCCCGAGTGCGGCGAAATCCCGCACCATTTCCAGTATTTCAAAACAACCCAGGTATGAATTTGTTCCATCATTCTAATCTACTTTTGACCAAAATAACACATTGTTAAAACGTCTATTTTACTCATAATAAGATATGTTGTTCTAGTTATACCTGATGATATCGAGTTTGAAGATATTCTCAGGGACGAGGAAATAAGTGTTTCAGGTGAGCTGATATTACATATATTTTGCTTTTATACATTTGTACACACATGGACAAAATTGTTGGCACCCTTCGGTCAATGAAAGAAAAACTCACAATGGTCACAGAAATAACTTTAATCTGACAAAAGTAATCATTAAAAAAAATTCTATGAATGTTAACCAATGAAAGTCAGACATTGCTTTTCAACCATGCTTCAACAGAATTATTGTAAAAAATAAACTCATGGAACAGGCCTGGACAAAAATGATGGTACCCCTAGAAAATACTGAAAATAATGTGACCAAAGGGACATGTTAATTCAAGGTGTGTCCACTAATTAGCATCACAGGTGTCTACAATCTTGTAATCAGTCAGTGGGCCTATATATAGGGCTCCATGTAGTCACTGTGTTGTTTGGTGATATGGTATGTACCACACTCAACATGGACCAGCGGAAGCGAAGGAAAGAGTTGTCTCAGGAGATTCAAAAGAAAATTATAGACAAGCATGTTAAAGGTAAAGGCTTTAAGACCATTTCCAAGCAGCTAGATGTTCCTGTGACTACAGTTGCACATATTATTCAGAAATTTAAGATCCATGGGACTGTAGCCAACATCCCTGGACGTGGTCGCAGGAGGAAAATTGATGACAAATCAAAGAGACGGATAATCCGAATGGTAACAAAAGAGCCCAGAAAGACTTCTAAAGAGATCCAAGGTGAACTTCACGCTCAAGGAACATCAGTGTCAGATCGTACCATCCATTGTTGTTTGAGCCAAAGTGGACTACATGGGAGACGACCAAGGAGGACACCATTGTTGAAAACAAATCATAAAAAAGCCAGACTGGAATATTCCAAACTAGCCACAAAGCTTCTGGGAGAATGTCCTATGGACAGATGAGACAAAAATTGAACTTTTTGCCAAGGCACATCAGCTCTATGTTCACAGACGGAAAAATGAAGCATATCAAGAAAAGAACACTGTCCCTACTGTGAAACATGGGGGAGGCTCTGTTATGTTCTGGGGCTGCTTTGCTGCATCTGGCACAGGGTGTCTTGAACCTGTGCAGGGTACAATGAAATCTCAAGTCTATCAAGGGATTCTAAGAAATGTGCTGGCCAGTGTCAGAAAGCTTGGTCTCAGTCGCAGGTCATGGGTCTTGCAACAGGACAATGACCCAAAACACACAGCTAATAACACCCAAGAATGGCTAAGAGGAAAACATTGGACTATTCTAAAGTGGCCTTCTATGAGCCCTGACCTCAATCCTATTGAGCATCTTTGGAAGGAGCTGAAACATGCCGTCTGGAAAAGGCACCCTTCAAACTGGAAACAACTGGAGCAGCTTGCTCATGAGGAGTGGGCCAAAATACCTGCAGAGAGGTGCAGAAGTCTCATTGACAGTTAGAGGAATCGTTTGATTGCAGTGATTGCCTCAAAAGGTTGTGCAACAAACTATTAAGTTAGGGGTACCATCATTTTTGTCCAGGCCTGTTCCATGAGTTCATTTTTTAAAATAATTCATAGAATTCATAAAATTCTTATTTATTATTACTTTTGTCAGATTAAAGTTATTTCTGTGACCATTGTGGGTTTTTCTTTCATTGACCGAAGGGTACCAACAATTTTGTCCACATGTGTACTTCTTTCTCACCAGACAAACTATCAGCACTTGTGGACACTGTCTTGTTCCGTCCCAGCAACTGCCAACTCCCCCTGCTGAACATCAGCAGCAACTACTGGCAACACTCCTTTGTTTGAAAGCGCAGCCAAAATATTAGCCTTCAAATCCTTTTTAAGTAGTGTTTTTGAAACCATGATTCCATAATGTTGAGCAATTTCAAATAAATCATCTTTCCTAAAATTGTCTATTTTTTCTAAACTTGGTTGTTCCACAAAATCAGTCAAATTAAATTTTGTTGACATGACTAAATTACATTCACATTAAATTAACAAGTTAACAAGTAAACAAATAATCTCTAGACCTAAGCTCAATCAAAAATTCTAAACTAAGTCCTAACTAGTCAGAGGGTTACCAAAAAACACAAAACAAAATAGTGAACTGTAAAAAGAACCGGTGCTCAGCACAGCCCAGCTGGAACACTCTAAATAACCAGAGAATTTTGCTTACCTGCAACAATGCTGTTAGTACTTTAATATCTCACACAACAAATACTTTTTAGACAAATCGATCTACCAAACGGAACAAAATCAATCCTGGATGAGCCCCCAATTTATGTTACGGCCTTCCTTAGGATAAGGCAATCTCCATAAATGGAGAAACAAAGGAAGGCAATGTGACATAAAAAACGAGCAAACAATAAGATAAATCAATCAGCTTATCTTTAATTCAAATCACTTGTAAAGCAAACAGACTGATTCCTAACGAACACTAAACACTTAACCAAGCAGACTCAATATTTATAGACAGTTAAGACTTACAAAAAGCACGCACAACATTCACACACTGGACTTTTAAGGCAAAGAGGAAGGAAAAAAGAAAAAAGGTGGGTAGGTAGGTCTTGTTCCTCTCAACTGCTGCAGCATCTTCTTAAAACTCTCCATCAATTACCACGCACATTAAGTCCAGATGATTATAAAATAAACAAAATGGAACAACTCGGCAGCAATTTAAGGGGTAAATTTAAACAATAACAGAGGCAAGACAAGAAGAAGCTAAACACTGGAGCTCAAATAAGAATACTAGTCAGGGATGCCAAAACTAGGACAATCGTTAACAGAAGCAGGTGGGCATGAGACAGTGAAAATATTTCACACACAACACAATTGTCCAAAGAGTGCACCACTAGGTAACCCTCACATGCTTCTGATTAAAAAAGTAAATACATAAAAACTTTTAGAAATTGGTCACTGATCGTGTTAATAATGTGTAAAAATTACATTTACATTGAAAGTCTCACCTGCATAATATATAGTAACTATCAAAATGTTTGTTTATTGCAAAATTAAGACCTTACCATCATAGATAATTAGTTCTTATGAGTCCAAGAAGGCAATAATATTAATGTAGAAATATATTCATCAACAAATATAATGATAATAAACAAAAACGCAGGAACTAGGCTGAAGCTTGTCTATGCACCTACAGTAGTTGAACAACCAGACAGTAAGGCGTTAAAATAATCCAACCTAGAGGTGATATATGCAAATTTTTCTGCGGCATTTACTGACAATATATTCCTTATCTTGGCAATATTTCTGACATGCAGAATGACATCCTAGTAAAATTATCTACATATGCTTCAAATGAAAGACTAGAATCTATAATCACAACAAGGTATTTTACTGCTTTACATGATGAAACAGAAAGGCCATTCAGAGTTACTGTGTGATCAGAAAGCTTACTTCTAGCTATATGTGGTCCTAGTACCAGTATGTCTGTCCTGTCAAGATTAAGCAGAAGAAAGTTAATTAGCATCCATTCTTCACACATTGCTCAACTTTATTTAGCTGATACTATGCTTATAAATTATGTTGCCTAGAGGAAGCATGGAAAGAGAAAAATGGGACCCTGTAGAACACCAAGTTTCACTTTAGAACATACAGAATAGTCACCATCAAATCTAACTATCAAACTGATAATGATTAGTCAATTGCTACTACATTTTCTAATATATGCTAAATTGCATCATAACCTTTTAAGAGCTGTGTCTGTGATGTGATTAAGCCTATATCCTGACTGATATATTTTGTGTGTGTGCTATTCCTACATTACAGAATGTACTATAGATATGAACAAATCTGCTGTGCTACTAGGATCTTGTAGATAAAGGGGAGGTTTGATATCAGCCTATAGTTGGACAGCTGACAGGGGTCAAGATCAGGTTTCTTAATTAGTGGTTTAACAACTTCTTATTTGAAAGATTTTGTACTGCTGAGTGTAGCGTTAACTATTTTATAACAAGGTTTAATTATTTCTGGTACCATTTTGTTTGAGAAAATGTGATAATATATGAGAAATATATGATAA
Organism: Clarias fuscus; assembly: GCA_030347435.1. NCBI lineage: Eukaryota > Metazoa > Chordata > Actinopteri > Siluriformes > Clariidae > Clarias > Clarias fuscus. Next base: position 8,936,997 of record CM059208.1, read on the forward strand.
TTTTGCAGAAGAAATGAGTGAAATTAGTTCAGTCTCTTAAATGAATAAACTATTCTAGGGGCTGATCTGATGTGGTTAGCTTATCACCTGCATGTTATTGATATGGATCTTATTCTTGGTAATTTTGCTGTGGTATTAATAAATGTCTAGGATTTCTTTTTTGGTTATTTTCTATAAGAGTGGAAAGATATATTAATCTTGCAGCAACAAGAGCTTTTTTTTATATTTCAAGACACTCTCCTTCCCTGCTATTTGAAATACTAATAATTTAGTTTGACACCTTTATGTTAAAATTTTTGTGCGGCCTGTTTGAATGTGTGTGGGTTCATTAAACCAGGGATCGAGTTTCTTATCTCTAATTTTTTTTAGACTAAAGCTGCATTATCTAAGGTTTAATGGAATGTTGACTCTAAATATTCAGACGCCCGGTTGAGTTCTAAAGGGTCAGATGGTGATCCAATCCTTGTTGATAACTCTGGGAGATTACTGGTAAAGCTCTGTGCAGTTGTTGAAGTGAATGTACCTTTAATGCAGTAATGCTGTAGTGTGCGTAAATTATTACAATGACATGCTTTAAACAAGACAGTATAGTGTCAAATGAGAAAGTATAGTATATATCCAAAATAACTTTGGACCATGGAAATGTCACTATATATAATATATATGGTGCATCCTCCTCTACCAGTTGGCATAGCTAGAAGTTACCAGTTGGCTGTGTATTTATTGGTGTCTCAATTTGTGGTATCTATATATTAATTAAATCACTTAACTTTCTGCTACTTAGTAAAACAACTTTAAAATTTTTGTTTAGTTTGGGGAACACACAATTGGGTTAGCATGTTTGTCTGCTTCCTGGCCTGGGCTCTAGGTAGCCACCAATTAACTAAGCCTGTTCTGAGACGATGAGCTATACTGCAAGAAATGAGAGCATCACCTTCACTAATTTAAATACCTCTGTAAAGTTCCTCTTACAAACCTCTGATTGATGAAGCCGTATATCATTAGCTCCTGCATGTACAGTATTACTATCTTTGATAGCCTTTTGCTGGCCTAATGCCCAGAGATTACCTGGTATGTCCGATGCCCTGGCTCCCGGGATACACCTAACCACTCCTAAAGGTCAAGCTAAATTAGGGTGATTCAGTATAGGGTCTCTTATGATTAGAGCTCTTTCAAGTTTCCCAGCAGCTGCTTCACTGAGGAGAGCAAACCTGATGGACACGTGAAGAACAGAAGAGCTGTGCTCTGGTGAGCTACCCTTAGCAATAGCTTTGGCTGTGTTAGTATGCCATCAAGTCATCACTCACTTGTCCTACTATGAGGGCTCTAAAGCCAGAGTCAGGGGCTGGCTATCTCTGCCTAAGGCACCTAGACTTTTTGCTAAAGAAAAAAACACTTGTTACGCCATGGGCTAAGTCAGGTCGTAACAGGAAAGAAAAGAAGAGAAATGTTGAAAAAGGGTGAAATCCCCAAAAAACAATAATGAATTAGCAAATCCCCCAAAAGTGGCTGTAAGCTTCAGAAGCTGACAAGGCCAAAATAATAAACAAAACTCCCTCTAGCTGGTCCTGAAGTGAAATAATGCTAAGAAAAGAAACAAAAATATAGACCACTGGCCTTACACCCTTACTAACCAGAAATGTATAGAAATGTATACAAAATGTATTTTTTTTTTAAAGGAAGCAAACAAAAACCAAAGAAGAGCAAATCCAAAATAAGGTTTTGCTCTTTTTTGAGCATTGCAAAACCTCAGTAAGTTATGTACAGGAAACCTTTGAGTATTTGGTCCGAATCGTTCGTTCTTTTGTCACGTGATTCCCATAGACGCTATGCAATGCAGTACTTCTAAAAGAGTCTTCTAGCCTGAGGCATTCATTCTTTTGCCAACTGACTCCCATAGACACTATGCAGTACAATAGAGTCAAAAGAACGAACGACTCCGAGCAGAAGATATGAGAGGTGAGCTGCTCAATCTGTTTATCATAATATGTCATTAGCTGCACTGTAATATTTTAATTACTGGAACTATAGGCAAATTTTGTGTATGTAGACGTGTTGGCGGTCTGTTTTTTGAAAATGTAACATTTTATTTTATTTCTGATCGAAAGAATGAAAATGAACTAAATGACTCAAAAAAAAGATTCTTTCATTTTGATGAACGAGATTCAAAGAATCAAGTCACTAAAATGATTCAAACTTCCTATCACTAGTAGGAGGTGGAATCAATGAGGAAACAGCACTCGGAAGTGGGGGGAACCTGAAACACCAGCAGAGACCCCATCCCAACATCAGTAGAGACACAAGCAAAGCACAAAATACAGATATATACTCAATATCGTAACACACTGCCCTCATGCTTTCTAACCCCCTCTAAAGTCTGGATGCACTCCTCTAATACTACTGTGTTCTCCAACTTCTATAATCTTCTCCGTCCAAGATCACCATGGGTTTTTGTTGTTAGTGGGTACTCCAGACAGATGTGGCGTGATGAATGAATGTTGTTTTTTAGGTGAAGAAATTATTGTGTTTATTTTACCAAAAGTTGGGAAAAAGGGCAAAAGTGGAAGGTGCAATAAAAATTAAATCATAAAAACCGTTAATTTCTTAATATTAATGAAAAAAAGCAGTATAATTTAGATGCCAATACCAATGATCCCCTTACAGGTGTACAAAGTCCTTGAATCAAAGAGTTTTTTTTTTTTTTTTGTCAGCACGACATTGTCAACATGCAGGGTGGTTTTGATGTACTAGGAATGACATCAAGAGTATACGCTGTGCCAGGTCTTGAGGATGAAATACTCAGATATGGTGACCCCTATAATAAAACAACAAGCGACATGGTAATAAAAAAAAAAATAATAATAAAACATGAAGTTTAGGATTGTTGGCCAAAAGTTTGCACTTTGCAAAACAAAGAATGTGAATTGGAGATCATAAGATTAACAACATGGCCTTTTACCCTCAACACAAAAAATTAAGGGAGCTTAAACTTCTCAGTGTTGACACCTGAGGATAATTACAAAATCAGAAGAAATTAAATGTAGAGATAAACCAAGTTGGCATGTCACCCATGGAGATACCGAGACAATATTTTGTTTTGCTTCTATTCACAGTGTGGCTCATCTGGCAGGGGAACTTGTACGCCGTCTCAGAGAAAGTGTCAGACAAAGAGAAATTAATTTTGCAGAATTAAAGGAAGAACTCTGTGTTCAGATTGCTGGATTGTGTCATGACCTGGGTGAGTTATTTACTTCAACTAAAGTTTTTTATTCACTTTAATTAATTTATTTTGTTTTGCCACAAAACTGGTGTATGGCAAAAAAATTAATAAAAAATAAAAAATACACACGATTATCATTAAAGCAAATCGAATTACTAATCATTTTAAAATACAGGGTGGGCCATTTATATGGATACACCTTAATAAAATGGGAATGGTTGGTGATATTAACGTCCTGTTTGTGGCACATTAGTATATGTGAGGGGGCAAACTTTTCAAGATGGGTGGTGACCATGGTGGCCATTTTGAAGTCCGCCATCTTGGATTCAACTTTAGTTTTTTCAATAGGAAGAGGGTCATGTGACACATCAAACTTATTGGGAATTTCACAAGAAAAACAATGGTGTGGTTTTAACGTAACTTTATTCTTTCGAGTTATTTACAAGTTTCTGACCACTTATAAAATGTGTTCAATGTGCTGCCCACTGTGATGGATTGTCAGTGCAACCCTCTTCTCCCACTCTTCACACACTGATAGCAACACCGCAGGAGAAATGCCAGCACAGGCTTCCAGTATCCGTAGTTTCAGGTGCTGCACATCTCGTATCTTCACACCATAGACAATTGCCTTCAGATGACCCCATAGATAAAGGTCTAAGGGGGTCAGATCGGGAGACCTTGGGGGCCATTCAACTGCCCCACGACGACCAATCCACTTTTCAGGACACTGTTCATCTAGGAATGCTCGGACCTGACACCCATAATGTGGTGGTGCACCATCTTGCTGGAAAAACTCAGGGAACGTGCCAGCTTCAGTGCATAAAGAGGGAAACACATCATCATGTAGCAATTTCAAATATCCAGTGGCCTTGAGGTTTCCATTGATGAAGAATGGCCCCACTATCCAATGTGGGTTAGTGTCAGACCAATAGCGGTGGTTTTGTTTGTTAACTTCACCATTGACATAAAAGTTTGCCTCATCACTGAACAAAATCTTCTGCGTGAACTGAGGGTCCTGTTCCAATTTTTGTTTTGCCCATTCTGCAAATTGTGTGCGCCGATCTGGGTCATCCTCGTTGAGATGCTGCAGTAGCTGGAGTTTGTAAGGGTGCCATTTGTGAGTAGCTAATATCCGCCGAAGGGATGTTCAACTAATGCCACTCTCCAGTGACATGCGGCGAGTGCTACGCTGTGGGCTCTTGCTGAATGAAGCTAGGACAGCCACTGATGTTTGTTCATTAGTGACAGTTTTCATGCGTCCACATTTTGGCAAATCCAACACTGAACCAGTTTCACGAAACTTAGCAAGCAGTTTGCTAACTGTAGCATGGGAGATGGGAGGTCTCGTAGGGTGTCTTGCATTGAAATCTGCTGCAATGACCCGGTTACTGCGTTCACCAGATATCAACACAATTTCGATCCGCTCATCACGTGTTAACCTCTTCGACATGTCAATGGCTGTGAACAAAGAGAAACTTGTAAATAACTCAGGAAAGAATAAAGTTACATTAAAACCAAGCATACCATTGTTTTTCTTGTGAAAGTCCCAATAGGTTTGATGTGTCACATGACCCTCTTCCTATTGAAAAAACAAAAATTGGATCCAAGATGGCTGACTTCTAAATGGCCACCATGGTCACCACCCATCTTGAAAAGTTTGCCCCCTCACATATACTAATGTGCCACAAACAGGACGTTAATATCACCAACCATTCCCATTTTATTAAGGTGTATCCATATAAATGGCCCAGCCTGTATATCAACTAGGGTAAAACCACTTGAATTTTCCACAATAATTTTGGAATTATATATGTTCATATGTATATGTCAAACTATGGAGTCTCCGCAAAAAGTCCCTTTTACAAAAGTTGCCATGAGAAGTCAATACTGTAGTTGAATGGAGTTTAATTAAAGTAAAATTACAGTTCCTGAAAACTTTCAATGAGGGTTTCATTTAAAACCATTCTTATGTGAATACCTTGATTTTGGAAGGACATCACACTGTACAGTACATGGTATGTTAGCATTCTTGCCTCCCAGGTTTCAGCCTGGTTGTGGGAAATTTGAGTGGATTTTCTTTAAAAAAAAAAGAAAGAAAGAAAGAAAAAACGGTGGAATGGCTATGATAAATTGCCCCGGGGGTATATGTTAATATTGTGTGCATGATGTCCTGTGATAGATTTATCCCTTTACGGTTTTTCATAAAGGGAACTTTAAATTGTGCTCATCTGATTGGCACCAGACCCACTGTGATATTAACAAGTCATTATGCAAAATAAGTGAACAATGTATTTTTTTTATTCGATGTAATTTGCTTTTAATTTGTCGAGAGAGAAATCCGTTCTCAGCAAAATATAAGCAATATAAAATTTAATTTGTAATTTAAATAATGTAATTTTATTTCATTTTACCGAACTATGAAGAATTTTTTTTACGAAATTTAGGAAAATCTAGAAGAATAGTGCTGAACCATTATCTTCACAGAAAAAAAAAGTGGTTTAAAAAAGAAAAAGAAATCATGAATGACCTTGAAAGAAGATCACTTAAATACAACGGAGATTAACCCAAGTATTGAAGAAGCAGATATGTCTTAAGTCATCGCTTACAGATTGCCAGGGACTAGGTGATGTCTGAAGGCAATTGGTTCCACTGGATTTTAGATAGTCCTATCATAGTAAAGGGGGCTGAATACAAATGCATGCAACACTTTTCAGATTTTGATTTGTAATAAAAAAAATTTAAAAAACATTTATCATTTTCCTTCTACTTCACAATTATTTGCTACTTTGTGGTCTATCAAATAGAATCCTAATAAAATACATTTTATGTTTGTGGTTGTAACATGACAAAATGGAAAAAAAAAGAAAGGTGTATGAATACTTTTGCAAAGCACTGTACCATTTTCTGCTGTACCACTGTACTATTTTTTTCTACATTGTTAAGCAATGTTGATGATGTCCAGAATATACAGTAATCTCGTTTGACAGTTAATGTTGAGATCTCATGATCTGTAAAGCCTTCATAACGGCTCTAATCCGAGGTGTTGTTTGTTAATTGCTGATTTCTGAGGCTGGTAACTCTAAATGAACTTCTGCTCTGCAGCAGAGGTAAGTTTCGATCTTGCTTTCCTGGGAAGGTCTACACGAGAGACAGTTTTATCCTGGTGCTTGATGGGTTTTGCAAATGTACTCTACAAAACTGTTCTTGCAAGAACTATTCTAGAAAGGCTGACCTCTGTGTTTTAAAATAACTGACTGTTGTTGTTACATAATTACCCAATTGCATAATGTGTTATTTCATAGTTTTTAAATCCCCAATATTGTTGTAGAATGTAGAAAATAAATTACTAAACAAAAACAAATGAATTTGTAAGTGATCCCAAACCTTTGAGGGGTAATTTACCTACAATATAATATAAATAAATAAATAGATATAAGACAAACATAAAAAAGACTAACTTTTTTATTTTAGGTATCAATTAAATTCTTATCAATAATTAAACCTCGTCTTCTTTTTAATTTAAGGTCATGGACCTTTCTCTCACGTATTTGAGGTTTTCATGAAGGAGGCAAATCTGGAGTGGGAGGTAAAGAATTTAATGTTCGAAAATAAATATATATATATATATATATATATATCTTCTATAAATGTTACTAAGGTTTCTAACATTGTAAATGAAAAAAAAGTTTTTTTTATTATTACTAATTATCATTAAATAATTGCATAATCATGTAATACCTTTATTTTATTTTATTTTTTTATATATTTTTTCATGATGTGTCTTTTCTTCTGTTCTTTTGCTATAGCACGAAGAAGCATCAGTCAAAATGTTTGAAAAGCTGATCAGGAGGAAGACCAAAAAGAACAATAAAACAATTAAGGAACTCATGAACGATGACTATGATTTAAACGACAATGACATTAAGTTTATTACAGAGCTCATCAACAACAAACCAGTGCTTCAATCAGCTGATGCTCCTGTAATTTTAACCATATTCATAATACGTTGTTACTTTGCATTTGCTAAAAAAAAAAAAGTAGCTGTAAAATTGAAGATGAAATACTGTATAATTGAAAAACTGTATAATAATAATAATAATAATAATAATAATAATAATAATAATAATAATATTTTTTTACTGAACTTTGTAAAATTTGATTGTGTGGGTATGATTAACAACATTTAACATGCTTGTACACTTATGTTAATATATTCTGGATATTTAAATTAACATAGTGGCCCTATCAAGGAAGAGGAGAGGAAAAGTCTTACTTATATGAGATTGTTGCCAATAAACGCACAGGTATTGATGTCGACAAAATGGATTACTTTACCAGGTGAGTTTTGTACTGACAATGTTTATTTTTTCTATAGCTGTAAGGAGTATTGTATAAGTTATTATTCTTTTTTTCCAGAGATTGTCACCATCTGGGGATGAAAAGCAACTTTTCCCATGAGCGCTATATGATGTTTGCACGAGTTCTCACCAACGAGGAGGAAAATAAAATGCAGATCTGCATGAGAGATAAGGTTAGTGAAGTGTGGGAATTAGTTCTCTTTTAAACAAATGTATATTTAATATAACATTTTGGTATGAAACCATACAGAAATGTATCTATCTATTTATTTATTTATTTATTTATTTATTTTCAGGAGGCACTGAACATGTATGAATTTTTTCATATTCGATACGTGCTTCACCACAATGCCTACCAACACCAGGTTAAAGTGGCAGTTGAAATGATGTAAGTTCATCTTATACTACATTATAACATGATTTAAGCAAAAATATAACTTAATATAACTTAATTGTTTTGTTTTCTGAATAAGATAGCTTTCCCGTACATTTCATGTAAGAAGTTTTAGACACATTTTGTAACCATTTTTCGAGCCAGTTGAACAATTTTCTTTGTCACAAATCATACACTGTACTATATATATATATATATATATATATATATATATATATATATATATATATATATATATATATATATACATACACACACACACATATATACACACACATACAGTTTCATATGAAATTAATTAAACTGATTTCTATATTGCATGTGATACAAGTGGGGGCAGGGAAGAGAGAGAGAGAGAGAGAGAGAGAGAGAGAGAGAGAGATTACAGTGCCATCATACTGAGGATCATTTCTGAGGGAGCTAATTATATCTTTTCTCATAAACAAAACATTTTTTTTTTACCAGCCAAATTATCAGTGCTACAACTATCATCAGTACTAGGATCAGTACTACTACTTACATTGTACAGCACCTTAATTAGATATGTGCATACTTTGTTTCCATAAAATTACCCAAATTTTTTATTACTTTTATAAATATTTTCTAGCCCAAGATGATCAATATGATTTTTATAATTGTTAGCCTTCTGTTCCTCCTGTAGTTTGTCCCCAGGCCTCTAGAGGTCCTTTGTGTTCCCCTTAGCCTTAATGCTGCCTTGTGTTTCCTTGTTAGGGTTATTCAAACCTTGAGTGTATTTAAGAGTTTCTTTTTCTTTTATTTTTTTTTCTTTTATTAATTCCTAAAGCTGAGAAGAACCTTTGTCGAATGTAATTCCCTGTGGATATTTTGTTACCTTTTTCTAATAAATCTACTCAACCAGAGACTTTACCTTGAGTGCTCTTAGTTCGGTCCAAAACTATCATCTCAATGGCTCAGTGGTAAACTCTTCAGCCATCACCCCAGAGACCTGGGTTCTAAGCCAGATCCTGACAGTAATAATTAATCTGGCAATCAGAACTGAACATTTAATAAAGACTACACTTGAATTTAACACGTATTGGATATTTTATTCTAACTCATTTTATATTAACATGCATGTTCTCCCCATGCTTGGTGGGTTTCCTCCGGGTACAATTCCATCCATTTGGTCTGTCAAGGACTCAGCTCATCAGTCCATAAAACCTTTGAAAAATCTGTCTTCAGATATTTCTTGGCCCAGTCTTGACGTTTCAACTTCTGTGTCTTGTTCTGTGGTGGTCAGGTTTCAGCCTTCCTTACCTTGGCCACGTCTCTAACACCTTGTACTTCTGGGCACTCCAGGTAGGCTGTAGTTCTGGAATATGACACCACTGGAGAATAATGGGTTCCTTTTAGCTTCACATTTGTATCAGAATTCGAGCCTTGAATCGTTACCGAAGGTTCAGCAGGAGAAACAGAGCAGGGACTCAAAAACCAAGTGAATAAGGCCATGTCCGCACATAGCCAGGTATTTTTAAAAACAGAGTTTTTGCTTCATTGTTTTTAAAAATAATTCCATCCACACGACATACGTTTTAAAAAGATCTTTGTCCACAAAAATATCTCTGTTAAGTGCTGTTAGGCTCCTTAATCAACGGGGGCCAATCAGAAGCCTAAACAAAACGTCATTACCTGTTGTGCTTTGTTGAAGTCCGGACGGGTCTCATCCAAAACAGCAGTCACTGTCTGCAGGGTCTGTGTAGTCAGAGTTTTGTACAGTATGTAGCAGCAGTAAGCTTCATAGTACATTCAGGCACCCCTGTTCATTAATATAATGTGTGAGTAACACAAAAAGTCCAGTACGTAACGTTAACACAGTCACTAGTTTACTGTACGTACATCCACCTTTGCACAAAATATCCTCATAAACAAAGCTGACATCAAATTAAGGAGACGAGCATACAGAGTGACAACATCAGCACAAGGTGACGTTGCAAAATCTCAAGCCAAAATCTCCATTTCCCCTGTCCACACAACACCACTGAAAAAAAAAAAAAAGTTTTGGAAAATCTTCACTTTGGAGTTGGACGTATGGACGAAAGGCGAAAACTGCAGGGAAAAATCTCTGTTTTAAAAAATACCTGGCTACGTGTAGACATGGCCTAAGAGGGGAGAAAATAAACAGTTTAAATACACTGGGGGGAAACAAGACACAGGCGATCTGAATAACTAAGGCTAAGGGGAACACAAATTACCTCTAGAGGCCTGGAGACAAACTACATGAGGAACAAAAAGGCTGACACATGTGATTCTTCGCAAATCTTTGGCAGTTAATGTGTCTTTTTTTCTCAACAAGTTTCTTGTGACCATGTTGACTATTTGCATCAAAACGTTTGATGGTTCTGTGATTACGCACCAACATCTTAGCCTGAGGAAAAGAAACCAGTTAATCTCCTTAGGCACACCCTCTCTCATTACACAAATACACATCATCTGATATGCTTAAATCTAATAATCAAGTTTATCCAGCTTGGAGTTGGAAAATATGCATAAAAATTATGATTTGGTCAAAATACACACTTGCCTAATAATTGTGCACGCAGTGTAGAGAATAAAAGCTCTGGGTCCTTTAATTATGTATCACTGCATGTTACTGTTGTTACAATGATAATTACAAACAATGATAATAATCATTAATTACACTACCTGTCAGTCAACACCATGGATGAAAGTAGGTCAGTATGGTCTGCAAGACTTGACTGTCTTGACTGTCTGCCAAAACCCATATTCAAAACCAGTCACAGAAGGACTTTCAGCAAAAAAAATAAAATAAATAAATAAAATAAAAAATCTGATAACATTATATAACTGATAACATCATCTTAAACAACACTTTGTTTAATTGCTTCTCAGTCATTCTGAGTTGCCTCTGAACATGCCTCTGAATGTGGTAAGCACGAGAAGAATGGAATATGAATTTAAAACAGTCTTCTACAAAATTGCATGGACCTACCATGGGCATAGCACAAGCCTGAAGTTGTTGTTGTGAGAACTCCACTGATGTCGCAATAATGCAGTCAAATCCAAAAGACAATTCAGTCAGAACGCCCATGCCATGCTTGTAGTACTTCGATGAAGTCCTTAAGTGGTGGCAGTTATGCCATTAACTGGTTAATGTCGTCATTAATAGGTGGTGGTGGTTGATGATGGTAAGAAACATATTAACAACTAGCTGAAGTACCTGTTGTTAATGGGAAAAGTGCTTGGTGAAATAGTTAAAAGGTCAAACCTAAAAATAATCTGATCAGCTTTAGTATGATCAGTGATATTACTTCTTGTTGAAGCCCACGTACAGTCTGCCTCCCTGTACGCAGCTCTCTGCCTAACTTAATAATACAAAGAAATACAATTTTGTAAGATTTAGTATCTTGCATCTTGTTTATGCTAAATTGTATTTTTTTCATCGTCAGCCAAATACACTCCCTGTTTAGTAATCATCACAGATGAGAAATCGAAAAAGTAGATCAGATAAAGATGAAGTTTTGTTTAAAAATTACTCCAGCGATTTAATATTACTTATACCACTTCAACACTTTTATTTCAGCAGTGAAAATATTAAATAATCCCAGTAAAAATATTCAGTTTAGATTTTCTAATTAATATCTATTGGTTCAGGTGTTTGTTTACATTAAGCAAGTAGATTTTTACGTAAGTACTTGAGTAGCAACAAGCTTATTCGTAGCTTATTTTTAAATAGATTATTTTTGTTCTTCATTTTGATTTCAAAAGTTGCTGCAAAAGTTTCATTTAAATTTGTCTAGCTTTTTTTTTCCAGTTTTGCTTAATACTGTGATAAGATCTGTCTGGACAGACATACATACAGACAGACAGAATTTTTTTCTGAGACTGGTTTCAGGTCTTCCAAATGTATGAAACATATCAATGAAAGATATTAAATTACAGACAAAACATTTATTTATATAGATTCAAGCAGTAACTAAAGTCAAACAAAACACACAAACAGATTCTTAATCTTGAAAGTATCAAGGCCAAAATAAAATGATATGGAAAGTTTTGACCTGTGTCATTTGTGTAATTTAATTTATTATGATTATTATAATGCATGGAAACACAGATGTGTATGTTATATGAATGCATGTTTTCATAATGACTTTTCTCTCTCATTTTCAGGATTGTTGATGCATTTCTGGCTGCTGAGGAGGACTTTAAGGTAAATACTGATGGTACAGGAGAACGCATGAAAATCTCTGAGGCAGCAAATGATCCAGAAATATTCCTGAAACTCACAGGTTTTTTTTTTTTTTTTTTATATATATTTACAAAGTTGCCCACTGTTATGAATTTTGTATATAAACCATCAAAAATTTCCTGATTCCAACTGCTTCATGAAATGCAAAATAAAAACAAAATCAAAATATCAAAACCGGAAACAAAATAACAAATCTAAAAACAAAATAATAAAAGCAAAAACCAATTACCAGAATGAAAACAAAATAACAAATCTGGAAACATAATAACAAATCCAGAAACAAAATACTTCAGAAAATACAAAAACAAATCCAGAAACAAAATACTAAATTCAGACAAACCAGAAAAGGTAGGTAAATGAAATTCTTACCGCTGATTGGACGAGACATCTGTCACTCAAGCTATATATGAAGTACTGTACCGTAACGTATTCAACAAGTAATGTTGAATAAATTCCATTTTTTGCTTGCTAATGGAACTATTCATTATTTTCTTAGTTTGGCAGAATGATAGTTGCATTAGCGAAAAAAAATGGTTTAAAGTGAACGGAGAATATATATACAAGAAGTCAACATACAGACACAATTTCCCACTTCCAGTATATCTGAGTGAAAGCTGTTATTTTGATTTCTTATGTGTAATTTTGTTTTTGTTCATGGTATAATCTAGTCCAAGGTTTAATACGCTGCATATTTTCTCCTTTTCAAAGTTGTTATGAGTACTTATTTTAGTTATTATAGACTACCTGCAAATTGTTAAATTTTTAGTTTTTCCCTTTTTTTTCTTTTACAGATGACATTCTTCAAGAAATAAAACTCAAGTCACAAAATGCCAGGGGCATCATTGAGAAAATTGAAAAACGTGATCTTTATCACTGTGTTGGTAGCAAAATCTTCCAGCCAGATGAGCTAGAGGATATGAATAATTCAGAACAGCAATTGGTTAGTGACACTAATATTTATGTGATTGCATTTGTTAAAATCTTGTTAATAATTTTAAGTAACAGAACTTGGTTATTGTGGATTTTCCAAACAAAAATGTTAAATTGGCATTAAAATTACTCTCAGTGGTGCTACTGTCAGTGAACCTGCAGCAAAGACATGTCCAGGTATTAACTAAACTACAGAAGGGATAGTCTTTGGTCAGATAAAGAGGAGGCTCGATTATTTTAAATGTGTTAGTGTTCATCCGAAGTCAACTCCTTGAATTCTTTGTTATATTTGAGCCTTTATTATTCGCATATCCCAGCTTGATAGTCAATGTTATTCACTACATACATTTATAAGATGTAAATTATTACCCATCACCTTTTGCATCAGTGTATAAAGTGTAACTTATTTGTACTTTCAACAGCAAGCCCAGAGCTCGAATATGAGACTTTAAAGTAATTTACATCACTATATCTATTAGTTTATTATTAGTAAGTTGCACATTTCTGGATCAGTAATAATAAGGGATTTTACAACATTTAGATTTTATTATATAAACTAATTTTATTACTTTTTACAGTCACCTGCAACACATGAACACTTATTTATTTATGTGTATTTTTATTTTTATTTTTTTTGCAACTGGTGAATGTTAAAGCATGGTGCATTAGTCCCTGGCCATAGTTGTACATCCATGTGCTGTACACTGATTGATTGGTGTTTCCGAATTGGCCAATGTGCATAATTGTGTGTGTCTGTACCCTGCTATTGGTTGGCACCACATCTGCTCTGAGGTCCCTGGGATCAGCTCCAGCCCCCCATGACTCTACACAGCATATGTGGCATGGAAATTTAATATTGAATTTTTAAATTTAATATTCAATGTAAATGGACATATCTATTTGTCATGTAGAAAATGGTGAAGATCTGGCTGAGGTGCATCCGAAGGTCTTCGAAAGAACGAAAACTCCTTGCAGAAAACTTCAGAGTCAGAGTAAGTAAAAAATAAATAATCTTATGATGTGCTGTGTCTGAATATTTTGAGATTTTTAGCTAAACCTGAAATTAACAATATCAGGCACGTTCACCACTTTTCTTGTGGTTTACTATGATAATGTCTTGTAAGGTAACATTTAATCTTCGACATTTATTTATATAAATAAATAAATTATATTTATATAGGGTTATAGTTAAAAAGCTTTTCTCAATTCTTGACATTTAATCCTAGTAAACATTATCTGTCTTAGGGCAGTTAGGATCACAAATGTATTTTAAGAATGTGAAATGTCAAAATAATAGTAAAGAGAACTATTTATTCGAGCTTTAATTTTGTTTATCACATTCCCAGTGGGTCAGAAGTTTACATACACTTTGTATTTGGCAATATTGTTTAAGTTGGAGTCCATGCCTTGATGAGTCAGGGTGGAAACACCATTTAACCTAACCTGTGTCTGCATGAGGAAACACACCAAGCACAGGGAGAGCACAAACTTCATGCACACAAACCCAAAAGCGTGATTCGAACCGTTGACCCTGGAGGTGAAAGGCCACAATGCTAACATAACTACTGTATGCCAACATGCTGCCAAAACTAAAAACAGCTCAATCCTGTGACTGGGGGGGGGGGGGGAGGGGGGGTGTCTGACACCAGGAAGTTAGTGGTGTATCCTTTGAGTGCTGTAGGTTGTGTGGATGGGGCCTGCATGGATTGGACTTCTATGTCTGGTGCCAATTTACTGGTTTATACTGTACTTGGTCATCGTTATTCACTTCACCTGCCAGTGGTCATAATGTTATGGCTGATCACTGCATATGAATATTAATACAACATTAGTATAATATATTGAATTTATAAATGTTCAATATTCAGTACCACTTTAAACTAAAGCATCAATAAGTATACATTAATGGTAACATCTATATTTATTAAGCAGTGATGGACCATATTTACCATGATAATTTCTTGCACTACTCTTTCTTTTTGCACCAGAAAATGTTTTCTTTGAAATGAACAGTTAAAATTCAATCACAATCATTCATGATTTTTTTTTTTCTATTACTGCTTACTGCTAGGATGAATAATAACTACATTATCTATTACAGGCCATTAAAATGGATTATGGAAAGAAAGAGGAAAATCCCATTGATTCTCTCAGATTCTACAGCAAACGTGAGAAAAATAAAGCAGTACCACTGCCTGCAAATGAGGTAGGTTTTTCGTATGTGGGGATTAGTGGTCAGGGTTTAGTACTCCCATTTAATTCAATTAATTTTCTGTTGAAATGAAGAGGTCTTCTAATAAGGCATACTTAAATATGCATATAATGTTTTAATTGGGTGGAGTTCATGCGTAATGTCTCGGTCATTATGACCAATGGAGTACTGAAGTGAACAGAAAACAGAGATTTTTTTTTGTTCTCACACAGTATTACCCCATGTCTTTCCAGGTCTCCTACATTCAGCCAGGAACGTTTTATGAGATCAAGGTCATGCTGTTCTACACTGGAGAAAATCCTGTCCCAGACCTAAGCAATCAGGATATCAATACATTCTGGAGACATATTCATATTAAAGAACCTGAGGTCAAACGTCCAAGAATTGAATGAACATCCGTGAAGAAAATTAATTGAGAAATTTAAACATGCTTAATATTTTCAGTTGCTGGGTGTGTGCAAACCATTCCTTTTTTAATACTGATGATCCTATCCTTAGTCCTTAAGTAAACAGTAAAGTAGGTGGTAGAACTTTGTTTAAAGATTTAAAACTACAGAGGTTGTGGGAACTTTTTTAGCTTGTTGGTCTTTATTATTTTAGTTTTTACTTGTGTGATTACAGGTTTTCATATAGACAATATGTAAATGAATTCTTCAAAATGATCAGGCAAATGACTAGGTGACAGATGAATGGGTTATCTTTTAAAGTTAAAAACAATTTATCACTGAATAATAATGGCACTGAGAATGTTTATAAGGAGGGAAGAAAGTAGGAATACTCGTATCTGAACCTGGGATCTTTAAATACTACAAAATATTTTAGATTATATTGTTGGACACCATGGTTCTGAAATAAGGATATGATTGATTTCTGTGTAAACAAAGGAAAAATAAAATATACAATGCATCACTGTATTGGATTTACTATAAACATTGTGTGAATAAAAATATATATATATTTCTGGTGACGGTTGTGTTGCTAATACTTACTGTAATATAATACACATTTATTATTTTAACTTTCAACTTGTTATAGAACTGCATTTACTGTTAGAATGTGTAAATGTAAATGCATATACTTTAAATTCACTTATTCCATGATGAAGTCAATTATATTGCTTCTTAATTAACTCATTAGGAAAACAAATCCAGCACCTGCACACAGTAAGCCATGAAAAAGTATCTATCCCCTTGAGACCCATGCTATACAATGAGCACCAGTGCAATACAAATTAAATTTAATCGAGTAAAAATTTAGTTTAATGTCCTTTTACTAATTTCACTCACTCACGCATCTTCTATACCACTTTATCTGTTGCGGCAACGGCCAAAATAAATCAGTCGCATTTCATGTCATACATGAAATGACCGCCAGGTGGCACAAAATGACATTTTTCATTCAATGAAGTTTTCAAATATGATTTGAGCTTAAGTAAAAAAAAAAAAAAGTCATAAATTGTATCGAAGAAATTCTAGTGATGGTAATTTCCACATCAAAGTACTTTATACAACAAACGTGAAAAATCAGAACCAAAGCTATTGACATTTACTGAAATAACTTTCAGAATAGAACATAAAAATACACTGTAAAAAATGCTAGATACTGGTTGGTATTGCGGCTGATGTTGCCATGGGCAGGCATAGGCACAGAGGGGTTTTAAAGATAAGTGTCTTTTTAATCACAAAATAAAACAAAACAAAACAGGCTAATCCATACTAGTGGCTAAACCTACTAGAGCCTAAAGCCACTAGTGTCCAATCCCACTAGGGGCGAAACCTACTGGAGGCTAAGCACTCAAGTGGCTACACCTCTTAGTGACTAAACAACTAAGGAGCTAAAGATGCTGGGAGCCAAACATACAAAGAGAAACACTGGGCACACACAGAACAGGACTTACACAGATCTCAAGACAACCTAACCACAAAATGCATGTGTGTACAGCTCAAAATTTCCAAAGGTTATGAAAGATAGCACCTGTTAAAAAATTGCCCCAACGATTTCAGAGATTTGGCAATGCCAATGTACATGACTCATGTACCCTGCCCAACGCAGCCTCACCTCGGACAGAATTTCTGAGAACTGCCGCTGGCTGTGATGTGTCTGTAATTGTTAAAACAGCGGAGGCATTTTATTTTTGGTATTTCTAACTGGTATTCTTTTGTATAATATGCTTATAGTGTAATACTGTATATCACAGCTGTGTGATGCAACCTGTACTTTGCATTCCAGACTCTTTGGTGGAGGCTGTTCATCTTTTTTGTTGTTGTTGATGTTGTTGTTGGTTTTTGTCTTTGATATTAACTACACAAAGCAGTGTTTTCCCACCTGGGAGTTTGTGACGAGGAGCTCGCCACGGTCAGCTACAGCACACATACTGTACACAACTCATTTTAGACAAGAAGCTAGCGTGGATGGGTGCACACAGCTGCGCTATGAATTTATGGACGCATACACGCACACACACAAAAATGTTTATACATCAGTTATATATTAGTGCTACATCATATCTTTTGCATTTGATACACATACAACACAAATGCTGTATTGGTTTAAAAGAGATTGATTGTTTATTGTTTGTCACGGCACAAGTTCAGTTCCCTTAACAGAGTCTTCCGGGTACTGCAATTGATTGCGTCAGCATGCGTCATCACCAGGGCATTAGGGGAAACCGCGTCCTGAGTGCTCTCGGGTTGAGATACACGGATTTCCCGCCCTGAGCATGCACGCTATTGATGGATCGGGGGAAAAACCATTCAATGTTTACCCAGAGGGGTTATATTTACATGATTATATATTTAGGCATTGTCTGCCTATTAATAATATATTTACACACGTGGACAAAGTTGTTGGTACCCTTCGGTCAATGAAAGAAAAACTCACAATGGTCACATAAATAACTTTAATCTGACAAAAGTAATAATTTTTAAAAATCCTATGAATGTTAACCAATGAAAGTCAGACATTGCTTTTCAACCATGCTTCAACAGAATTATTTAAAAAAATAAACTCATGGAACAGGCCTGGACAAAAATGATGGTACCCCTAGAAAATACTGAAAATAATGTGACCAAAGGGACATGTTAATTCAAGGTGTGTCCACTAATTAGCATCACAGGTGTCTACAATCTTGTAATCAGTCAGTGGGCCTATATATAGGGCTCCAGGTAGTCACTGTGTTGTTTGGTGGCATGGTATGTACCACACTCAACATGGACCAGAGGAAGTGAAGGAAAGAGTTGTCTCAGGAGATTCGAAAGAAAATTAAAGACAAGCATGTTAAAGGTAAAGGCTATAAGACCATCTCCAAACAGCTAGATGTTCCTGTGACTACAGTTGCACATATTATTCAGAAATTTAAGATCCATGGGACTGTAGCCAACCTCCCTGGACGTGGCCGCAGGAGGAAAATTGATGACAAATCAAAGAGACGGATAATCCGAATGGTAACAAAAGAGCCCAGAAAGACTTCTAAAGAGATCCAAGGTGAACTTCATGCTCAAGGAACATCAGTGTCGGATCGCACCATCCATCGTTGTTTGAGCCAAAGTGGACTACATGGGAGACGACCAAGGAGGACACCATTGTTGAAAACAAATCATAAAAAAGCCAGACTGGAATATGCCAAACTACATGTTGACAAGTCACAAAGCTTCTGGGAGAATGTCCTATGGACAGATGAGACAAAAAATGGAACTTTTTGCCAAGGCACATCAGCTCTATGTTCACAGACGGAAAAATGAAGCATATCAAGAAAAGAACACTGTCCCTACTGTGAAACATGGAGGAGGCTCTGTTATGTTCTGGGGCTGCTTTGCTGCATCTGGCACAGGGTGTCTTGAATCTGTGCAGGGTACAATGAAATCTCAAGACTAGAGAGAAATGTGCTGGCCAGTATCGTAAAGCTGGGTCTCAGTCGCAGGTCATGGGTCTTGCAACAGGACAATGACCCAGAACACAAAGCTAAAAACACCCAAGAATGGCTAAGAGGAAAACATTGGACTATTCTAAAGTGGCCTTCTATGAGCCCTGACCTCAATCCTATTGAGCATCTTTGGAAGGAGCTGAAATATACCGTCTGGAAAAGGCGCCCTTCAAACCGGAAACAACTGGAGCAGCTTGCTCATGAGGAATGGGCCAAAATACCTGCAGAGAGGTGCAGAAGTCTCATTGACAGTTACAGGAATCGTTTGATTGCAGTGATTGCCTCAAAAGGTTGTGCAACAAACTATTAAATTAGGGGTACCATCATTTTTGTCCAGGCCTGTTCCATGAGTTTATTTTTTTTAAATAATTAGGTTGAACCATGGTTGAAAAGTAATGTCTGACTTTCATTGGTTAACATTCATAGAATTCTTATTTATTATGACTTTGTCAGATTAAAGTTATTTCTGTGACCATTGTGGGTTTTTCTTTCATTGACCGAAGGGTACCAACAATTTTGTCCACGTGTGTAAATATAAACTATCCAGGAGAGAGCGAACACTTAATTTTTACATACAACTGTATTGCTACTTTACCCTTCTTAGGGAGACTCTGTGACATGAATGAATAGAGGAGAGGAAGATGGGTGAGGAGGAAGTTAGTGTTTGAAAGGAGAGACCCCTTCCATAATAACATTGAGTAATTCTCCTTCAGGGGTTTTCTCCCTTTTTTGTTTATTTGCCTGTGGTTAGTATGTGGTAGCTGTTTTCACTACAAATCTATCCAGTGAATTTTTTGTTTCTGTGCTACTGTCAGAAAGCAACCGGAGGATTGCATCCTCCTCATTTTGCCGGGAGAGGGCATCGGCCTTGGTGTTTTTGGATCCCGGGCGGTACGACAGATGGAAATTGTAATGCTCGAAGAAGAGAGCCCACCGCGCCTGCCTCGGGTTGAGCTGTTTTAGGTTACGGATAGTGATCAGATTTTGATAGTCGGTCCAAATGATGAACGGCTCTCTGGCACCCTGGAGCCAGTGACGCCATTCATCCAGAGCCCACTTTATTGCCAACAGCTCACGGTCCCCTACCCCGTATCGCTGCTGAGTGGGGTCAAATTTTCTGGAGAAGAAGCTACAAGGGTGCAGCTTCTGATCTGGACCACGCTGGGAGAGAACGGCCCCGGCGCCTACATCCAAAGCGTCCACCTCCACAACAAATGGTTTGCTTGCATCTGGATAGGGTTTGCTTGAGGGTCTTGGGTAGGGGCCAATGACGCACAACTTCCATCCCGTTTCTGCGGGTCCATGGCCACACCCTGGGGCGAGATAACAAAACCCATGAACGTGGTGGAGCGCTTGTGAAAAGCGCACTTCTCCAACTTACAATACAGTTGATGGGCAAGCAATCTCTTGAGGACTGCCCTGACGTGTTGGACATGTTCTTCAGCAGTACGGGTGTATATGAGGATGTCATCCAGGTACACAAATGCCCACCGGCCTAGCATATCTCTGAGGATGTCGTTAATGAATTGTTGGAAGGCGGCGGGGGTGTTGCAGAGTCCAAATGGAATGACCAAGCTCTCATAGTGTCCTGTTGGGGTGATGAAGGCCGTCTTCCACTCATCGCCCTCTCTGATGCGCACCAAGTTGTAGGCGCTCCGTAGGTCCAACTTTGTGAAAATGGTGGCACTATAGAGGGCGTCCAGGGCAGAGTTGGTAAGAGGCAATGGATGGCGATTCTTTATTGTGATGTTGTTGAGCCCCCGATAGTCGACACATGGACGTAAGTCGCCGCCTTACTTCTTCACAAAAAAGAACCCCGCGGCAGCAGGTGAGGAGGAGGGCCGGATGGTGCCATGGCGGAGGGCGTCGGTTACATACTTCTCCATCGCCTGTGTCTCAGTGGCGGAGAGCGAGTAGAGGTGGCTGCAGGGGGGAATGGAACCCGGCTGGAGGTCAATCACCAGGTCGTAGGGGCGATGAGGAGGAAGGTGAGTGGCTCGTCTTTTGCAGAACGCTTCAGCCAGGTCCCGGTAAGCGGCGGGGATGTCGTTGATGTCGACTTGATGTCGTTGATGTCGGCAAAGTTCGGTGCAGGTCGGTCCCCATTGCAGAATTCGATGTTGTGTCCAGGAGATGAGCTGGTCATGTTGTAGAAGCCACGGGTGCCCGAGAATGATAGGAGGAGATGAAATGGGGGTGAGATGGAACCGGATCTGCTCTTGATGTTGGTCGATGATTAGGGTGATTGGTTGAGTCTGGGTAGTGATGGCGCTGGAGGAAAGGGGCCGACCGTCGACAGATGTAATCCGAACAGGCTGGGATAATGCCTTGAGCCCCACCCCCAGTTCTTTTTCATGAGTCAATGAAGTTGCCAGCGGCACCGGAATCGATGAATGCCGTACTTCTGACCCATTTGTGGCCATACTGGAGGCATACTTGCACCGTGAGACTAGAAACATTGGTGGTGGTGGCAGAGAGGTGGAGGGGGCCCGGCGAGTCGCTCTCCTTACTCACCGGGCCTGAGTGTTTTCCCGGTCCAGGGGGCTGGCCTCGGACGAGAGAGCAGTTGTTGGTCTATTCAGAAGGCGAGTTGGATCAGCTCCTCCAAGGTGGCGGGGAGCTCTCGTCCGGCAAGCTCATCTTTTATGCGTGAAGCCAGTCCCTCGTAGTAGGCCGTCCGGAGGGCGGGGTCGCCCCAGGTGGTCTGCACGGCTAGGGTCCGGAAGTTGGCAGTGTAATGGCTCACGCACGACCCTCCCTGCCGCAGATGATAGAGTTTGGAGTCGGTCTCCACCTCAGCAGCAGGATGTTCGAAGGTGAGCTTTAGCTGATGGATGAACTCGTTGTAGGAATGGGCTGTGTCTGAATCGGAACGCAGGACCGCCGTGGCCCACTGAGCTGCCTGCCCCGACAGCAACGAGATGAGAAGGGCAATGCGCAACCGGTCTGTGGAGTATCTAGTGGAATTCAACTCAAACACAAGATCCAGTGCGGTTAGGAAAACACTACACTTCCCATCTGTGCCGTCCCATTTATCCAGTAAAGCTAAGTACACATCGGAGGGGGGAGGGGGTGGCGGCGCAGCCGCCACTACGACTGGCGGCGGCCTAGCCGGCTGAGAAGCCGCTTCACGGAAAGCCGCAACGTCTTGGACGCTAGCGCGAAGAGCAGCGACCTCACCGCTCAGCTGCTCAATCAACTGGGCACGACCGTCCACCATATCGCTGAGCGTAATCCGCTGGGTTTACTGCTGGCTCAGTCATTCTGTCACAAAGCAACCGGAGGATGATCAGAAGACTAGCAGTTAGCACGTGTAGCGTGGATGGTAAACCCAAACGTGGAAGTAGCGCGAGCAGGCAGGATAACCACGCGATTTATTATTAGAACTCTCTCACGTAGAGAGCAAGAGTTTACACAATTAAACCCACATTCTAACAACACACACTCAATCAGGAATATAACCCAAAATAGTGAGTACTCACGAAATGGAGGAGATGGCGTCGGAGACGGCATCGGTAGACTCAATGACTAAGCAATGTGAAGCGCCATCTGGTTTCCTTTTATGCTTCCTGAAATGTGACCATGTTACTTCCAGGTCCTAGTGCCAGGTCGTGTTACGAGTGTGCGTGACAGCTACACACTTGTGCAACTGCACACCATAAAATAGACATCGCATTATCATTCATGTAGCACTCAGTTTGCCACTGTTTTGTTCAGATGATATTTCTTGACAATGGCTTGGACGTCACTCCGCTTAACAAACTTATTTTATTGTGTGCATGATCAGTGACTGCAGACTGAGCAAAACTGATGCTGTGCGATGCACTCATGCCTTTCTTCAGCTGATAGCAGCAGCTTGGGATGATGGTTTCTTGGTCGTGCTCCAAGGGGGAGTTCGTGAACAGTGACAAATTGTATGCAAATATTTTGGTTATAAACCAATTTGGTCATACTCCGGGGCATTCGTGATCCAGAGGTAGCACTGTATAGTTCTTTCAATGTTATTTATGTGCTAGACTGGTAACCAACCCTCATATGATCTCCTGATGTGATGGCATCATTGAGGGAGCCTGCTACAAGAAGTACATGCACTAATGTTGGCCCGACGTCGGAGCACTGACAAAAGAAAGAAAAAAAATTTGCCGGCCTTGGGCCAACAGAGTAATGCTATTTGGGATTGTTGGACAAACATTGGGCCAATGGCGGAGCACTGACAAAAGATTACCAAAATATTCCCAACGTTGGGCCAACAGAGTAGTGCTAGCTAGGGAGAGAGAGCAAACCTGTTGGACATGTGAGGCGCAGAGGAGGTAGGCTCCAGTGGGTCATCCTTAGTGTTAACTTGGCATACTTGCCTAACCAAAGCTGTCACCCACTTGCCCTGCTGTGATGGCTCTAATGCCAGAGTCAGGGGCTGGCTATCTCCAACTACAGCATCCAGAATTTCCCCAACAGAAATAATGTTGCTCTGGCACTCTCTAAAGTCTGGGTGCACTGATCTAGCTATAACAATGTACTGTACCTTATTTGGGGTTTTGTTGTTAGTGTACTTAGTAGTGTTACTTCAGATGAATTTGGAATTTATGAATTCTACTTGTTGTTTTTAGATGAGAAAACTAGTGCATTCTCCAAAAAGCAGAAAAAAACGCAAAAGTGGAAGATGTAATAAAAATTAAATCATAAAAACTTTAATACTGTACTTTAAATGGTGAAAAAAGCTGTATAATTTAGGAGTAGATAAAAACAAGGAACTTTCATGGTAAACGATTTGAAAACAATTGGAACAATTGAGTGACTGAAGTCACAAGCCATCAGAGAGCAGCTGTCTGAATCAGCCAAGTCAAAGACCAACTTCATGGTCAAGTGGAATCATCCCCAATCACCATACGCATCCCAAATAGACCACACAATCAGTGGCGGTTTTAGGCATGGGCGAACTGGGCAGGCGCCCAGGGAGGCATTTTTTCACAAGTCCAGGGGGGCGGCACTTGGGGGGGAAATGCGCCGGCGCGCTGCTAAACGTTTTATATTTTTATAAATATGACCTTGGTGCGGCGGCGCCTCTGTGCAAGTTTGCTGAAAAGGTGCCGCACTGAAGCTGTGAGAAGTGGAAAGGGGAGCGGAGGGGAGGAATGTTCACCTCTCCCAAAAGGAGGGGAAATCCATCCAGTGCTGGGCTAAACACCTTGACTTTTTTACAAATAGCGGCACACATTTCATTTATAATATTATGAACACAGAGCTATAATTTATTTAATTTAGTTTATTTTTTTCAAAATTGTGAAATGGCTAATAAAAATGGTAATAAAATGAATAAATTATTATGTGGAGGTGAATTGATTTAGTCCTGACTTCTAGCTTTGAGTGACAGTAGGGGACCGGGGGGAGGGGGGGGGGGGTTGGGGGGCTGGGGGTCGAATCAATTGATTGTCGATTTCAAAATAAACAGCGATGGAGAGAAAAAGGCCAAAGCTGTCAGGTGCCCAATTTAGAAAAAAGAGAAAAGAAGCGGAGAAATGAGCAAAGGATAAAAGTTATGCAACAATGTTCTCTCTGTATGATTACTGTATCATGTCAATGAAGTTCTAATGATGATTAGTGTTATAACGTTAGATTTGTTAGCTGTCTTGCTAGTCTAGTCTTGCAGATCAGGAGCTGGCAGAGCAATGCAATACACTAGGCACCACACTGCACTTTGAAGGGCACTCTGATTTTAACAGGAGAGCTTGTGCAGGAAATCAAGAACTTCCCTCCCTTGCGATCAAAAACCATGACCCTCCTTGAGCTTATCGCTTTTATTCATGAAAAGGATCTATCGGAGATCTACCCCAACTTTTGGACTGCACTTACTCCGCCAGTGACTGTGGCTCAAGCAGAGGAGAGCTTTCCAAGTCATATCTGAGATCAACCCAGAGGCGGTCTCGTCCAGGGAGTAAATCAGTGTAGAACCGCCACTGCACACAAAGGTTCCATGCGAGGAGATATCCAACCAACGAAAAGCAGGGCACTAGGATGAGTCAGACGTGTCTGGAGAGCAGAGGCAGTCTGGATAACTATCCGGACGAGAGTTAGGTATGGTTACATGTATAAAGCTAATGTATATTTTGTGCACAGTGTAAGCTGGGACTAAAAAGGCAGCAAGGAAGAAACACAGACATGACGGCACCCTGAATGTTGTAAAAAAAAAAATTCAGTCATTCAAATGCTTGATGAAGTTACATAGAAAAAAAATCATGTTTAATAAAAATGCCATGTTTAATAGTGAATGTACAGTAAAAGCATGTACACACATAATGTGATGCAAACTCAAACAACTGTGTGCGCATAAGAAAACCACTTGTTAGTGATATTAACTGGAAAAAAAAGACTTCTATTTGTTGGGGAGCATAAAGATTGGATTTTGGAGCAATCAAAAATGGTCATGTGGGCTGAAGAGCCCTGATTGACCCTATTCCAGAGTGATGGGGCACACCAGTCAACAATGGTACGAGGGGTTGGAGTCCTAGAAGACTCAGGACACAAGCCAGTCTATTACACGGCAGACACACACACTACAGGCAATTTGGAAATGCAAGACCTGCTCTGATCCCACCAAGCATGCAAACTACACTCACACAACCGTGCGAGGTGCGAGGTCACAGTGCTAACCACTGCACCACTATGCCAGCTATTCACATAAGATTTCTGGGATGTAGTTACAGTTTCAGTTCATCCAAAGGGTGTTCAGAGTGGTTGAGATTAGGGATCTGTGCAAGCCTGTGTAGGCCTTCAATACAACATTGGTAAGCCATGCATTCATGGGGCTTGCTTTGCACACAGGGACAATGTCATGCTAGGACAGGCCTCTTGGGTCCAGTGAAGGGAATTTGTTTATGCTGCAGTATATATAGAGAGAGACACCCTATGTACTGGATGTTACAAGGACTTAAGCTCCTTTTGCCTTGCAAAATATCAGGAATTTGATTAGGGCACAGGTAAATGGGTTATCTCTAAAACTGAAACTTATCTTGAGCCAAAGTCAGAAGAGTTTAAGTAATTCGTGCACTGACACTTTAGCCAGAACATCTACTGTATATCAGAACATTCAGAGCATCTATTGTTCTCTCCATCTGTCTATATATACTGTATATACATTCCTGGCTACCATTATGGTATATTTATACCTTTGAAATTTAAGTACAACCTATAGAATATATCCTGGAGAAAAATAAATCAATTCAAAGAGCTATGGACACTCATGCTACATAGAGGATGTGGCCATAAATTAGCAGATACCTCACCATTTGTTTGAACATCTCAGTTCAGATAAATTTTCCCTTTGCTGTTATAGTAACCTTTATGCTTTTGAGACAGTATTCCTCTAGATTCTGCAGCATAGCTGTGGGGATTTGTGTCCATTCTTTCACAACGACTATTAGTGAGTTCAGGCACTGATGTCAGGTTTGGATTTCTGTGGTGTAGTTACAGTTTCAATTTATTAGAAAAGTGGTCAATTTAGTTCAGGGCTCTGTGCAAGTCACCCAAGCTCCTACAAACCGACCTTGGTAAAACATGCCATCATGAGGTTTGCCTCATTAGGTCCACAGCATATAAGAAATTATAGACAGTTGTTTGCATACAATCCAGATTCTTTTAAAACTAAAAGACTTTCAAACAACTTGAGCCAATATTTTCTTTCACAGTAGAACATAGACAACATAATAAATGTTTAAACTGAGAAAGTTTTCAATGTTATGCACAAAACGAGCTGATTTCAAATTTGATGCCTGGTAGAAGTCTCAAAAAAGTTGGAATGGGGAAATATTTACCTTAGTGTAGCATCACCTCTTCTTTTCAAAACAGACATCTGGGTATTAAGTTTAGTAATTGCTGTAGTTTTGGTGCATTGTAAACCACGGCATGCTAAGTTTTGAGGTAAGAAGTTTCATCAATTTTTTTGAAGAAGCTTATTTGTTTTCATTTAAGTTCACTTAATATATAAGGACAATCTCAAATTAATTTATTTTTTTAATAAACTTTTTTGTTAATAATTAATAAACTCAATTAATTTAATTCTCTAAAATTAACCATAAAAATATAATTTAATACATAAAATTATTAATTCCCTAAAACATATAATTTTCTTTTAAAACAAAATAAAAGTAAAAAAAAAAACCCTTAAGAAATATTACCTCAAAATGTACATATAGGAACAAAATCTCATTCCTTAAACATTAGACATAAAGACTTTTCAACTCCACATGCAGAAGCAAATGTTCTACTTTGCAAAAGGAATTCAACATTTCAATCAAAATTAACATTCCACACTGAAAAAAATGATAATGATTAATATTTTTTTTATTTAATGATAATGATAATTTAATGACATTTTTATGAATGATAATGATAAATATATACAGTATTTTTACATTTCCCCAAAGCAAAATTTAACATTTATATTTAAGTTTAGTTTTTACCTTGAAAGAAACAAATTACGTTCATGTAGTATAATGTAATAGGAGTAGTGTAGTGCTAAAAGTAAGCTTTTTTAATTTTTTATTAAGTTTTTTTTATCTTTATTAAGTTAAAAGTAAGTACAAACAAAATTTTATGAATTATACGTAAAATCAATATGTAGTCTTTTTCTGAAATAAAAAATGTACTTACCTCTAAGCCAAAAAGGTTAATTTATGTAGAATGTAATAAAATTCTGACAACTTAAATCTTAATATGAATGTAACAAAAAACGTATAAAAAAATGGTAATAGTGTTTTTTTTTTGGTTACACTCATTAAAATTGTTTTGCTTTAGATCAAACTAATAAAATAGATTTTTTAAAGTTACATTTATAATTAAAGACAATAAACAAACAAGTTCTCCTCCAAAACATTTATTACCATCCTTGAAACCATACATTACTGTCACATCTGTACCACCGCAGTCCCGGGGGTTAAGATCTGGCTCGCCGGATTACTGAGCCGCCTCTTTTTCTCCCCCTGGTGTGTTTAACCGTTATGTTATAGTTTACTTGGATGATATCTTGGTATACTCACGATCATATGCTGAACACGTTCGTCATGTGTCCGCCGTCCTTCATCGCCTGCGCAAACACGGGCTCTATGCGAAGGCGGAGAAATGTGAGTTCCATCAGTCGGAGATCGCGTTTCTCGGGTATCGCATAGGGCCACAGGGGGTCGGGATGGAGGCGACCAAGGTCTCGGCGGTGCAACAATGGCCGGAACCTAAGTCAGTCAAGGCGCTACAGAGTTTTCTTGGGTTTGCGAATTTCTATAGGCGCTTTATTAGAAACTTCAGTCTAGTGGCTGCACCGCTCACCTCTTTATTAAAAGGGAAACCGAAACTCTTGAAAGAATTTTCTTCGGAAGCACGCACGGCTTTTCTGCGTCTGAAGAGGGCATTCACCACCGCCCCCCTGTTAAAGCTTTCGGACCCAGAAAAGCTGTTTATTGTAGAAGTCGACGCATCAGAGGTCGGGATAGGAGCGGTGCTGTCACAGCGTCACGGCCACCCAGGAAAACTCCACCCTTGTGCTTTCTTTTCTAGGAAACTAAGCCCTGCCGAGCGCAACTACGATATCGGTAACCGAGACCTGCTAGCAGTAAAAGCGGCGTTAGAGGAGTGGCGGCACTGGCTGGAGGGAGCTAGACACCCGTTTACATTACTTACTGACCACCAAAATCTCGAGTGCTAAAAGACTCAACCCTCGCCAAGCCCGCTGGGCGCTGTTCTTTACGCGTTTTGATTTTAAGATCATGTATCGCCCCGGATCAAAAAATAAGAAAGCAGATGCGCTATCTTGCTATTATCCCACACCACAACCAATAACTAATCCTGAAAAAATCGTTCCTGACACGATCATAGTAGTGCCTATAACGGGATCTAGAGGCGGAGATCGCCCGAGTAGCTATTGTCCGCCACATCGAGTGTACATACCAGTAGCACTCCGTGAAAAAGTAATAATAAATGCTCATTCCAATTTGTCCGCAGGTCATCCCGGCGTCACGCGCACTTGCCAGCTACTGGAACGACGGTTCTGGTGGCCTAAGATGCGGGAGACGGTAAGAACGGTGGTTTTGTCTTGTGCAGTGTGTGCGAAAACCAAAGATCTGCGTACTCAACCCGCTGGGAAATTAATTCCCCTGCCGATACCGAATTGTCAGGGGATACCACCAGAGGGCGCCAAAGCGCCTACAGACTCCATTTTGTGTTTTTGTTTTCATTTGTAGTTTTTGGTGGACTCAAATCCCCAGAATGCACCTCGGTCAGGTGATGTGGCGCTCACCTGAACTGAGGTTGCTAATTAGCTGTGCTCATTAGTTTTGTTATAAATGTTCCTGAGTTCTGTGAAGTCTTGTCTTGCATCTGTTCATCTAGGGTTACTGTTTGTCCTGGTATGTTGTTCCGCTCTGTGTTCTTCCTAGCTCTGTGTTCTTCCTAGCTCTGTGTTCCTCCTAGCTCTGTGTTCCTCCTAGCTCTGTGTTCTCCTGGCCTGTCTGTCTGTCTGTCTGTCTGTCTCCTAGCCTGTCTGTCTCTCAGTCTGTTAGTGATGTCTAGTTCGGTGTAGCTCCATGTTTAGTTTATCCTGTTTTCAGTTCATGTCTGTTCTTTTGGTTCCCTGTTTTGTTTTCAATAAATCCTTTTGATCACTTTCACCTCTGCTATCATGTCTCTCTTTCGTCCGGCAAGCAGTAACCGTGACACGAATAGACCGTGGTCTCACATAGCCGTAGACTTTGTAACGGATCTGCCTGTATCTCAAGGGTACACAACGAATTTGGTGGTAGTTGACCGATTCTCGAAGGGATGTCGTTTCATTCCGTTTAGCTCTCTTCCGTCAGCCCTCCAGGTAGCAGAAAGTTTATTCGAAAATGTGTTTCGCTACTATGGCATTCCGGAGGATATTGTTTCCAATCATGGTCCCCAATTTATCGCCAAGGTCTGGAAAGCTTTTTTCCAGAAATTGGGGACCACCGTTAGCCTAACGTCGGGCTATCACCCTGAGTCTCACGGACAGGCAGAGCAGACTGTACAAGAACTCGGGAGATACCTCCGAGCATACTGTAGTAGTCGACAACACGAATGGGCTGACTGCTTACTCTGGGCGGAATATGCGCAAAACTCGCTACGTCACTCCGCCACCGGCCTAACGCCGTTTCAGTGTGTGCTGGGACACTAGCCTCCGCTCTGCCTGTGGGATGCCACTTCCACCGATGTACCCATGGTGGATCAGTGGTTTAGAAGACGGAGACAGTATGGGAAGATGCGCATGCTAAGATCTCCCAAGCAGTTCGTCGATTCAAAAAATATGCCGATAGACGACGAAGGGAAAGTCCTCCGCTCCAGGTAGGCGATCGAGTATGGCTCTCGACACGGGACCTTCACCTCAGTCTCCCCTGCCGTAAGCTGACCCCCCGATACATCGGCCCCTTTCCCATCATTGCTTAGATTAATCCCGGGTCATTTAAATTACAACTTCCTCGTCATCTTCGCATTAACCCAGTCTTTCATGTTTCTCTTCTTAGGCCGGTGATCCGGGGGCCACTAGACGAAGGCACAGCTGAGCCTTCGCTCCCTGGAGCTGTGGAGATTGAGGGCACCCCTGCGTTTAGAGTCAGAACACTCCTAGACTCCCGGAGGAGAGGGGGTTCCCTCCAATATTTAGTAGACTGGGAAGGGTACGGTCCGGAGGAGCGAAGGGTTCCGACAAGAGACATTTTAAGCAGACAACTCATTAACGAATTCCATCAAGCTCGACCGGATCGCCCAGCACCGCGACTCCCGGGTCGACCCGCCTGCCGACAATCCCATCAGTTCGGTGGGTCCCAGCTCCCTCCGGTAACGCAGAGAGTGCGCTCTCACCTCCCTTGGGAAGCCGGTCCTACTGTCACATCTGTACCACTGCAGTCCCGGGGGTTAAGATCTGGCTCGCCGGATTACTGAGCCGCCTCTTTGTCTCCCCCTGGTGTGTCTACGTATGTATGTATTGCACAATTAGCACTTCATGAAGTTCACCTGTGTCCTCCTTGTGTGTCTGTGTAACCCCATGTCTGTTCACCGTCTTTCTTGTCTCAAGGGCTCTCTACACGTGTGTTAGTGTGCATACTCTCGTATCTCTTCCACTCAGGACTGAGCTGTGGCTGTCGAGCGAGACGCACCCGGGGAGGGTGCCATTCCGGAGCTAAGCAAGGTCAAGTTCACGGCTCTTTCGCACAACGGTGCATGCTGATTTAGTACGCCGTCTCTGCGCCATTTAGTTGCTTCAGGACTTTGTGACTCTACGTGCTCGCTCGCAGCTCCAGCCAGGAGCTCCTTTGTTTTTGTTTAAGTTCTTTAATTTATGTTACGAGAGCCATAAATAAAACTTCTTTTGAAACGAACTCCCTGCATCTGCATCCGCTTATTCGGAAGACAGGACAAACATGATAATTACCTTTTCCTTTTGTTGTACTATTAAATTATTTCTCCAATTAAAAGACAAAATAAATAAAAGACAAAGATTAAAATAAATAAAACACAATGCATTTTTAATAACTTAAGCTTAGGAACTGTATTAACATATTTGCTTACCATGGTAAAAACCTGACAATTGTTTGACAAACAAAGTGACAAATTTTATATTTTAATGTCAATATTGAATATGTTCCCTAAATATTTTCTGCAGGGCTACAAAAGTGTGTTTGAGCTCACCAGGATAGCACAAGTTAACACATAGATGAGGCCAAACAACATGGCACATTCATGTACAACTAATGTAAACTCACTGAGTCACAATCCCGATTTACTGTTGTGGCTGAAGACAGTCCTCTTCCTCCCTGAGGACAAACAGACCCATCGTGCACCTCTCAAGTTTTGTCTGAGCTTCAGCTTTCTTAACAACCTTATAAAAGGCAGGACATTTCTTAGACAAGTTGCGCTATTTGGCAAAACAGTACGTGTAAAAATCACGTAGCGCCCTTATGAGTGTAAAAAAAACACCTAGGATGAATAGGCCAAAACAACTGACATACATTTATACACACATCATATTACATTATATTGCCAAAAGTATTCGCTCGCTTGCCTTCACATGCATATGAACTTGAGTAACATCCACTTCTTAATCTATAGAGTTTAATATGATGTTGGCCCTTTGCAGCTACTGTATAACATCTTCAACTCTTCTGTAAAGGCTTTCCACAAGGTTTAGGAGCATGTATATAACTAATGTTAATATATACTATGATATATATATTTTAAAAAATGGCCCTGTGTAAAGGTTGTGCTGCAGCTGATAATGCTACTGACCTGGTATTTGTCAATATGAAGGGACAGGGGTAGTTGTGTGGTTTTTGGATGTTGGTATACTGATTGGAAGTTTTGAGCAAGGCTAATTTATCAATTCAGTAACATTTTTCAGTCCTAAGGTTGAAAAGCTTTATGAACAAATGCTTAGCAGTGCTTAATCAGTTGGTTCACATCTTCCAATAAATACACCATAATACATTTCAGGAGATACTCTTCATACATTCACCTCCAGGCTCTAGGCATGTAGAAAGACAGCATACACTAACCTGTGAACAAGTTAAACTAAAATGTTTTATTCTGTTAGCTACAGTATGTTTTAATTTAGTGCTGTCATGTGTCACGTCTTTCCCACGACCTGTTTATTTATTTATTTATTGATTTATTTAACTTTTTTCCCACGCTGTCACTTTCCTCACATGCTCATGTGATTTTCCCAGCCTGTCATGTATGCTTTCCCACGCCTCCGTTTCCGCCCCGCCGACGCACCTGTTTCTCATCTCCTCCTCTGATTATTCCAGTGATTTAAGCACGCGCTGCAGGCTGCTTAAATCGCTGGATTATCCTGTGTTTATACCTTGATTCTCTCGCGTTTACTTTCATTGTCTTCACGTTTACGACCTCGCTTTTTTTTTTCTCGTTTCTGATCTTCGCCTCTCGATTTGGTTTGTTCACTCGGCTATCTAATCTTCCGGTTTTGACCCACGCTTCCCCCTTTGATTTACGGCTTTTGTCTCGCGTTTTGGTTTCGTTTTCCTCGCTCCAATGACTTCCCGGTTTTTTATCTCGCGCCTTTTTTTGACTACTTTTTTTGACTACTTTTTGACTCACGTTTTGGTTTAGACGTTTCACGGACTGATTACATAGTGTTCGACACTTGCTTACGCTTCCCGACCACGCCCCCCGGATCATGTTACAGTCATTGGATTGGATTGGAGCGCCTGGATTCACCCCGTTCTGCTGCGTGCATGACAGAATAATCCAGCCAGCTATGAATCCAGCGGATACTGACCGTATGAGAGTGGCATTGGAGAGTCAAGGTGCTCTGCTTGGAGCTCATCAGCAGGAGTTACTCAGCACCAAGCAGTCTCTCGCTGACGTCACATGCTCCAACTCACCCAACCACAAGCATCAATGCAACAAGAGCCACGCCTCCCCGCCACTCCCATCTACGAAGGACATCCGGGCACCTGTCGCTCCTTTCTGTCTCAGTGCTCACTGATTTTCGAGCTCCAAACCTCCACCTTTTCCATGGAACGGTCCAAGGTGGCCTACGTCATCACGCTCCTGTCAGGACGTGCCCGGGAATGGGGCACCACGCTTTGGGATGCTCACGACCCCTGCTGTTCCAGTTATGAGAGCTTCGCCAAAGAAATGAGGAGAGTGTTTGACCGCTCGTGCCCTCCGTCAAGGCTCATGCTCGGCCTACGATTATGCCATTGAGTTCCAGACCCTGGCCCATTCCAGCGGTTGGAACAAATGAGCCCTGTGCGACGTCTTTCTTGAAGGTCTGACTGAGATACTCCAAGATGAGCTAGTCTCACAAGAGCTCCCTTCGTCCCTCCAGGAGCTTATGAATCTGGCCGCTCGAATAGACGCACGCCTCCGTCTTTGTAGGTCGGCCCGTCCTTCTCCACCCAGGGCTCTGCCTCGACCCTCTCCTCTGCGAGTTGATCCCCAGGAGGAACCCATGCAACTGGGCAGAACTCGCATTACCCCAGAGGAGCGCCACCGCCGCCGAGTGGAAGGAGCCTGCTTCTACTGCGGGAAACCAGGACACCTTCTCAAGAACTGTCCAGCAAAAGGAGACGCCCTCTAGTTCAGCTGGGAGCACTAGAGGGCGAGACTCCAAGAAGGATCCCAGACCAACGCCACCTGCTTCCTATCTTCCTGATCCATGAGCAGCAGACCCACCTAGTGCATGCACTGGTCAACTCCGGCTCAGATCGCAATCTGCTGAATGCAGCTGCAGCCAAGGCTCTA
This sequence comes from Clarias fuscus, assembly GCA_030347435.1. Classification (NCBI taxonomy): domain Eukaryota; kingdom Metazoa; phylum Chordata; class Actinopteri; order Siluriformes; family Clariidae; genus Clarias; species Clarias fuscus. The sequence continues at coordinate 8,971,525 of CM059208.1, forward strand.
GGTATCCCCGCGCTGCCCTTGGAGAAACACCTCAAGGTCCAGGCCCTCGACGGGAGTCCGCTCCCACCTATAACTCACAGAACCCCTCTCATAGGCCTAAGGGTCTCGGGCAACCACTCGGAACGGACATCGCTGTTTATCATGGAAGGATCGCATGCCACGGTCGTCCTAGGCCTTCCCTGGTTAACGCAACACAACCCACACATTGATTGGGCCAGGAACTCGATCATAGCCTGGAGCCCCGCTTGTTCCTCATCATGTTTACGAGCTGCCACCAAGCCATGCCTCCATCCCGCCCCCGTGGTAGAGCCACCGGACCTCACCCGTGTCCCTCCAGAATACCACGATCTCAAGGCAGTTTTCAGCAAATCGCGTGCGGTATCCCTCCCCCCCCCCCACCGCCCATACGACTGCGCCATTGACCTGCTACCAGGCACCTCTCCCCCCAAGGGTGTCTATACTCCCTGTCATCCAAAGAACGCCAAACCATGGACCAGTACATCGCAGAATCCCTCGCTGCAGGTATTATCCGCCCTTCCTCTTCTCCGGCAGGGGCTGGGTTCTTCTTTGTGGCCAAGAAAGATGGTTCCCTTCGTCCGTGCATTGATTATAGGGGCCTTAACGACATCACAATAAAGAACCGGTACCCTCTCCCTCTAATGTCAACCGCCTTCGAACTTCTTCAGGGGGCCAGGTACTTCACCAAGCTCGACCTGCGCAACGCATATCATCTCGTCCGAATTCGGGAGGGTACGAATGGAAGACAGCTTTCAATACCCCAACGGGACATTACGAATACCTGGTGGTTCCATTTGGACTTACGAATGCCCCCGGCATTTTTCAGTCCCTAATCAATGATGTTCTCAGGGATCTCCTCAATATCTCAGTATTCGTATATCTCGACGACATCCTGATTTTCTCTCAGAACTCAGAGGAACACCAACACCATGTTCGGCAGGTGCTGCAGAGGCTGCTGGAGAACAACCTGTTTGTCAAAGCTGAGAAATGCGAGTTCCACACCACATCTACCACGTTGGAATTGAAACATTTACTTTCATAGTATGTGGTTAGGTTCAGTTTTCTCCAATTCTATTGTATCATTTCTATTTAAAAAATTATCCACATAATGTTTTTATTTGTGCATTCTGGTACTTAACAATTTCTGCAGTATGGGTAAAATAATCCTCTTTCAGAAAAGCTAATAGACCTGTAAACACAAACGTGAATAAAGATTTTATGTTTACTTTTAAACTTCATTCATGACATAGTAATGGCTAAGCCCAGCTTCTTGTTGGTCTGTGTAAACTCTAGCTGAAAGTGGAACCCATTAATCCATGTTACTACTACCAAGCAAATTGGAGGTTTATGTTTATTTTTTTTTTTTACTGTTTGTGTTTTATTTAACATTTAATTTAATTTACAGTTGACTTGTGGACTGTTGCACTTTTACTTGTAGTAACGTTGAATCAAAGTGTCAAAAATTGCTGCCAGTGTTAGGGATTATATTCTGAAAAACGTGTCATTAAGTGTTACCAGTATGTAACTTTGCTAATGCCCCGTTTCATATGAGGGAATATAGTTTTAGCGATATTAACATTTCATTACTTACACTTTAGTAAGTCCAGAAGATTTTAAGCATAACTAAAAGTACACTACGAACAGCACTCACTGTTTGGCTTGTTTTATATTTAGGTTACTTTCCTATTAATTTTGATATCGTTAACCAACGGTAGGTACTTATAATTAATTTCATGTAATTCGGAACAGCCGTCTTAGCGTACAAATTTCAGCATTTTTTTAAAATAACCTTGTTAGTTAGCTAATGCTAGGTAATATAGGTGTAGTTAGCTAGTAATCACGGACACAAAACTCAAGAGGTAGCTAGTAAACATGGACGCAAAACTCAATCTACAAAGTACTTGTTCCTGACATAAATCATTAATTTGCTCATGGGAGAGACATAAAGAAATTACATGTTTGCTTTCTTACCTGGTTTAAGAGAGTTTTCTTTATCACTAAATCATTTTTAAGGGTCAGCAATCGGAGTGCTAGTGGCTTTAAATCATCTAAGCCCAGTAACACCTTTTGAATGAAGTTGTGAGACAGCTCTTTTAGATAGTCCAGATGTAATGAATATAGATGTGGCCATTAAAAATACGGGTTTTGAGAAAAGGGATCTCATGAGGTGCCGCAGCAGTGCGTGGGAAGCTGTGAACATGACGTACATTACTTAAAGGGGGCAGTCGTGTTTGAATCTCAGGTATTCCGTGTCTACCGAAGCCGATAATGTGTTAATCTCTCTTAGGTGCCCAGTGACAGCAAGCGACAGAGCTCATAAATGTGTCAAGATCAAACTGTAAATACTGATGTGTATTTTTTCTTTATTTTCTGCTCCCCTGTTGCAATAATGAATCTTCTTTGACTGAGCTTTCTCCATTCATTATTATTATTAGTAGTAGTATTATTAGTAGTAGTAGCAGTAGTAGTAGTGCTGTAAATCTATTATTATTATTATTATTATTATTATTATTATTACCTTGGCTTTTGAATACAATAAATGCTACATGATTAAACTCTATGCAAATATGTGAATGTCATTGTAAATACTGACATGACAGCTTTGCCAACACTTTTTTTCTCTTTAAAAGTGTTTTTGTAAATAAAATGCTGTTGAAGCAAACCAGAAAAAACTCTTGTCTCCACATGCGTTGGAGTCATATGGAAAGTCAGATATTTACATCGAATTTAAGCAAAGTTAACGTTAACACAGTGAACCTTTTAGATTTTATCATGTGTAATAAGAAAATCCAGAAAAGGGTTTTGTGTCATCTTATACTTTGTTTAATAACTGAAATAAATTAAACAAAATTACCATAAAATTCAAACATAAACCGATGTAAGTCTGCAGTGCTAGTGTTTTCGCATTCTTTTGATACGAATGAAATGCAGTAGGCTGTTATGATCATCATAATTTTCTTTAATTAATAATGAAAACATTTTAAAAATGTACATTTTTACATTCCAGTAGCACATAGTGCATTGTACGCAGTTTCAGTCAAAGCGCACACGCTGATTTGAACGTGAATAAATAAACAGACAGGATCAGCTGTAAGTTTCCATCAACTTGTTTTGTGGTGAAATTAGAAGTCATCATCTTTCCAAAAGGTTTATAGCCAAATAAATGTTTATTATATTAATGTTTAAAAAAAAAACGGACATATGTCAGATTCTCGTCTCCTCATGCACTGGAGCCTATGATAGGTGACAGGGTTAGTCCGGAGGGTGTTTACCTCACCTCCAACTACCTGGTTCTGTATTTGCATTTGAACGTTGTCTGACATTGTCTGACACTGAGAGCACGCAGTGTCTTATAAACACCCGAGAAACCGGAAAACATACTGATTCTGCTTGGAGTAAACCGATTTAATTATTATTATTATTATTATTATTATGAAATGTAAGAATTTATTTTGGTTCAATGCCAGCCAAAGTGCGAACGAATAACGAATTAAGAAGCCCCGATTATACTGCATAAATATTATTTAGTACAACAAAATAATGACGTGGGCCAGCTCGCATTCCGTTATAGACAGACCATTAACAGCTGGTAATATACAGGACCAGGCACATCTAAAAACTCGCCTATCATTAACTCACTTCAAATATAGATAATCATCTGAAACATGGAACTTTACGTAGTGCGCTCTGACTGCATTACTGGTGTGACGACAAAATGTTATGATTTTGTAAAATAAGGAAAGCAAACAGGTTGCACTATTCCGTACTGGGTTCTGTGAATTTGAGCGTATTAAAATATTAACCGAAGCTCTGTGTATACTTGCCTCACAGAAAAATATATACTTTTTGAACAATTTTAAAAATAAATAAATAAAACTAGTTATTGCATTATGTTTCAGAACATCCTTAATTTACCTAAATTTACCTTAGTTTACAGGGGGATAATTAAGAATCAATGTTAATATTTTAAAGGGTTAATGTTATGGCGGATGAATGTATGTTGTCAAAGTATTTGTGGACATAACATTAGGTACTAAAGATAAATCAAGGATGTCTTGAAACATAATGCAATAACTAGTTTTATTTATAAATTTATGTATTTATTTATTTATTTGAGTATTCTACTGCTACCAGGCAAACACTGTAAACGTGTTAATGTTTTATAACATTATAACATTTTTACATTCCTTTATTTGTTTTTGATGTCTTTTTCCACAGAAAAAAAAGAACTTTGGCGTTAATAAAAGATTACATGGGCAATTCCTTATAGAGCTAATGGTCCACTTTAAGTTAGAAACCTGCTTCCCAGGTATTGATGTGTCAGCTGTTCACACCCATACACTCAGATTCCTCACACAAACAAAGGGCTACTTTGAGAGACAAATACAGCATGGTTTCTAAAACATTCACTGAAATGAAATTCTTATGCACACAAAAAATTAACTACACAGCAAAAATATGTTATATTGTATTATGACTTGAATAAAGCACCTCACATCGGATCGTTCTGTTCCGTTGTAAAAGTCAGCTTTTATTTAGCATGTAGCCTATACATTTGTGTTTGTTGCACTTCTGGAGGTGTATGTCTGCATTTTTATCGATAAATCTGGTCGTCTCTGCACACGCATTTATCAGAATTTTGTTTAAAATGCTGCCTTTTGTAAAGTGAAAGTACGAGTCGCGGGTTCATACATACGGATGAGTAGCTTTATGTCAGTCATAAATTCCCAACCATATTCAAGCTTTATTTCCAGCTGTGGTCAAATAATGGATAAAATAATTATTCAATACTGGACACAAACAGCAAAATCGTCTCGATTTAAATAATATTTATTAGAACAAGCTCAATAAGCTTAGCTGTAACCCTGTTCCCTAATAAAGCAGGAACGAGATGCTGCGTGAAAACGCTATGGGAACATTTCTTTGTTCTCCAGTTGTGAAGCCTGTGTGTATCAAAACACCGAATATTTCAGCTTATAACCTCAGTCAGGTGACGTCACCCGATAAGGTGCACCTGCAGGTTATAAATAGGAGTGAACCGGAAACATTCTCAGGTCAATTTTGACTGAAGGACATCCAGGCACGCCAGCAGTGCGGCATTGAAGTGCAGTATCTCGTTCCGGCTTTATCAGGGAACAGGGTTATAGCTAAGTAACCCAAGACGTTCCTTTTCAAAAGCTAAACTCGATGCTTCGTGAAAACGCTATGGGAACGAGAAGACCAACGCCGCCACACTGCAAGAGTCTGGACCCCCAGGTTGTGTAGCGTGTGCGCACCATAGCCAAGGAGCTCTCAGACCTAGCTCTGGGATGCTGACTCGAGGATCCGTGAGCCTGGAGTAGCATTGACATCCAGGCTATCAAATCTGACAAATGTATGCAGAGAGGACCAGCCTGCTGCATCACACACCTGCTGCAAGGGGATGCCTCTTAACAGAGCAATTGATGAGGCAATCCCCCTGGTTGAATGAGCCCTGATTCCCAGAGGCGAAGTGTGACCATGAGCCTGCTAGGCTAGGGCAATAGCATCTCTCACCCAGTGTGACAGCGTTTGTCTAGTGGTGGCCGGCCCCGTTTGTGGCCCCCATGGCAAATGAAAAGCTGCTCTGACTTACGCCACTGGCTAAGGCGGTGGAAGTAAATCTGAAGAGCACATACTGGACACAGTAAGTGAAGTCTTTCCTGGTCCGGAGCTGTGAAAGGTGGAGGACAGAAGGCTTCGAGAACGACTGGGGGCATGGTCGAGAATGGAACCTTCGGAAGATAGTTCGGGTGAGGATGCAGAATAGCTTTGATTAGCCCAGGAGCAAAGTCTAGGCAGGATGACGAGACTGACAGAGATCCCCAATCCTCTTTGAAGAAGTAATAGCCATAAGAAAAACTATCTTAAGAGACAGAAGCCTGACAGGTGCTGACTCTAGTGGTTCAAAAGGGGTGTCAGCCATGATGGGACCGTCGCTTTAGTGGGCAAATAAAATGGGCAACTAAATGGTCATCGGTCAGAGCATGCCAAAATAGCGGCTACGTATGCTCTGAGAGTACTAGGGCATAAGCCAGAGGACAACTTTTCTTGCAGAAACTTCAGCACTGAAACAATCTGGCAGTGGACTGGGTCTACATGTCTTGCCATACACCAACTTTCAAGTACACTCCATTTGAGGGCATAAGTTTTTCTAGTGGAGGGAGCCCTGGCATTTAGAATGGTTCCATGGAATGGAAGACCAGCATCTCTTAGTTGGTCCCCTTCAGGGGCCAAACGTGAAGATTCCAGAACTCGGGCCGGGGATGAAATATTGTCCCCTGCGCCTGAGACAGAAGAGCCCTGCTCACTGGAATCACCCAGGGTGAGCTTTCGAGGAGAGATATTACCACACTCTGGTCAGCCAATGGGGCGCTATTGATAAGAGGCGCAAAGGCTCCTGTTGGCGGACCCTTGCCAGGACTCCTAGGAGCAGAACTATCGGAGGAAACGCATAAAGGCGTAATCTGGGCCACATGTGGGCCATCGCGTCCAGACCCAGGGGAAATGGAGAAGGCAGAGAGTAGTAAAGGGGAGGCGAGGCGAAGAGGTCCACCTCTTCTAAATAAAATCTTTTCCAGATTTGACTGACTACTTCGGGGTGGAGTTTCTATTCCTTGATGAAGCTTGTCTGGATAGGAAGTCCACTCCTACATTCCAAGATGTGATCCAAGATGGCGCCAGTGTGGTTGGCTGCCATCACGACTGCTCCGACCTATTTTACCTTGTTTTTCGCTTTTTAAGTTAACTTTCAATAACTCTAAACCGGCTAATTCATCACCATTTAGTGCATTAGGTACAATAGAGATACTTGTATTTCTATTGGTCTACAATGTACTCACAATTCGATGTTTTTAACTCCGGCTCCGAGCTGGCCGAGTGAGATCGCGAAGCGCCGGCCCCAAGGGAAATGAGCCGGCGTCCGGAACAGGCTAAGAGCCCATGCACACCGCACACCTCTGCCTAGCATCCTGCTCGCCAATGTCCAGTCCCTGGAGAACAAGCTCAATGACCTCAGGGCCACGGTAAAGTTCCAGAGAGACATTCGGGACTGCAATCTTCTCTGCTTCACCGAGACATGGCTGAACCCAGCGGTGCCATCCAGCCGGCCGAGTTCTTCTCGGTTCACCGCATGGACAGGACACGGGACTCGGGGAAGACAAGGGGAGGCGGCATGTTCTTAATGGTGAACAGCACGAGCATTGTTCCTCTTACACGAGAGGGATGTTGCGCGCTGAACGGACCAATCAGTGGCCGCGCTACAGGACGCACTCGATGATGCAAACTGGGACATGTTCTGTAACAGCACCAATGACGTCAACGTGTTTACGGAATCAGTTGTGGGATAGTTCGGGAAACTAGTGGATGATACTGTACAGAAAATGACCATCAGAAAGTTTCCCAATCAGAATCTGCGACGCTCTAAGATCTCGCACCACTGCCTACAACATCGGGGGGCATGGATCCATACAAGGCTGCGTCATATAACGTCTGGAAGGCGGTGAAGGAGGCGAAGCAGCATTACGGGGAGAAACTAGAGTCACAACTCCAACAGAGTGACTCTAGGAGCCTATGGCAGGGACTAAGAACAATAACGGACTGTAAAGCACCAACATCTGGTATGACAAACGCAGACATGAGTCTGGCAGACGAGCTGAACACATTCTATGCTCGCTTTGAGGCTGCAGCTAAAGACGGTAGTGATGCTAATGCTAGCGGCGCTAATGGCTGCAGACAGGAAGACACTGCCAGCAGCGGAAACGTGTTCATCATTTCCGAGCATGACGTGAGGAGAGCCTTCAAGAGAGTGAACACCAGAAAAGCAGCAGGACCAGATGGCATCTCAGGTAGAGTCCTCAGAGCCTACGCAGAACAGCTAGCACCTGTGTTCACAGAGGTATTCAACCTCTCCTTATCTCGGTCTTTGATCCCTACATGCTTCAAAGAGTCCATCATTGTTCCTGGTCCAAAGAAACCCCATCCTGCTTCCCTCAATGACTATCGACCTGTAGCCCTCACATCTGTGGTGATGAAGTGCTTTGAATGGCTGGTCAGAGACTTCATCATCTTCTCACTACCTGACACACTGGATCCACTTCAATTTGCTTAGTGTTCAAACCATCAAGATCATGAAGGACCTCAGCCAACCCAACAATGGACTGTTCTCTCTGTTGAGGTCAGGAAAGCGATTCCGCTCACTGAAGGCCAACACAGCAGGCGATACGGTCTCTTAATCAGTACACCACACAGTACTGATCCACAATTATCCTGATCCATATTTATATTTATATACACACATGGACAAAATTCTTGGTACCCTTCGGTCAATGAAAGAAAAACTCACAATGGTCACATAAATAACTTTAATCTGACAAAAGTAATAATTTTTTAAAAATCTATGAATGTTAATCAATGAAAGTCAGACATTGCTTTTCAACCATGCTTCAACAGAATTATTTAAAAAAATAAACTCATGGACCAGGCCTGGACAAAAATGATGGTACCCCTAGTATTTTCAATACTGAAAATAATGTGACCAAACGGACATAATTCAAGGTGTGTCCACTAATTAGCATCACAGGTGTCTACAATTTTGTAATCAGTCAGTGGACCTATATACAGTATAGGGCTCCAGGTAGTCACTGTGTTGTTTGGTGACATGGTATGTACCACACTCAACATGGACCAGAGGAAGCGAAGGAAAGAGTTGTCTCAGAAGATTCGAAAGAAAATTATAGACAAGCATGTTAAAGGTAAAGGCTATAAGACCATTTCTAAGCAGCTAGATGTTCCTGTGACTACAGTTGCACATATTATTCAGAAATTTAAGATCCATGGGACTGTAGCCAACCTCCCTGGACGTGGCTGCAGGAGGAAAATTTATGACAAATCAAAGAGACGGATAATCCGAATGGTAACAAAAGAGCCCAGAAAGACTTCTAAAGAGATCCAAGGTGAACTTCATGCTCAAGGAACATCAGTGTCAGATCGCACTATCCATCGTAGTTTGAGCCAAAGTGGACTACATGGGAGACGACCAAGGAGGACACCATTGTTGAAAACAAATCATAAAAAAGCCAGACTGGAATATGCCAAACTACATGTTGACAAGCCACAAAGCTTCTATGGACAGATGAGACAAAAATGAAACTTTTTGCCAAGGTACATCAGCTCTATGTTCACAGACGGAAAAATTAAGCATATCAAAAAAAGAACACTGTCCCTACTGTGAAACATGGAGGAGGCCCTTTTATGTTCTGGGGCTGCTTTGTTGCATCTAGTACAGGGTGTCTTGAATCTGTGCAGGGTACAATGAAATCTCAAGACTATCATGGGATTCTAGAGAGAAATGTGCTGGCCAGTGTCAGAAAGCTGGGTCTCAGTCGCAGGTCATGGGTCTTGCAACAGGACAATGACCCAAAACACACAGCTAAAAACACCCAAGAAAGGCTAAGAGGAAAACATTGGACTATTCTACAGTGGCCTTCTATGAGCCCTGACCTCAATTTTATTGAGCATCTTTGGAAGGAGCTGAAATATGCTGTCTTGAAAAGGCACCCTTCAAACCGGAAACAACTGGAGCAGCTTGCTCATGAGGAGTGGGCCAAAATACCTGCAGAGAGGTGCAGAAGTAAGGGGGAGCGAGGGAAGCGCCTGTCGTTAGCATCTTGCGACGACATGACGGACCTAAAGTGGGACCCAAAGTCAGAAACCGCGGTCTGAACCACATAGAAAGTGTACGAAGCCCCTGGCGCATAACCCTTATTAGCCTCTGGGGATTGGCCCATGAGTGAAATCCCCTGGCTCTTAGCCACAACTGAAAACGCTCTCATGTGCAGAAGTCCTAAAGTTATCACGTGGACGCAGCTGCCATGAGACCTAGGATCTCTGAAAGTGATGAAAGCTTGATTTCATTCAGGGTGTTGGAGGATGGGTTCGACACGAGCGGGAAACAGCTGTACCCGCCTTGTGATCAAATCCCATGTGACACCCAAATATGTTGTCCTCTGAAAAGGAAAGAGAACGCCTTTCGTGGCATTGAGTCTCAATCCTAAAGAATGGAGATGAGCTAGGACGACATCCCGATGTCGAAGCGCTAGCTACTAAGACTGAGCCAGGATCAGCCAGTCATCTATACAATTCAGAATACGGATGCCCTGGAATCCTAGAGCCAGAGCTGCATCTGTGCATTTTATATATGTGCGGGATGACAGGGCTAGGCCAGATGGAAGGACCCGATACTGGTAAGCTTTGCCCCCGAAAGCAAACCTCAGGAACCTCCTGTGTTGTGGCAATATTTCTATATGAAAATATGCGTTGTTCAGGTTGACCGTCACAAAACAAACCTCTGGTTAAATTTGAGAAACAAACATTTTGGCTGTCAACATTTTGAGGTTCAGCCCAAGAAGATGTAAAATTGGACACAACCCCCCATCTCTCTTGGAAACCAGGAAATACTGACCTTAGTAGCCTGTCTGGCAGGGGAACTTGTTCTATGGGCCCTTTACCCAGCAAACTCTATAATTGCCAAGTTTCATGGTTTCATGGAAGTGGAGACCACACCATTGGAAACGCGGAGGACGATGTGCAATGGAGGGTGGGGTGTTCGGTGTCCAGCATCCTGAACCAAGGCAGGAAGGAATCGAGCACCTATTTCACTTATTTTGTACAATATTTTCCCATCTTAGGGAGGTTTTCAGTGTCTAAAATTGCAGCTGAGTTAGCGTCACTCTCAGATCTGTGTATTTTTTTATACAGCCTTCTCCGGACGTTCTGAAATGTCTGTTAGAAGAAAATCTATGTCTTAAATCAAAATCAAGATGAGGTCTGTATTTCTTTCAAAATTACTGTTATCAACTCTTCTACTGTAGTTGGGTGTGTAGAAAAGGTCATCTTGTGGGCAATGTCAGACGTAATATAAACTCCTAATAAAAGCCACCTAGCAGACCAATAAAACAAGCTAAAAGGGTAAGTTACAAAACTGAGGTAACCCTTCTTCAAATCCCAATTGCAAATATTCGTCCCATCAATTGTGGTTCCAGATGAACAGTATATAATGTTACTATCAGTCTTCTGTTCAATGTACTGTTTTGCCACTTCAAGTGGTGTTGAAACTAAAAGAGATGTAATAGTTGATGTCTGCAAATGTGGTTTGAAGAATGCTGGAGCTCCGATAAGCCATCATATGCTGCTGTTCCCAGTGTTTTTGACACATTTTTAAAGTTTTGTGTATCATGAAAAACTTTTTTTGAAGAAGCGGTGTTTGCCTTTAAAATGCGTGGTCCATAAATGTACAAGAAGTCCAAAACATCTGATCAGCTCTGGGTAATGTCGAATGTAGTGATGCTTTGGCCGAAGCTTAAAAAGTCTGGAAATACTTCAAGAAGACTTATTTTTCCTCAGTTCTACACTGTAGATACTGAATCATCTCTTCAGTAAATGTTGGGGATAGCACTAACTCCAAAATGTCTTTCAATTCCATTAATACTGCCCATGCACCATCTCCCTCAGGTACTGCACTGCCAACCATAAATGGAAGCAGCAGAAGTAATGCAGCATGACCTATGGTCATTTTTGTGGTATATGTTTTTGAAATTGTCTTTGGTTTATCAGCCTTGTCTGTATGTTGCTATGAGAATGATTCTATTTTCCTGTTCAAATAATTGAGTGTAAAGTGTTTCAGACAAAGAATTTCCTGAATGCATAAAGCCAAATCTAGTGGCACAATACAGTACCTTCAAGGAGGTTGTGGAGAATATCAGGGGAGACCGGTGAATACTATAGCTTTTGTTTTAAGATACAGTCTCCTTTCACACCACAGCTACTTTCCCTATTCTAACTCAAGACTAACATGCAGCATCGACTCAGCAACGTCATGCAATTGCAACTGGACTTGAGTAGCCAGACAAAATCTGCAAATCTACTCAGAACAATATGACTGCATAAAGTTTGCCAATCTGTAAGATGCAAGATGTTCTCCAACAAAAAGAACAGTACCTTTAACAGACTGACCAAGAGACTCATTTTGTTATCATTTTCTTATAATTTATCTACAGTATGTCTTGCAACAAAGGGCCAAGAAGACTTTCATAGCCACTTTTCTGGACATCAGAAACTTTACACAGCACTGCCAGCTGTAACACAGCAAAGCTGATCAGTATTTGCTAGGAAGATCAGCAAGTACTGAGTACACTGAACAGAATTTGTGTATTTTCTTTGAAGAGCATAACGGATTTGCAACTTCTCTCTCATTAATGTAAAACAGCAATGGCAATCTAAACTCAGCTGATGCTAACAACAGCTTACTTTCTTAAAAATACAAACCATCTAGATGATTTTTGTATTGACTGGATTGTAGAGAATGTGCTTCTTGTATTCGGTCAAGTATATCAGTATGTTTGCACAACAACTGAATCATGGGCAGTATAAGAACATATACAGCTGTGTGCCCAGGTGCTACAACATACTGAAACGGCATAACCATGGGGTAGTTTCTCTCAATAAAAGTTTTCCACCACTTATTTGAAGATAATTCTGCTTCTTTAGTAGTTGCACTGACAGAAACACTAATACTGTCCATAAGAACACTAATAATTTCATCAAGAGCAGCTTCACTTAGAGTATTGCAATGTCTCTTTAATATGGCATTTACTACCTCTCTCAGCAGAGGTTTCGACAAAGAAAACAGCTGAGACAAATGTTCTACTATTTCCTGCGTAACTATATCTGACACATGAAGTATAGCCTGCATCTTCAAAAACAGATTAATTGGCCCATGTCACACTAAATATCATCATCAACATTCAACATATCTGTGATCTTAGATTGTATAGGATCCTCATACACAGGCTCTGCAGCTACTACATAATCAAAAATGTCTACCTAAGTTAAACTACCATCTATTCCATGGGTCCTGCTTTTGTGCGCATTAAATTAGGAGTAGATATTTGTGCTATACCTACAATTCTTTTCGGGGAAATTATAATTTCATGAGTGATAATCAAACGACCTCTTACATGACCAAAAAGAGTTTTCTTAGAAAAAAGTTGCTTGCGCCCACATAAAGGACATTTGTACAACAGCTGGACTTCTTGACATGCATGCCTCTTATCCCTCTCATTATGAAATCATGATGCATGAATTTTCAGTGCATTGAATGAAAAGAAAATGTGCAAATGCATGAGTCATAGAGACATGGTAAAGGGCTAAGCTTTGAAAAATGGTTGCAATTCTTAATTTTACTTACATGAAGGTATGCTCTTACAACCTGAACACAAATGAATATAATGTCAGACGTACAAAAATGAGGTACTGTACATCTGGCATGAATACAACTAACTTAATTCTAAACATTGGTTAAAGTAAGAGCGAACAAAAGAGTCATTGACCTTTTTTTCTGTAACTGAAAAGCTTCTATACAAGTAACTGTGATAACCAAAACAGTCACAATATCAGCAAATATAACAGGTCTACCCCCAAATTATAGTTACATTTAGTTCACCCACAATACACAGCAAACAAAAATAATATTACAATATGTAAACTGTTCCTGATCATACAAAATAATGTAGATCTGTTAGCGAGAATGTTTTGTGAAGTAATTACCAAATTAAACCGCTAAACAAACTGCAGCAACCTCAGAAATGATGGCCGATATTATTTCCAGAGAAACGTGTTGAGGCAACGGCTCCTACATGTATTGTAAAGGGTCCTTTAATTACCGTTTCAAAATGATGCCACGCGCATTTTCAATATTAAATCTGCTGTTAAGTGTAGTATTTTATGTAAAACATTAAATACTCTGACATGATGCTGTTGATAGTCTAAATGTTGACTATTTCTATTATACAGATTTTTTACCTACTGTATAAGTTTTACTTTAAGTATAAGTGCATTTGCTATTCAATAATGCGATAATGCAACCTGCGGATTAAAGACAATTATTCACTGTTTTTACTACTACTACTACTACTAATAATAATAATGATGATGATGATGATGATGATGATGATAATAATGGTAAGTTTGGAAATGAGATTACATCATTTGGAAATTATAATTAAAAGTTTTAAGTGGACTGAACTGTTAAACTTTAAGTACAAGTAACTTATTTTTAATGAGTTTGTTTAACTGTTAGGGAATACAGTGTGCTGGAATTTGGTCCCATTCTTGCCTTTATAGGTTTCCAGCTGCTGAAGACTACATGCTCGTCTTTGACATTTTTTTCGTTTAATGATGTGCCAAATGTTCTCTATAGATGAAAGATCTGGACTGCAGGCATGCCAATTCAGCACCCGGATTCTTCTATTACGAAGCCACGCTACTGTAATAGCTGCAGTATGTGGTTTTTCATTGTCCTGCTAAAATGGCCTTCCCTGAAATAGACGTCGTCTAAAAGCTTTATATACCTTTCAGCATTCATAGTGCCTTCCAAACATGCAAGCTGTCCATACCATATGCTCGTATGCACGCCCATACCATCAGTGATGCTGGCTTTTGAACTGAATGCTAAAAACACGCTGGAAGTTCTCCCTCTTTTTTAGCCTGGAGAGCGCGGCATCCATGATTTCAAAAAAAAAAAAAGTCAAATTTGGGCTTGTCTGATGATAGAACACTTTTCCATTTTGAAATAGTCGATTTTAAATTAGCCTTGCCCACAGGAAACTTCTGGACCATGTTCACATATGGCTTAATTTTTACATGATAGAGCTTTAGTTGGCATCTGCAGATGGCACGGCTGATTGTGTTTACCAACAGTGGTTTCTGGAAGTATTCCTGGGGCCATTTGGTAATTTTAATGACACAATCATGCCGATGAGTAATGCAGAATCATCTGACAGCCCGAAGACCACCCGTCACAGAGATTTCTTCAGTTTCTCTGAATCTTTTGATGTTATGCACTGAACATGCATAGCGAAGGCGATGTCCGAAGAAGTAGTTTGCTCTGGTCCCATCCCAATGAGACGTGGCGACATAGCTTACAGCAGGTTATGGTCGCTGAACCGCTGGATGTCCAGGTGGTCCTCCGAAAACAACGTGGGCTTCATAGACAATTGGAAGATCTTTGAGGGCAAAACTGGCCTGTTAGGGCGGGACGGTGTCCATCCCACTCGGGAAGGTGCTGCTCTCATTTCTTGCAGTATAACACATAGTCTCAGAAGAGGCCTAGTTAATCGGTGACAATCCAGAGCCCAGGCCAGGGAGCAGACAGACAGGCTAAACCAACCGTCTGCTAGCTGCGGAGAGTCGTCACTCAGGGTTCATTATATTGAGACTGTGTCTGTTCCCCGAGCTAAACATAAATTTAGAAAGACTCAGAAAGTCTGTTTTAGTAATTTAATTAACATAGATACCACAAACTCAGATCACACTGAATGCGCAGCCGGCACCTCTGATCGGAAGCTAGGACTGTTAAATATTAGATCTCTCGCATCTAAAGCAGTTATTGTTAATGAAATTATCACAGATCAGGAGTTTGATATCTTATGTTTAACAGAAACCTGGATTAAACAGGACGAGTATGTAGCTCTAAATGCAGCTAGTCCTCCTGGATACAGCTACATACACCAGCCTCGGCTAACTGGTAGAGGAGGAGGAGTCGCAGTTATTTATAACGATAATCTGTCTCTCGTACAAAAAACACAGTTTTAAATCTAATGCATTTGAAGTTCTCTATAGTAACATAAGTCAGCTCAGTCGATCCCGCTACTCATCATTTACAGACCCCCAGGGCCGTACTCGGAGTTTCTCTGCGAATTTGCAGATTTCCTCTCAAACCTTGTTGTTTCTGTAGACAAAGCGTTAATTGCTGGAGACTTTAATATTCATTTTGAGAATCCAGAAGACCCTCTGAGAACAGCATTTATGTCCTTACTGGACTCAGTATGAGTAAATCAGTGTGTAGTAGGACCCACTCATAAAGCAGGTCACACTTTAGATTTAATATTATCCTTCGGATTAATTATAGGAAATATAACCACAATTCCACAGTCTGAAGTTATCTCAGATCACTACCTTGTCTCGATTAAAGCGTGTTATAGTAATAATGTATGCAGCACAGCACCGCGCTTCACCTTAAACGTACATTTACATCAAATACCGCACAGAGCTTTATCAATAATCTTCCAGAATTATCAACTTTGATTGGATCGCCATCTGACTTCACAGAACTCGAACAGGCGAATGAATATCTAGAGTCAGCACTTCGTTATAGCTTAGATAATGTAGCTCCAGTTAAAAGGAAAATGATTAGAGATAAGAAACTCGCTCCTTGGTATAATGACCACACACGTGCTTTAAAACAAACCGCTCGAAAATTCCAACGTAAATGGCGCCAAACTAAATTGATAGTATTCAAAATAGCTTGGAAGGAGAGCATCCTGAACTATAAAAAAGCTCTCAGTGATGCTAGATCAACGTATCTCTCCACTCTTATAGAAAATAACAAAAACAACCCGAGATTTTTATTTAATACCGTAGCTAACTTAACTAAAAACAAGACCACTGCAGAAATCTCCACAACAACATCATGCAGTAGTGAGGATTTCATGAACTTTTTCAATAATAAAATCAAAAATATTAGGCAAAAAATTCAGGCTTTCAAAACAGACAATTTAAATAATTCAGATGATCTAACCACATCACATCAGAACTTAGAACACTTTACTCCCCTTGAAGCGAGGGAACTAATTTCACTCATCTCTTCTTCAAAATCGTCAACCTGTATATTAGATCCTATACCGACACATTTTCTCAAACAGATAGTACCAGCAATAATAGAACCCCTGTTGAAAGTAATTAACTGTTCACTCAGTAGTGGGTATGTCCCCAAATCCTTTAAATTAGCCGTTATTAAACCGCTAATCAAGAAACCTGACCTTGACCCCTGTCTGCTTTCTAATTACAGGCCGATATCAAACCTTCCCTTTATCTCCAAGATTTTGGAAAAGGTAGTATCACAGCAGCTATGTTCACATCTACACAGAAATAGCATAAATGAACTGTATCAGTCAGGATTTAGGCCTCATCACAGCACAGAGACAGCACTTGTTAAAGTAGTAAACGACCTCCTATGGGCCTCTGATCAGGGTTGCGTCACTATACTTGTGTTATTGGACCTCAGTGCAGCGTTTGACACCATTGATCATAGTATTCTCCTTCACAGATTAGAAAAGGTAGTAGGAATTAAGGGAACTGCCCTCTTGTGGCTCAGATCCTATTTGACTGATCGTTATCAGTTTGTAGATTTAGATGGTGACCATTCCTCATGTTCTCAAGTGGAGTTTGGTGTTCCACAGGGCTCAGTTTTAGGCCCACTGCTTTTTTCCCTTTACATGCTTCCTCTGGGCAACATAATTCGTAAACATGGTATTAGTTTTCATTGTTATGCTGATGACACACAATTATATGTCTCAGCAAAACCAGATGAGAAAAACCAGTTTGCTAAAATCGAGCAGTGTGTGCAGGATATACGAGATTGGATGTTAATTAATTTTCTTCTGCTTAATCCTGATAAGACAGAAGTTCTGGTCATAGGACCACAAGTAGCTAGAAGTAAGCTTTCTGATCACACTGTAACTTTAGATGGCCTTTCTGTTCCATCAAGTGCAACAGTAAAAGACCTCGGTGTGATTATAGATTCCAGCCTTTCGTTTGAAGCTCATGTAGATAATATCACCAGGATAGCTTTCTTTCACCTTAGAAATATTGCCAAGATAAGAAACATATTGTCACTAAATGATGCAGAAAAACTAGTTCATGCTTTTATCATGTCTAGGTTGGACTATTGTAACGCCTTACTGTCTGGTTGTTCAATTAGGTGTATAAACAAGCTTCAGTTAGTACAGAATGCAGCAGCGAGAGTCCTCACTAAAACCAGAAAATACAAGCACATCACCCCTATCTTATCTACACTGCATTGGCTCCCTGTGAAATTTCGCATCGATTTTAAGATACTACTTTTGACATTTAAAGCACTAAATGGTCTCGCGCCACAGTATTTGAGTGAACTGTTAGTGTCTTACGATCCGCCACGCCTACTTCGATCAAAGAATGCAGGCTGCCTGTCAGTACCACGTATTATTAAAACTACAGCAGGGGGCAGAGCTTTTTCTTACAAAGCCCCGAAGTTATGGAATAGTCTTCCTATTAATGTTCGGGACTCAGACACAGTCTCAGTGTTTAAGTCTAGGCTAAAAACCTATTTATTTAGCCAAGCATTTTTGTAAATAGATTAACCTTAGGTAAAGGAGCAGATCTGGGGGACTCATAGACGTAGAGTATTCTGGTGAACTGGTATGTTTAGATGCTGTCCTCCCCACTCTCATTGTTCACTCAGGTTTGTTGACGGTGAGGTGATTGGTTGCTTTACATCTCAGGGAGCCCTCATGTTTGTGTTTCCTTCTGGCTCTCCCTTTTAGTTATGCTGTTATAGTTAGTCCTGCCGGAGTCTCTGCTTGCACTTTGCACTAAATATACATTCACCTATACATGTTGGCTGTGACCATACCTAACTGCCATCTCTCCTTATTTTCTGTTCTCTCCTTTTCTGCTCTCTCCTCTCTCTCTCTCCCCCTCTTCTTTCCCTCTCTATGTCTCTCTGTCGAGCTATACATGTTTCGCTCCTGAGTTGCCAGTGATCCAGACCCCTCTGCCCTCTGGAGCCGTCTAACCCATCCTGGAGTCCTGCTTCTGGTTGGAGATCTCGTCGCATGGATGCCCCGTGTGGTCTGCTTGGATTCGTATGGTGGCTAGGGGTGGTTTCCATGAAGACTGTCCTGTCATCGAGTGATGCTCTGGGGACCTGTGACTTCAGTTGTTCGATAACTCAGGACCGGAATCCCCTACAGTCTACCTGAGCCTCCGGGAACAAACTGGACTCATTTTAATTTTAAAACATCTCCTGTTATACTGAACTTCCAGTCTTACACATTATTATGCTGAGCAATTCCTGCTATCCGTTATCACCCAGATGAGGATGGGTTCCCTGTTGAGTCTGGTTCCTCTCAAGGTTTCTTCCTATTACCATCTCAGGGAGTTTTTCCTTGCCACCGTCGCCCTCGGCTTGCTCATCGGGGACAATCTTGTCATTTTGATTCATATACATTGCATAAAAACTTACTTCTTTTTATTGTGTAAAGCTGCTTTGCGACAATGTCAATTGTTAAAAGCGTTATATAAATAAAATTGACTTGACTTGACATGCTGAGATTTGCAAAGCTTTTGCAATTTGACATTAAGGAATTATTTTTTTTCCACAATGTTTTTAGGCATTCTCTCACAGATTGGAGAGCCTCTTCCCATCTTTATTTCTAAGAGATTCTGCCTCTCTAAGCCATCCCTTTTATAGCTAATCATGTTACAGACCTGATGCTAGATGTTCTCCCAGCTGAATATTTTGAATTTTGTTTGCTTTTTCAGCCCTTTGTTGCCTCGTCCCAACTATTTGGAGACCTGTAGCAGGCATCAAATTTGAAATGAGCTCATTTAGTGGATGAAAGTGCAAAATAACATATTGAATAACATATTGGGTCATGTGATTTTAGTTTTCACTTTATTCAAATAAAAAAAAAAAACATCCCAACTTTTCCAGAATTTGGGTTGTAAAATCTATGTGCAAAAATCTAATATTTTCATATACAAATCATGTACTGGAAGTTAAGTGCATTAGCCTTGCAAAAAAAAGCAAGAATTTAAATACACCGCAGGTGGATGGGTTATCTCTAAAAGTTAAACTAATCTTAGGGGAAAAAAAACAGGAGAGTTTTATTTATTATATAATTAGTAGTGGTTAGTATTATATAATTAGTAGTGGTTAGCACTGTCGCCTTGCACCTCCAGGGTCCGGGTTTGATTCCCGGCTAGGCTCGATTCCCATCCCTGTGTGCATGGAGTTTTCATGTTCTCCCTGTGCTTGGTGGGTTTCCTCCAGGTAGTTCCTCCCATATATACAGGACAATACATTTTTTGACAAATGTAGAAGCAACATAAATGTTCCAATTGCTTCTTTCCCAACCCAACTTTTCCAAATTTTGTCAACACAGTTCTTCTAATACCAACAAACAGAAGAGCAGGGAATTGGTCAAAGAGTGACTATATGGAAAGATAATGGAATAAAGGAACTTAATGTGTGTTTTTTATGTACACACTGAGAAGCTTTACACAATAGAGATGTATATGAGACAACAGAAATTGAAATATCAAGACTCAAGAACTTCATTGACGTTGTAGCCGCACCCCAAACCTTCCACTATTCAATATACTAGTTGACATGCAAATAATGTATAGCCTGCAACCAATGTAGTATGTGCACGACTTTAAGTACGTCACAGGGGAGGGCAGCAAGAACACAAATAAGGTATTGTAAAGGATTCTTATATGTTTGGTAGCCTATATACTTACATGCATCAGTTTGTGTTTCTGTTATAAAGCATCAAGCTCTAAGTTGAAGGTAAGCAAAAGTTCATCATCTTATACTGTTGCTGTTGGTTGTGTGGTTTGTTCATTGCTTTGTACTGTGTTGATAAGTATTTTCCTTTACTTACAATGGTATTGTCAAAATGAAATAGTAATAGAGCTTTAACAAATTTATACACCAAAACTTTGTTACTCTGTTGCATTTATAAGCACCAACCCTTGATCCCTTGATTATCACATGTGGTTCAAGAATATAGTCTTTGTACACAAATAATACATCTATTAGTAACTAAAAAGTATTGGTGCAGTACATCAAATGATTCTTTTTATGATTAAGAATTGTTTTACCATAACAAAAAAAATATTTAACGCCTTATTGTTATTGATTAGTTTAAAGTTATATATTACTATCTTTAATGTCTATTTGAATGTCTGTGATGTACGCAAATCCATTGTCAATTTGATTAAGTCCATTTATGTATGAGAGGTTTTACTGCAACATGAGAACTCATGCTTTGATTGTGTTTTTGTAATGAATCATGCTAGTTAAAAATTTAAATGGTAGTTAAGAATTAAAATTTTAAAAGAAACATGTTTTGAGCTTGCTCACACATATAACATTGTTATCTTTATAAAGCTTGTTGAAAATAGTAAGAAACATTACAAACTTACAATAAAGTTCAGTTTACAATGCATCAGCATTTTTTCATGAACAGTGTATCATCAGAGCCTCTACGATGTCATTGGTTCACTGCTGGTGAAACAGCAATTGTAGACAGTTAAATTATCAATGACTATTAAATATACTCTATAATAATCTAAAGAGCAATAACAGTAAAACTTAATATACAGTATTAATTTAAATGTTTATGGACCTGACTGATAATAGCAAAAATAATATAGATGTACAGTATATGACAGGTTTCACTGCAAAATGCAATAGACACTATTTTCAGACTTGTACTCAATTTGACAATTTATTTTTCACAATAAGCACCCTCATTTAATACCAAAAAAATAATAATAATAACAGGCTAATCAGACCACTTCCTTCTTTCACATGGTCAGTAAAGCAAAATCACAAGCTGGCAAAGTAGTGACTTGGGAAGCATGTTTACAATCTGTCACTGCCTTTGCATTTTTTGGAGAAAGGATGTTCACAGTCTGTTATTGCCATTGCAGTTTGGTGGTGCCAGAATGGTGAATATGTATTAATAGCCACATAGAAAATGTTATATCTGCTAAACTGTTTTAGAAATATATGTCTAGACATAGACATAACGAATGAAATAAGATTTTAGTACAACTTTGAAAAAAGCAAAAGCATAAACAAAAAAACATTACACAAAAAAAGAATAAGAAAAACATACTGTACAATAGACAAAATCCCCCATTCTGCTAAATCTATTTATTCTGCTTAATATTAAGAAACGTAATTGTATCGCTCCAACCACAATCCTATTCTATGCAGTTTCTCCTTGCAAGGTAAGAAAACGTGAAAGAGCAAAAAGGGTTTTTAACCTTACGGCAGTTTCTTGTATTAAATACACTTTTTGAAAATATTTTACTTAATTTTATTTAAATTATATTTTAATTTAATATTATTACTGGGTATACTATAATTCATTATTAATTTGTAATGGATTATGTTTTTAGATTACCCCAACACAATTGAGTAAAATTAATTGGCTTCCACCTAACATTTAGATGATTACTTATGTTATTTCTAACCATAATTTCTTTCTTTTTGTATTTCTCTTTTTGAGGGTATATACATGGTAAATGAATTTTATCTAGTGCTGACATTAATTTTGTGCTGCACAGTTAAAAAAATAGACACAAATATTTTTGCACATGAACAGTCATTGACATGGACACTTTATGTTTGACATTCAGTCTGCTGCTGCTGCCACCCAGCCTTATGCACATTATTATTGTACATGTTAACCACTGCTCATCTCTACATGTTTTCCTTATACATATTTACTGTGTTTGATTTGAATTCATTAATATTTTATTTCTGTTAGTTATTTGTATTTACACATCTTATACTTGTTCTTATTCTATGTACACTTTATCTATATTTCCAAACTTCAATTTCAGTTTTAGTGCGAATCTGATTTGACTTTGTTTTGTTTTTCTGGTCACTGGCAGTCGTGCAAACATTTCACTGCACTTCATACTGTCATGGGTCTAGCTGGTGGTGCTGTCTAGACCCGGCTGATGTAGTTGCCGTGGGCACATGGGTGGTAGGCATGAAGGCAGAGTGGTGTGCAAACAGAAAGAGTCTTTATTTAAACAAACTCAAAAACAGACAAACGAACAAAGAAACAACAAACTCAAACTAAAACTAGGGCTCAGGAAAAACACAGGGAAAGGCGCGCTGACATGGGAACCAGGAACTGACATGGGAACCAGGAACTGACATGGGAACCAGGAACTGACATGGGAACCGACAGAGAGAACTGGGGATGAGGAAACATGGAGCTGAAGCTAACTAAGACACATAGGGGAACTAGAGACTGGAGAGACAAGAGAGACAGGGCTAGACAGGACTGGAGACTAGAGAGACAGGACTGGGGACTGGAGAGACACAGGACAAGACATGGGACAGGAGACTAGGAGCACAGAGACTAGAGACAGGAGACTAGGAGCACAGAGACTAGAGACAGGACCAGGAGGACAGGAGACTAGAGACAGGAGACTAGAGTGACTGGGTTAGTGGTTAATTGGGTTAGTAGCTACATGGAATGCTGGGGACACTGGATGCTGACCTAACCAGGTTAGTATCTAATGGGGTTAGTGGCTAACCGGGTTAGTACTGACCTAATGGTGGGGAACTGAATACAAAAGGCAAAGCACACATGAGGCTATTCCAAACTAGGGGCTAACCCTGCTAGCAATCAAGGCCTACTAGCGGCTAACCCTACTAGCGGCTAGACCCTCATGTGGCTACACAAAACTTAGACAAAGAACTAGAAGACAGAACAGTACTTACACAGGAGGAGACACAGCCTAGCTAAACACTGAACAGAACAGCTCCATGAATCCATCAACACAAGGAACATGAGGAAAACAAACAGTAGAGCCCTCTTTAAACAAAGGTAAAACAATATAACTAAAATATAAACTTAAACAAACAAAAAGGAATGCCCACATGACGGTAGTTACAAAAACAAACAGACAAACATACCAAACAGACAAACAATGCTCGACGCAGTTTCCCAGAACAGACTGCTACTTATAGAAGCTTTAACGAGGCACCTCAGCCCAGGTGAGCACTCATCACCTGACTGAGGTGCCTTCTGGGAAACTGAGTCAACCAACAAGAACTACACAAGACAGACATGAACAGTGACCTCTAGTGGAGGTTCCTAACACATACAGTGTATGGTTGTGTATGTGACAAAATTTAAGTTTAATTTAAATGTATATTTTTAAACATTAGAATTTCCAAGGTGGGGCCTCCAAGTTTGTTTCCCAAAAAAGTGCTGGGAAGAAATGTATTCATATTCAATTTATTCAGAAATGTATTCATATTCAGATAACAGATCAGTTGTAGAGAATTCCCCACCATGGGGGTGGAAAGAAATGCCACTTGTAAAAATGCAAAGTCTTCCCAACTGTTAATGTTTGTGTAAATTCTGACCTGTTTGTTCTAGACTGGCTTTTCTGTAAATGATCATGCTTGGTATTTTGCTCTTTTGGCTTTTATCTGCATATATGTTTTTATTTACTTTGCTAAATTTTAAATGTCTTATACTGTAGTAGTAGGTAAATCATAATAAATAACTGAAATTAGTGATTTTTATTTTGCAGTTGTTAAAATTAAAGTACAGAATTACTAGGCACAATACGAAAGTGTAGTTGTAAAGTACAGTGTAGAGGTGGAAGTCCATATAAGGCACAAAGAAAACAATTTGTAAACATGCATAAAATTGATGCTGCCAGAACCATACTTTCACAGTTTGAGTTCTGTAATATGCCTGTTTCGCCAAACAAATGACGAAAATAAATATGACAACCTGTTCATTCAGTACATTCAGGTCATCAGCTGACTTCATTTTATTGCCTTATAACACTGCTGAATCTAAACGTGACCAGCAGAAGCAACCCCAGATCATAGCACTGCCTCCAGCGCCCTGTACAGTTTTTTTTCCCTTCCTGATTAGTCTCACTGACAAGTGGGTTTCTTATGGCCACACAGTTGTTTTGTCACAATACCGGTTCTTGTCACATTGTGCATGTGGAAATGCTCGTACTTTCACTATTAAACATAGCTGTGATTTATACTGTCCATTTTGTTACCATGCAATTAAGTTACCTCCATTCAAGATTTTTTTCTGATCTCATTTATTCCATGAAGTTGAAAGTTCACTACAGACCTTACAGGTTTTAATAATGTGTTAACAGTTCATAACCCAATTCCAGTCTTTTGAAACATCCTTAAATGTTTTTGGTGTTTGATGAAAGGCCATTAATTTGACTCTTCTGAAGTGGTGACTTTTTATATACAGTCTTATGCAAAAGTTTGGTCACCCCTTGATACTGTAAATAACAGATTTTGGTGTTCCCTTTCAAAAGCTACACTCAATGCTGTGTGAAAACGCTATGGGAGCATCTCTTTGTTTCCGGTTGCGAAGCCTGTGTATGTCAAAAGCGCCGAATACTTCGGCTTATAACCTCTGCCAAGCATGACGTCACCGAATAAGGTGCACCTGCAGGTTATAAATAGGAGTTAACTGGAAACATCCTCAGATCTTTTTGTCTTCAGGGCCGCTTTGTGTTTGCGTGTGTGTGTGCAACAGAATCACAGTAGGAGAGAAACTTTACTTACCGATAATGGCAAGAGTTGGTTGGAGAGATGCGTGCCTCCGTGTGATTTTCTTTTGGAGGGCGATCTCCACGACTTTCTTGAGTGCTTAGGTTTCAAGGAAAGTGCAAGCATTGTGATCTCCCTATTAAGGCACTTCGCGCGGTGCATTCCTGGGGCTCGGGTGCATATGAGACGGGATTTCCCCCTTTCTCTCTCGCTCTCCCCGGATCAGAAAGTTTTTAGCGTTTGCTTCTCAAACGCACTCCGGCGCTTCTTGTGAGCAGACGGAAGAGATTCCTCCCTTGCTTCCATGGACATAGCGTGCCTGGCAGACGCGCATGAGACGGGATTTTCCCCTTTCTCTCGCGCTCTCCCTGGATCAGGAAGTGTTTAGCGTCTGCTTCTCAAGCGCGCTCCGGTGTTATGCGCTAACATGCCCCCCTGCCACAGATTGCCCCCCCTACATAATCTCCAACATGTAATTATGTTATAATGCTTATTTTATAATCAAATCCATTTGGTCTAATTTGTCATTTCTAAATCATAAACCTATACATTTCTGTTCTAATATAATATTCGACGGAGATTATGTAGGGGGGGCAATCTGTGGCAGGGGGGCATTTTAGCGCATAACACTGGCGCTTCTTGTGAGCGGGAGAAAGAGACTTCCTCACTTGCTTCCATGGAGATAGTGTAACAAACCACTTCACATGCACCCACACACCCATAGTCTGTCGCCTTAGCAGCCAATTAGACTCCTTGAGCTCTCGTAAAACAAAGTCTGTACAAAAGCGATACCGTCCCGGGACGCGCTTTGCTATCCTCCGGACGCACGTCCTCTTTAATGGCGGCGCGGCGGACGCCGAAGATCCTCTCCTCGCAAGCGCCGTCCGAACACCGCACATGCTGCGCTGACACGCCAGGGAGCGGAAGATGCAGGAGGAAGAGAGAGAAACAAAAAAAACCCTCTTGCGTAACCACAGCAGGAGGAAAATACATAAATAAAACACCTACGTAACAAAAAGCCGCGGCGGGCCTTGCATAACATACATACAAAACATACCATGCATACTCACATGTGGATTTGGACACTCTCTGTCCCGCATTCGGGTTTACGCTATTCCCCACTCATTCACCATAATCCTTGTTTGTGAGCATTAGCCGTCAGGTTGCCGCTATTAGCCTAGCTTAGCCTCTCTTCTTTTATTACTTTGACAGAGAGGTTTCCCACGAAGCCCCTAGTGGCCGGGAGCCCATAACCAGGCAACAGCCTGTTACACCAGCGTGCCGATCGGGCAGACGCGCATGGAACAGAATTCCCCCTTTCTCTCGCGCTCTCCCCAGATCAGGAAGTTTTAGCGTCCGCTTCTCAAGCGCGCTCCGGCGATTTTTGTGAAGGGGCCAAATAGATTTCCTCTCTCGCCGCAAAAATAACTAAATAAATAAAGGGAATTTAAAAAAAAAATTTTAATCCCCAAGCGCTCAAAGTTAGACGACAGGTTTCTGTCGGGTGGCCAGGGGAGGGGCCTCAACGAGGGTCCCCCCCCCCCTTTTTTTTGGCGACCTCCATGACAAGTTAACTCTTTCATGGAATAAGCCTTATTCATCCCCTGTTTTATGATGATACCCCAGATTGAAGAGACGCTTGCGAGCTATCTCTCTCCTGGGAGCTCATCCTCCCTGAAAAAGCCCACAATGCTCACCAAGCCATGTAGACTAACATCTTCATTGGTGGGGAAAGCTTTTCAGGCAGCGGATCAGGCTGGTGCTGCTCTGCACACCATGACAGTTTTGCAGGCATACCAAGCTCACCTGCTAAGAGTTCTGAGCACTGGCAGGTCTATTGATGGCGCCTAGCCACAGATTTATTTCTCTGTGCTACCAAGCAGATGGCCCATGCTATCGGCCATTCTATGGCTGCCGCGGTCACCACGGAGAGACATCTGTGATTTAATCTCACAGGCATTGAGGTCAGGGATCGCGTTTTCCTCCTTGATGCCCCCCCTCTCGCCTTCCGGCTTCCGGCTGTAAACATCGCCGCCATTAGGTTCGGGAGGCGAAGCTCTATAAGCAGACCTCTGTGAGGTTTCTCCCCTGCCGTGCTCAGGAGTCGGGACTGTCGGTCACCCAGTCCTGACCGCGCTTCGCAATCCGCCTCAAAGAGAGAGAGAGAGAAAAAAAAAAGCACTGGACCTGAGAAGCATTATCTCCGCCAAAAAGGAAGTCCTGAGGTTGACGTGTTAAAATTCCAATAAGGGATAAAGACTCCTCCCTGGCACCCTATGGGGGCGGTTGTCTAATCTCCACCACCACTGGTGTTTCGGGAAGCAGTGGTCTCCAGCGAAATGTTAGGTGCTCGGTTCCTTCCTGCCTTGTTTCAGGATGCCGGACACCTAACACCCCCCTCCATTGTACATCGTTCTCCGCGTTTTCAATGGCGTAAAGGGCGTGGTCTTCACTTCCATGAAACTGGAGCAAGCACATCTGCTGACTTGGCAGTTACAGAATGAGTGTGCTGGCAAAAAGGGGCCATAGAGCATGTTCCCCTGCCAGACGAGAGATGGGGGCTTGCGTCCAATTTTACATCTTCTTGGGCTGAGCATCAAAATGTTGACAGCCAAAATGATTGTTCTCAAATTCAACCAGAGGTTTGGTTTGTGACGGTCAACCTGAATGACGCATACTTTCATATAGAAATATTGCCACAATTCAGGAGGTTCCTGGCGTTTGCTTTCGGGGGCGAAGCTTACCAGTATCGGGTCATTCTATCTGCCCTATCTTCTCACATGGCACAGCAATTGCCTCGAAATAATGGCTCCGTTTCTGGCCCTGAAACACAGCAGTTGAGAGGCTACCATGTCCTAGTGCGGGTGGAAAAAACTGTGGTAGTATTGTACATAAATCGCAAGGGTGGACTGTGCTCGCGTCACTTGAACAAGCTAGCGCACAAGGTTCTGCTTGGGACAAGTTCCTGTCCCTCAGAGAGATTTACATTCCGGGGCACATGAATGTAGGAGCGGACTTGTTATCCAGACAAGCTGTGACACATGGGGACTGGAAACTCCACCCCCTTTACTACTCTGACTCCTCCAGCTCCACTGGGTCTGGACGCCATGACCCACACGTGGCCCAGATTACGCCTTTATGCATTTCCTCTGATAGTTCTGCTCCCAGGAGTCCTGGCGAGGGTCCGTCAACAGGGTTTGCGCCTCTTATCAATAGCGCCCCAGTGGCCGACCAGAGTGTGGTTCCCGGATTTAAAATATCTCCTCGACGGCTCACCCTGGGTGATTCCAGTGAGGAGAGATCTTCTGTCTCAGGCACAGGGGACAATATTTCATCCCCGGCCCGAGCTCTAGAACCTTCACGTTTGGCCCCTGAACGGGACCAACTAAGACATGCTGGGCTTCCAGCCAGCATAATTGAAACCATTTTAAGTGCCAGGGCTCACTTCATTAGAAGAACTTATGCCCTCAAATGGAGTGTATTTGAAAGTTGGTACATGGTAAGCATGTAGACCCAGTCCACTGCCAGATTGTTTCAGTGCTGGAGTTTCTGCAAGAAAAGTTGTCCTCTGGCTTATGCCCTAGTACTCTCAGAACATACATAGCTGCTATTTCGGCATGCTCTGACCGATGGGGTTTCTGTGGAAAAGCACCATTTAGCTGCCCGTTTTATTTGTGGAGCTAAATGGTTGAGGCCACCCACTAGAGCGACAGTCCCTTCATGGGACATAGCTATCGTATTCGAAGGCCTGGCTGACACCCCTTTCAAACCACTAGAGTCGGCGCCTGTCAGGCTTCTGTCTCTTAAGATGGTTTTCTTATGGCTATTACTTCTTTGAAGAGGATTGGTGATCTGCAGGCTCTGTCAGTCTCCCCATCCTGCCTAGATAGTTAAAGCTATTCTGTCAAAGCTATTCTGCATCCTCACCCGAACTATCTTCCCAAGGTTCCATTCTCGTTCTCAAAGCCTTCTGTCCTCCGCCTTTCACAGCTCTGGAGCAGGAAAGACTTCAATTACTGTGTCCAATACGTGCTCTTCGGATTTACGTCCACCGCACTAGCTAGTGACGTAAGTCAGAGCAGCACTTTATTTGTCATGGGGGTCGCAACCGGGGGCCGGCCGCCACTAGACAGACTCTGTCACAATGGGTGAGAGATGCTATTGCCCTAGCCTGTGAGGTGTGTGGTCACACTTCGCCTCTGGGAATCAGGGCTCATTCAACCAGGGGGATTGCCTCATCAATTGCTCTGGCAAGAGGTGTCGCCCTGCAGCAGGTGTGTGATGCGGCAGGCTGGACCTTTCCACACACGTTTGTTAGATTTTATAGTCCGGATGTCAATGCTACTCCGGGCTTGTTGATCCTTGAGTCAGAGATGTTCCCTTTCAAAAGCTCCACTCGATGCTGCATGAAAATGCTATGGGAACGAGAATACCAACGCTGCCGCACTGCAAGTGTTTGGACCCCCAGGTTGTGTAGCGTGTGCGCACAATAGCCAAGAGGGTCTCAGACATAGTTCTGGGATGCTGACTCAAGGATCCACAAGGCACCTGCTGCAGGGGAACGCCTCTTGCTTCCTCGTGTTTTACATTACATGCAGTTTGTAATTTACTTACAATCGTACTTTTAAAATATAACCTACGTATCTATAATATAAGCATATTTAACTACTTCAGCAGTGAATGAGAAATTTTGGTCTGGCTTTTAGATAAAGTCCTTATTTGATATAATTTTATAATTTAATTAATTATCTTGTTATAAATACAATTCTTATTCTTTATATTCTTGTTGAATACAGTCCTTCAGAGCTAGCACTGTGTCAGAATATTCTGATGAATCTCTTCTCACCTTTCATTCACCATAGGTAATTATTTTTCAAACTGGGTGCACTGTTGGCAAATACTGTAGGACGGTTTTAGATGAAATAGCAAGACAGAGCGGACTTCTCTGCCTAACCTTTATTTCCCCAGAAAAACATAAAATAGATAAATAAAAAAAGATTAATGATAGCAATTAAATCAGACTTCATAGTTGGATTTGATACTGTTTGATTTTGATACTTTTCTTTTTATTTACTCAGAGGTGGAAAGAGTACTAAAATTTTGTACTCAAGTAAAAGTACTGTTACTTCAGTGAATGTTTTACTGAAGTACAAGTAAAGTTACCATTATAAAAATCTACTCAAGTAAAAGTAAAAAGTAGCTTATAAAAAAATTACTCAGAGTAAAAGTTACCAAGTAACAGGAGGAGGTTCAGATTCAGGGTGGACCCAGGCCAAAAT
Organism: Clarias fuscus; assembly: GCA_030347435.1. Classification (NCBI taxonomy): domain Eukaryota; kingdom Metazoa; phylum Chordata; class Actinopteri; order Siluriformes; family Clariidae; genus Clarias; species Clarias fuscus. The sequence continues at coordinate 9,002,077 of CM059208.1, forward strand.
AATTACCAAAATTGTATTTATATTTAGTAGCTAGATTACCTGCGAAAAAAAAAACACACAAACAAAAATACAGGTACTTTCCCTGACTCCCTAAACTAAAAACAGTGAATAAATTCCCTCTTCCAAAAAATAAGTGGCAGCCACGACGCCTACTACTGGTGAGTGCACAAACATACAGTGAAATTATTTACAAATATATACAAAGACCAACCAAAGCAATAATCAAAGTCAATTGGAGGCAAAAAGTCAAAACCAGAAAACACAACCAAATATCAAAACGCCAAAATCACAATCTCTTTCCTCTTTCCCGCGTCTCTCTCCGGTTTATATATGGTCGCGCTGGTTGATGATGTCACTCTCAGGGCAGAAGCGACCGTGTGGAAGGTCAGGTAGATGCCGATGTGGGGACAGTCAGAAAACCTGGAGTGGAGTCTGAAGGGCGCGCGACCAGGACACGATACACATACACGAGCACAACGAAGCATGTATTATTATTCTTTTTGCATTTTCATTCATTTGTTTTACTCAGTTGCGAATATGATTTAAAATGTAGCAAATTACAATACTTCAAACAAAACATACTTAAGTAAAAGTGAAATTACAGATTTTAAAAACTACTTTAAAAAGTAGAAGTACACAAAAAAACTACTCAATTACAGTAACGCAAGTAAATGTAATTCGTTACTTTCCACCTCTGTATTTACTGTATGGACAGTTGTATTATGCTTTCTCTGGGAATAAACAAACCTGGTAGATTGTCTTGAAAGTCTTGGGTAGTGGTGGACTGGTCTTCTGGAGCACCATGAAAGATTCTTATGCACACACAAAAAAATAAACTTCACGACAAAAATATGTTCTATTATATTATGACATGAATAAATCGGCTTACATCGGAGCGCGCTGTCGTGTTAGAATTTTTTTTGATAAATAAAAAAAAAATCAGCCTTTGTTTATCAGCCTTTTGATCAAACCGCTGCCTTTTGTAAAGTAAAAGTGCGAGCCACGGGTTTACGCACACTGATTTTAAATGACTTTTAGATTAATTTTAAAGACCGATTTATGGCATCTGGAACAGCTGGCACTGTTCTTATATTGCTCTTCGTCAGGGTAAATCGTTCAGTGACAACCCCATAAATTTTCATGTACTGTAAAACAGGTACATTTGTATGAATAAACCGAGATGCGTGATTCTTAGCCCCTCCCACGTGAAAAAGGCGAATTCAGGGAAAGTCTCTGTCGCAAGAGGTTGTGCGCAGAACAATGAGCGTGTACAGATTCTAAAATTGACATTGTTACTGTTTAATCGCGTGGGTCACTATTGGACAGAACACGCACTGGGTTGCAACGAGGTGCAGAAGTCTCATTGACAGTTACAGGAATCGTTTGATTGCAGTGATTGCCTCAAAAGGTTGTGCAACAAACTATTAAGTTAGGGGTACCATCATTTTTGTCCAGGCCTGTTCCATGAGTTCATTTTTTTTTATAATTCCGTTGAAGCATGGTTGAAAAGCAATGTCTGACTTTCATTGGTTAACATTCATAGAATTCTTATTTATTATTAATTTTGTCAAATTAAAGTTATTTCTGTGACCATTGTGAGTTTTTCTTTCATTGACCGAAGGGTACCAACAATTTTGTCCACGTGTGTGTGTGTGTGTGTGTATATATATATATATATATATATATACACACACACACACACACACATACATACTGTATATACAAACTTTTATTACAAAGCTTATGTTGTTGGTTGACTACTGTGGACACTGCAGTCTTACTACCAATGGCAGTAACAGATTGTAACCATCCCTTTTCTTGGCTTCACCATTTTCCCCTAATTTCAATGAATGTATTTAATCACTATTTCTCCTGGCAGGAATCTGTATTTGGTAAATAAAGTGTACTCGGGGCGCCGGACAATGAGTGTCCATGTAGGTACGTAAATTTTTGAAAAGCATGTGACTTGAGGCTGAGCTCTAATTGGATCTTTTCAAATCATCCTTGGGGTGCGCCCCGAACCCTCCCAACTTTGGTTCTCAGCGAATCAATATTATTTTTAAATATTTGGCCTCATGTGATTGGACCATTCTCAACGAGTCTTTCCAGCACTTCTTATGGCAAGCGAAGCTGGTTGACTGGATGCGATGTGAGTCATGCCTTTATTTTATACTAGTAGTAATGATGCTTAATCACCTGATAAATGGCTTTAATTTTGTTTGCGCCGCCACTTTATAGAAAACCGCTTGAGTACCAACTGTGTATATGGTGTATATAGCACAAATATATACTTGCTGAAAACACTATTTTTTTTAAGTGAAAGCGTAAGCGATGTGAGCAGCCATTCGTGAAAATACTTATTCAATGCTGGACATAAACAGTAAAAAAGCATGATGGTTATTTTTATTATGATTTATTATTACATAACTTTTTTGCTGTTTGTGTTCTCTGCTGAATGATTATTTGAAACTGATGCGCTTCGAGTGGATTCAGGCCACGAGTCATTTTTCTCATACAAAGATTATTACGTTATGTGCGGTCTGAGCTTCAATTGACATTGTTACATTTTTTTAATTACTGGAATGGAAGAGATGGAAAGTTTCCTTGTATTGTTTTTAATCGCTCTATACACAACCCATGATTTTTATAGTAATTTACAAATGGGAAATACAAATACAAATATATATATATAAAATTAAAACATTCTATAAAAATACCAAAGAAAATGATTGCATATAGAGTGATTAAAAAACAAAATACAACACGTTATGATAAGGAAAATATCAATTTCTTCCATTCCAGGAATTAAAAACGCTAACAATGTCAATTTTAGAATCAAGAATCCAGAAGATTTGAAATTTACACAAATTTAAGAAGTGGCCAGAAGCACTGCAGGTCTTCAGAAAGGCCTCAAATACAAAAGGGTTTTAAAGTGGGGAGGGGTGCATTTTAGTTAGTTTCTCTGTATACATGTAGGTGAGAACAGCTGATTCACACCTGGGGAATACTTGGGACCATGTGATATTTCAGTTTTTCTTTTTTATTAAATCTGCAAAAAGTCAACAATTCTGTGTTTTTCTGTCAATGTGAGGTGCTGTGTGTACATTAATGAGGAAAAAAATGAACATAAATCATTTTAGCAAATGGCTGCAATTTAACGAAGAGTGAAAAATTTAAGGGGGTCTGAATACTTTCCGTACCCACTGTATACAGTAGTTTATTTTATTGTGTTATAAATGTTATAAATTGTGTTATTGTTATCATGCTCATGTTGTATTTTTCTTTTTTGATACAGTTGTGACAGTGAAATTGATCAGCTACCTGTTTGATAGAAAGCAAGGGGTCTGTATTTGGGATGGATCTCTTGTTTTTAAAACTGGATGGATACAGTATCCGTCTATATAGATAATATAGACAGACAACCTATTTTTAGGTTTTTTGTTTGGAAAGTTTAGTATTTTTATATGGACTATTTATTTTTTACTTTAGTTTTTACATTTGGTTTTTGGGTGTTTTTCAGTGCTGCAACGACGTTGAGTGCTTTCTTGGGCATCCACTCTGTAGTCTCAATAAACTGGGGTTTTTGAGCCTGATTTCGCTGCTTCTGCAGTTATTTGGCTGCATCTCTGTATTTGGAGGGTGGCTAGCTTTGAAAGTTTTTTTGGGGGACTGGCATAAATCTAAAATACACCATCCCGCAGTTGTTAAATCATAACATTTATTCCATTCCAACATGCATTGCAGCCATAAAAGAACTCGGACTTCTGCGCCAACCGCGCTATGTCTATAGAAGTTCTCGGCAAAAGTTTGTTTACCATCAGCCTGGCTGTTCTGCTTTATCCATTCCATCTGTATGGACCGCTGTCCCTCATCAAACATGTAATCAGAGCAAGATTTCTGTCGGACAGCTCTGGAAAATACTCACCAAGCAGGACAAAAAACGTGGAGTGGATCTCACTGTACTACAGCCATTACAGAAATTTACTACACCAAAAATGCTCAAATTGAACTTTTTAATTCACAATCTCTCACAAATATATCAGTCCTTATGAAAGATCATATTATGGACAAAGGCTTGGATTTTATGTGCATAACAGAAGTATGGCATCTGCCAGAGGTTTTTTTTTAGCACTACATGAAGCCTGTGCCTCCACTGTCTTCATTTAAATGCCCTGCATTTAAGTGTAAAGCCCCTCTCCTCATGACAATGCTGCAATTTATCAACCCCTTAAACCAAACTCAGTGTTTATCTCAGAGATGCATGATTTTCTTACATCACTCTGTACCACTATTGCAAACATTATTATATGCTGTGACTTTAATGTTCATGTAGACACTCCCTTCTGCCATTTGGCAGTTGAGTTTTTACAACTACTGCACTATCTTCAACAGCAATTTGATGTTCCCACACATTTCAGAGGGCATATTTGATGGAGCTGTCACTCCCTTGTTCCCCCACAAAAGCAAAACGACAAATATGTTACAGAAATTTGAAAAAGATCAACCCAGACACTCTGAGCAAAGATCTTCAGCATTTCTCCTCTGTTGAATGTTCCTCAGCCACTGAGTCACTTCTACAATCAATCCCTCAGCAGTGTCCTTGATTTCCATGCCCCTGTCAGATATAGAATTGTCTGCTTCTCACGTTCAACCCCCTGATATACATGCGGAAGATGAAGACAGCAGGGTGTGTTCTTGAGAGACGTCTACAGGCCTCAGGACTCACTGTTCATAAGCAAGTTTACAGAGAACATCAGAAGGCATATGCAAGAGCATTGAGAGCTGCAAGATCACAGTTTTATTCAAATATCATTAACAATAGCTCTGGAAATTCAAAGCAACTTTTCTCTTCTATTAATCGCCTATTGAAACCACATCTCATCTGGAAGCTACAGAGGAGAAATAACATCATTACTTTCTTCAGGAAAAAAGTGGATACCTTTCGTTTGTCTTTGTCCAGTTCCTCTGCACTACCTGTCCTGATTGATGACCCACAGCCAGGGAATTTGCTGGTTCTCTGATGTTACGCAGAAGAGGTTGAGCTCATTGTCAGAAAGATGAAAACATCAAATTGTGCTCTGGACCCTTTTCGTACAGTTTTTCGGTTATATCCAACCTTTGTGCTGTAAGTCCCCTGATTGCCAGGATCATGAATCACTCTCTCGATACTGGATATATTCCCCCTACATTGAAATCTGCTGTCATCAGATCACTTTTTAAAAAATCCATCTTAGATCCAGAAGTACTTGCAAACTACAGCCCCATTTCTAACCTCCCTTTCCTTTCAAACATGCGGAAAAAGTAATTGCTGAACAGCTTCAGTCTCATCTAAAACAAAATAATTTGTTTGAGAAATTCCAGTCTAGTTTCCGGTTTCTGGTTTATCTTTAGTGAAAGAATGGATCATGTTTCCCTGGAAGAGGCTAAATTTGTTACACACAATGTCATCTGGGGTTGTTCCTCAGAGCTCTGTACTTGGGCCCATTTTGTTTATATTGTATATGCTTCCTCTGGGCTGTATCATCAGGCGGCACAGTATTTTATTTCATTGCTATGCTGATGATACTCAGCTTTAACTCAGGATAAATTTAAGCTCCTCGTCTACTCTGCCATCATCCACTTTGACCATCTGTTTGGAGGAGATAAAGTCATGGATGAAGCAAAATTTCCTGCAGCTGAACAGCTCGAAGATCGAAGCTATTTTAGTAGGCACCCCAGACCAGGTTAGGACGTCAAACATCACTAGTATTACCTTTTCTGGTCAGGATATCTCATTGTCAACATCTGTTATAAACCTTGGGATTAAAATGGACGAGAGAGGTGAGACATGGACAATTGGTGAGAGAGTGACGCTCGGTGTCAAAATAAGAGTCGCATGTGTGAAGCATGATACTCGGCGCTCGTAAACTAATACTTGCTCGGTTTCCGAATAAAAAAAATATTAAAAATATTTGCTCGGTTTGCAGAACACTCGTAAACCACGTTACTCGCAATCCGAGGTTCCACTGTAAATGTAACCTTACTTATAAACATGTAAATTTCACCTCTTTCACGTAGTGCAAAGTAAATGTCCAGGATTGAGGGAAGAGTGACACAGATGAACTTATACACAGAAGGCACATTTCTGGCATACTGTAAATATGGCCGTGCAAACAGACGTTCAGGGTAAAACAGTGGTAACAGGAACAGTGCACTATGAAGAAAGGGTGTTAGGTTTGTAAAAGCCCACTTTTACACCCTATACACAGTGAAACATCTTTGTGCCTCTCTCGAAAAGCAGTTCTTGTTTAACTCAAGACACAAGTGAACATCGCATACCTGGCATTTCCATGGTGTTTTTGGCTGCTTACCATAAACTGCAATTCACAGACCCTGTGACCAGCAGTGGTAACATTCCTGGCATCTGAGGTCATTCCATGTGCTGGTTGTATGCAGTCACAGGTGAAGACTTATCGTGTGGTCAACCGCTTAAAAAATTACAAGAGATCCATTCCGAATCCAAACCCCAGTCGTGGTCGAGGTTCCCATGACACAGTGATGGTCCGTCTGTATCATGCCTGCTTGTTTGCATTTGGTCTCTATAAAACAGGTGGCTGATCATTTTCATGGTCACAACGGTTTATAAAAAAGGAAAAAGAAACATAAGCATGATGATAATAAAATTACTGTCAATAATCATGAATAACTATTGACCATGCATAAAGACAACACAAACTTTTTCAATGTTATACAACGATTTATACTCTTTGCATTACGATTTACATTTACACGTTAATATCACAAACATCTGTAAGCTACATAAAGCAGTATTTTAGGCATAGGGAGCTAAAGTGTTTGTGCTAAATAACATTATAGATAGCAGTGTCATAAGCTAACCAAAAACTGAACCAAATAGCTACCATAACATGAAGTTATCCAAAACGGGGTGAATATATTATAAACATTAACACCACAGCTGATACTGACAACCATCTGTAATCTACATACTGTAAGGCATTAGCTTAGCCACCTGTGAGCTAACCTGTTTGTGCTAAGCTACATAAGGCAGTATATTTGCATGATTTAGCAGTGTTATGCTAACCAAACCATGTAAGTGACATTAAATGACAATGTTTCACATAAACTGGAAAAAGCTTGTGAGAAAATGAGGAAAAATAAATTAATATTAGTTTATATCAGAATAATGATAATATAAGATTTAAAAACTTACCCATGTTAACAACTTGCTGGATTGTCCTCCTTCGTTCTCTCTTTAAGTCTCAGTGTTGTTCTGAGGTAAATCTAAACTTCTTACAGCGCCTAACATCTTCCACACGCGCAGGAAAATTATCGGATCTACTGTGTGTGTGTGTGTGCGCGCTTGTGTGTGTGTGTGTGTTTGGGGGTGTGCCCTTGTATGTAGATTACCCTGACTGTTTCCCTGTGAACAGCGTGTGGGCGTGTCCTGTCTCAGGTTATTATCAGTGAATGAAGTGTGGCTGAAAGACTGTATCTCTCGTTAGATTCATATGGATTACATAAACTGAGAACATTTATTTTTGATTAAGCTTGCTACATTTAAAAGTAGACACTTTACGCTTTCTATAGATATATATATGTATAGATATATAGATATATGGATATGTGTGTGTTCATTTTAGTTCATTTTAGTGACTCGTTTCAAAAAGATTTCCGGGAGGACTGAGACGGCAGAAAGCGCACCCTGTTTATTTTCTTTATTTTACAAAAGCACAATGTTTTATTGATATGTGAGTGTACATTAATTACACGTATGTGTATGGTTAAAAATGATGGTCCCACGACCAGAACAGCTGACCCCATGGTGCTGGTGCTGGTATGCTGGTAACCCTACTGGTATAATTGCTGGTCAAGCTGGTGACCAGCTATGATGGTCTATGATGTTTTTTATTTCTTTTTTTTTTTCAGTTTTAAGTGATTTCCACTGATTACTTTTTTTTTTTAAGTGCATTTATATAATAGGTTTGTTTTGTGCTTTTAGACAACCCACGGATATTTAATAAATGTAAAATAATGTATTTACATGTTTTTGTTAAATGGATTATTTTTGTCTCTTGTATGTAAATGTATTTAAAGATAACACTACACGGTCCATGTATTTACATCACACATAATTTCAGTACTAGCTATTAAAAAACAAGATAATGAGCTAAAATGGTAACCAATTTTAACTACCAAAACTTTGCTAGTGGCCTAGCATATAAATCATGCTGGTCTATGCTAAATTTTTCAGCAGGCATGCTAGTCTTCCATCAATTATGCTGGTTCAGCTAAACCAGCACCAGAACCAGCACTAACTAGCAAGTCCAATGCTGGTGGTAAAGTTTCACAAGCGTAGATATGCTGGTCTTCCATCAGTTAAGCTGGTTCACCAGCTAAACCAGCATTAGACCAGCACTAACCAGTATTAACCAGCATCGACCGGCATATAAATCATGCTGGTCAATGTGGGATTTTTCAGCAGGGCAGTTAAATATATTCTAAATAAACTACAAACAAAAAAATATATGTTTATTTTGTCCTGAATTCATTTTGTTGTAGCACTTCCCTCTGTCATTATGCAGCTCATTATGAGTGTCTTTGTCTTCTCTAGTGTGAAATATAGCATTATTTATGATCATTCATGCCTCCTCACATACAGCTTTTCTAAACAAAACGTGTCTTAGAAAATGTAAATGAATATATTGTTTTCTGTGAATGAGTGATCAAGGTGATAATCACATCATTTTGAAACAAAAACTCTAGACTACAAGATCCAGATCACAAAAGTCTTTGAAACATCAAGTCTGATGGCAGTGGGAAAGAAAGAGTTCTTTAATCTGGAAGTCCTGCATTTCAAATTTCCGTAACTATGGCCTGAGGGAAGAGGTGTGAAAAGCTGTGCTCAGGTTGGGTGGGGTCCTTGAGGATGGAGGCAGTAGTAAATGCCTGCAGCGATGGCAGTGCAGTCCATGTGATTTTTCTCAGCAATCCTCCACACTCTCTGCAGGCATTTGTGGTAGTCTGTGGCATAACAGTAGTGCTGCCATACCATACAGTAGCAACACCGATGCAGGTGGTGAAGTTGCTCTGAAGAGTGCAGCTGTAAAGTTGGTGAGGACCTTAGGAGTCATACCAACCTTCCTTGGCCTCCAAAGAATGTACAGCTGCTGCTGAGCCCTTTTAACCAGCTTTGTGGTGTTTAGTGTCCAAGTGAGGTAGTTACTGATGTAAACACATAGATATTTAAAGCTGCTCAGCCTCTCCACTTAAAGCTCCCAAATGAACACACGATTTTTATTCTCACACCATGATCACCAGACTGCTTCATCCCCGCCAGTGGTGCATCAAATCACGGCAGTGCAAACTTCAGGATGATGATGTCCTTGTGAAAGGTGACGCAGTTATTGGTAAACAGGGTGTAGAGGATAGGTCTGAGGACACATCCCTGTGGCATGCCCATGTTTGTGATAATGCTGGCTAAGATCCTTTTTCGAATCCTGAAAGACTGGGGCCTGCCAGTCTAAAGGCTATTCACAGCATGTAGGGTGGCAGGCCTACTATAGACAGTTTATGCGTGAGTTTGTTGGGGATGACAGTGTTAAAAGCAGAAATGTAGTCCACAACGAGCATCCTGATAAAAAAGTCTTCATTTTGCAGTTTTAAAATGGAATGATGAAGCAGCAATAGCATCTGAGATCGACCAGTTGGACCAGTAGGCATATTGCAGGGGGTCCATTCTGTCTGGTATGCTGTTCTGAATGTGGGCCAGCACCACTCTCTCAAAACACTCCATGCTGATTAAAGTGCTAATTGTCACAGCACGCCAGGTCATGCCCATATCTCAGTCAAGGTCATGATCACCTGCACACTCCTGTTCCACAATCCATCCCATCCCTTGCTTTTCATCACTTCATTCACCGCTCCAAACACGACTGTTCTCAATTCCTGATCATCACAGCTCTCTATTTAACACACCTTCAGACAACAGCTCTCTGCCAGATTGTTGTGTCCTATCGATGCCCAGTATTCCAGTGTTTCTCTCTGCTTTGAACTCCTGGATCTCGACCACGCTCTGTTTTCATGACCTCATCTTTGTTTCACGCTACGGCTCCTTCGTAGATTTACTGTTGCTGACCTTGGAATTTGTTTTTTCGACCACAAGCTCTGATCACGGACTTTCTGATCATGAGCTACTGTTTCAGATCTAGCAGCCTGTGCGATTCTTCTTCCTCACTTCGCGGGATTGTCATCATCTGCAAACAGTGTATGCACTTTCTATACGTGCCGGCTCGGCACTTCTGCATTCCTGCCACAGAGCCCATTCAGAAAAACAGTGAGCGCGCGCTCGGCACTTCCGCCACTAATCTCATTGACTATAAGCGCTGCACTCTCTTTCTACATACACCGGCTCTACTCTGCGTTCGCGCAGCAGAGCTTGTTCAGAGAAACAGTAAACGCTCACTCTGTGCTTGGATCCTTCACCCTAATAGCCTATAATCATTTAGGCAGGTGGATGGGCTCTTCTTGAGAAGGCGACAATTGTTGGGTTCTTGAAGCAGGTGGGAATGGTGCACTGGCTGAGGGAAAGGCTGAAGATGGGGGTAAAACAATCAGCCAGCTTGTTGGCACATCCTTTTAGGGCCCACCCAGGGATGTTGTCTATGGGCAAGAACAGAGGGCCTTTTAAAGGACAAGATTGTAGACCTTCACAAGGCTGGATTCTGCAACAAGACAATCAGTAAGATGACAACTGGAGCTATTATTCTCAAATGGAAGAAATACCAAAAACCATCAATTGCCCCTGGTCAGGAGCTCCATGCAAGATTTTGCCTCACAGGGAAAGACTGATCATGAGACAAGTGAGAGGATCATTCGAAAATGACAGAGGAGGAGCTTGTGAATGATTTCAAGGCAGTTAGGACTACACTCAACAAACCATTGGTAACACAATACACTTCCATGCAAGGTCCTGCAAGTTCCTGTGCCTCCCCAAGAAGGCACAAGTACAATCCAGTCTCAAGTTGGCCAATGAACAGAGCAGGATTACGAGAAAGTGCTATAGTCAGATGAGACTAAACTTGAGCTCATTGGCATCAATTGGACTCAATGTGTTTGGAGGAAGAAAGATGCTGACTATGACCCTAAGAACACCATCCCTACAGTCAAGCATGAAGGTGAAAACATTATGCTTTGGGGCTGTTTCTTTGCTAAAAATACAGGCGGACGTATTAAGAGGATAAAATTGCAGCCAGAACACTGAAGATGGGTCATGGATGGGTCTTCCAGCATGACAATAACTTAAAACATACCACCAAGGCAAAGGAGAGTGGCTTAAGAAGAAGCACATTAAGGCAATGAAGTGCCCCAGCCAGTCTCCAGACCTTAATTCTATAGAAAATTTATGGATGGAGCTGAAACTTTGAGTTGCCAAGTGACAGGCAAATTCCTTAATCCTTAAGGATTTAGAGAAGGTCTGTACACCTGCTGGATAAATTTTGGTCTAACTACTTGTTGGGTTAATTTAACCCAGCAAAATGGGTTATTTATTTAACCCAGCAAGACGGGTAAAATATTCAGTCCAAATGCTAGGTCATATTTAACTATAATGCTGGGTTAATAACCTCACAAATAGGTTATTATTATTTTTATGTTTTACATTTCTATGGGTAAAACAGTTTAAACAGTTAAATTACTTTGATATACTGGTCTATTACAAAAAAACCTAAGTTTTGCAAACCATACATATATGCAATAAACAACACCCAATTATTTGTACACATCATAGAAAAAATATTTATATTTATTTTTCAAAAGCACAAGATCAGATAATACAAAACAAGTTCAACAGCGACATCATTACGATACTATTACTCAGAAGCACTAATGCCTGAGAGCAGTGCTGATCATTATCTCCCAACATCAGGATGTAGGGGTTCGGCCTTGACACTTCAGCCTGCTGGAGATATTCCACAGTGTCGGTTCCAACCTTTGAAAGAAAGAAATTAAAGAAAGTAATAATTTATGGAAAAATCGAGAGGGTTGGCTAGTATGCATATTTGTAAGAAGATTAGTGTTTTGTAACACCTCAGCTTTTTATATGTGGTAGCTAAATGCTAGCGTCATGCTGGCACTACAGTTAACAGTTTAGCTTTCATTCATCACTTTACCATCTTCATATAACGTGCAAGGATTCCACAAAGAAAGCTAAAAAGCTCAGACATTTTTTCTTTTTCTTTTATACACAGGTGGGGTTCTTTGGTTTGGCTAGCTAGCAGGCATTATCAGATAAACCAGACCAGGCTGGAAGTTTGAGTGTAACGTTAACATGGTAACAGTAATAAATGTTACATACAGTGAACAAATTCAGTCATAGGTGAGTGAAAGTGTGTATACAGACCTTATATTTAACGTTACTCCAAAAAAAAAAGACACGAAGCTGACACAGCCACTGAATACACCGGTGAACTTCGGGAGAGGGGCGGTCTTGTCTGATGTTAGCTGTCACTAGCTAACCCAACTCCATCAAAACGTACCCAACTCACTGTAAATAACCCAGAAAAATTACCCAACAGAGGGAACCCAGCATTTGGGTAGTAAAAACAACCCAGCATTTTTTAGTGTGTAAAGAATCATTGACCAAAATCTTTTCTGGGATGTGTGCAAACCTGGTAAAAAAAAAATGTCTTACCTCCGTGATTGCCTACAAGGGATTCTCCACTAAGTAATGTTTCACTTGAGGATCAAATACTTATTTTACTCATTGAAATGCAACTCAATTTCAATCATATTTTTTTTCTGTCTCTATCCTTTAAAATAAACCTATGATAAAGATTATTGACCTTTCATTTCTTTGTTAGTGGGTAAACTTACAAAATCTATAGGGGCTCAAATAATTATTTTCCCCACTGTATGTGATGTACAGTACACAATTGTCACGAATTCGGGTGCGAGGCATATATGCAGAGGTCCAGATGGTAAAGGAAACGATGTCTTTATTTAAGCATAAACAGGGAACTTAAACAAACAAATATACTTTAATAATGAAACCAAAAACCAAAACACGAAGCACAATGAACGGACATGAACGAGGTAAAAATCAACAGATGCAAGACAGCTAACTAAACTCAAAACAACCTATTTATAACGAAACTAATAATCAACTCGGTTCAGGTGAGCGTCCATGGTCACCTGACCGAGTTGCCTAAAGGGAAATGAAGTTTAAACAAAAAGAACTACAAACAAAAATCACAGGGTGCTTTGGCGCCCTCTAAGGGTTATCCCTGACATAACCCCCCCTCAAAGGGCGCAACTCCGGGGTGCCACAGGGGGTCCAGGGCATCCCCCCCAGGGTCCAATGTCCGCCCCTCTCACCCAGAGGCTGGCACCTATGGCCAGTGGTTCAGGTGGCCTGATGCCCCTGTTAAAGCAGGGCGGCGGAGGCAGAAGACTTTCGCCGTCCTCACTGATGCAAGGCGGCGGTGGTAGAGGGAGCTCGCCGTCCTCCGTGATGCAGGGCGGAGGATGCAGAAGACGTTCGCCGTCCTCAGTGATGCAGGGTGGCGGTGGTGGAAAGCTTTCGCCGTCCTGTATGATGCCAGGTGGCGTTGGCAGCAGAGGAAGAGGATGCTCGCTGTCCTCGGCGGCGCATGAAGGCGGTGGCGGAGGAAGAGGCAGCTCGTCGTCCTCAGCGGCGCATGAAGGCGGCGGCGGAGGAAGAGGCAGCTCGCTGTCCTCGGCGGCGCATGAAGGCGGCGGCGGAGGAAGAGGAAGCTCGCTGACCTCGGCGGCGCATGAAGGCGGCGGAGGGAGAGAAAGCTCGCTGACCTCGGCGGCGCATGAAGGCAGCGGCGGAGGAAGAGGAAGCTCGAAGTCCTCGGCGGCGCATGAAGGCGGCGGCGGAGGACGAGGAAGCAGCTCGCTATCCTCGGCGGTGCATGAAGGCGGCGGCGGAGGAAGAGGAAGCTCGCTGACCTCGGCGACGCATGAAGGCGGAGGAAGAGGAAGCACGCTGACCTCGGCGGCGCATGAAGGCGGAGGAAGTGGAAGCACGCTGACCTCGGCGGCGCATGAAGGCGGCGGAAGAGGAAGCACGCTGACCTCGGCGGCGCATGAAGGCGGAGGAAGTGGAAGCACGCTGACCTCGGCGGTGCATGAAGGCGGAGGAAGAGGAAGCACGCTGACCTCGGCGGCGCATGAAAGCGGCGGCGGAGGAAGAGGAAGCTCGCGATCCTCAGCGGCGCATGAAGGCGGCGGCGGAGGAAGAGGAAGCAGCTCGCTGTCCTCGGCGGCGCATGAAAGCGGCGGCGGAGGAAGATGAAGCTTGCTGTCCTCAACGGCGCATGAAGGCGGCGGCGGAGGAAGCTCGCTGTCCTCAACGGCGCATGACGGCGGCGGCGGAGGAAGAGAAAGCTCGCTGACCACGAAGGCACAGTGCGGCGACGGCAGCTCGCCGTCCACGAAGGCACAGTGCGGCGGCGGAAGCTCGCCGTCCGCGAAGGCACTGTGCTGCGTCGGAAGCTCGCCGTCCGCGAAGGCACTGTGCTGCGTCGGAAGCTCGCCGTCCGCGAAGGCACTGTGCTGCGTCGGAAGCTCGCCGTCCGCGAAGGCACTGTGCTGCGTCGGAAGCTCGCCGTCCGCGAAGGCACTGTGCTGCGTCGGAAGCTCGCCGTCCGCGAAGGCACTGTGCTGCGTCGGAAGCTCGCCGTCCACGAAGGCACAGTGCAGTGTCGGAAGCTCGCCCTCCTCTTCGTTGCAGTGCAGCGGCGGCAGCTCGCTCACACTCCGTTCTCTTGCCGCTACGCCGCTTGGTTCTCCGGCTACCTTCCGCGCCGGCTCCCCACAACGCATACATCGTTGCCCCCCCCCCCCAAAAGAATCTCCCGGGGGAAGGGCTCCTCTGCTATGCCTCTTGTACGGTCTTGCATTCTGTCACGAATTCGGGTGCGAGGCATATATGCAGAGGTCCAGATGGTAAAGGAAACGATGTCTTTATTTAAACATAAACAGGGAACTTAAACAAACAAATATACTTTAATAATGAAACCAAAAACCAAAACACGAAGCACAATGAACGGACATGAACGAGGTGAAAATCAACAGATGCAAGACAGCTAACTAAACTCAAAACAACCTATTTATAACGAAACTAATAATCAACTCGGTTCAGGTGAGCGTCCATGGTCACCTGACCGAGTTGCCTAAAGGGAAATGAAGTTTAAACAAAAAGAACTACAAACAAAAATCACAGGGCGCTTTGGCGCCCTCTAGGGGCTATCCCTGACAACAATGGGCAGTAAGTTTCATAAATATTTGTGAATTAAATTGAAGGTTTATAGTTATTGACCCTTACATACACTGTACAGTATATTTAATATTCATTGTTAATTTAAGTGTCTACAATAATATATTCTTCTTGAACAAAAAAAAGAAAATATGCTGAAAGTGAAGATTTGCTATTTTAATTTAAGGGGATTTTGATTAAATTCAGATAAATCAGTATAAGAGCGGCTTAGTAATTAGCACTGTCGCTTTGCACCTCCAGGTCCCGGGTTCGATTCCCGCATTGGGTTTGTGTGCATGGAGTTTGCATGTTCTCCCTGTGCTTTTTGCCCATAGTGTGTGAATGTGTGTCTAGGTGTTGAACAGAGGTACAACAGTTGTACAAAATGGGAATAAATACAATGGTTCTCATTGGCCTCCACAGTCCCTAGTTGGACTACAGAGGTTCCTAATTGGATAGATGGAAACAGTAGAAGAAAAGTGTTTACTCCTTGTGGTCTAAACTCATCTAATAAAGGAAGGTGTCAGGGATAACCCCTAGAGGGCGCCAAAGCGCCCTGTGTTTTTTGTTTGTAGTTCCTTTAGTTTAAACTTCAGTTCCCATGTGGCAACTCGGTCAGGTGATCAGGGGGCGCTCACCTGAACCGAGTTGGTTATTAGCTGACCTCCAGGAAATGCTGGTAGCTGACCTCCAGGAAATGCTGATGCAGCTACGCCTCGAGGAAGGTCCAGACCTGCCAGCTCCTTTCCCGGGCTTCAGCGACGACGAAGACGGTGAGCTCAACTACATGGCTTTCAACGATGACAGCGGCGAGCCCTATTATTTGCTGTATAGTGTCGACAACGAAAGCGAGCTCAGCAGCGGCGACAATGAAGACGAGCTCATCTTTCAGACGACAGCGAGCTCTATATTCTGCCGCGTAGCTGCTTCGTCGATAGCGAGCTGCCGCCGTTGCACAGTGCCGCCAAGCACAGCGAGCTGCCGCCGCCGCACCGCGCCTTCGTGGTGGACAGCGAGCAGCCGCCACTGCACCACGCCTTCGTTGTGCACAGCGAGCTGCCGCCGCTGCACCGCACCTTCGTTCTGCACAGCGAGCTGCCGCCGCTGCACCGCGCCTTCGTTGCTTCCTCTTCCTCCGCCGCCGTCATGCGCCGCCGAGGACAGCGAGCTTCCTCTTCCTCCGCCGCCGCCGTCATGCGCCGCCGAGGTCAGCGAGCTTCCTCTTCCTCCGTTGCCGCCGTCATGCGGCGCAGAGGACATCGAGCTTCCTCTTCCTCCGCCGCCGCCGTCATGCGCCGCCGAGGTCAACGAGCTTCGTCTTCCTCCGCCGCCGCCGTCATGTGCCGCCGAGGATCGCGAGCTGCTTCCTCTTCCTCCGCCGCCGCTTTCATGCGCCGTCGAGGACAGCGAGCTTCCTCTTCCTCCGCCGCCGCCGTCATGCGCCGCCGAGGTCAGCGAGCTTCCTCTTCCTCCGCCGGCGCCGTCATGCGCTGCCGAGGTCAGCATGCTTCCTCTTCCTCCGCCGCCGCCGTCATGCACCGCCGAGGACAGCGAGCTTCCTCTTCCTCCGCCGCCGCCGTCATGCGCCGCCGAGGACAGCGAGCTTCCTCTTCCGCCGCCGCCGCCGCCGCCGCCGTCATGCGCCGCCGAGGACAGCATGCTCCCTCTGCCTCCGCCGCCGTCATGCACCGCCGAGGACAACGAGCCTCCTCATCCTCTGCTGCCCTGCATCAATGAGGACGGCGAGCCTCTTCTGCATCCGCCGCCCTGCTTTAACGGGGGCATCAAGCCACCTGGCCCACAGGACGTAAGACCCAGCCTCTGGGTGAGAGGGGCAGACATTGGACCCTGGGGGGGATGCCCTGGACCTCCTGTGGCGCCCCGGAGTTGCGCCCTTTGAGGGGGGGTTATGTCAGGGATAACCCCTAGAGGGCGCCAAAGCGCCCTGTGGTTTTTGTTTGTAGTTCCTTTAGTTTAAACTTCAGTTCCCATGTGGCAACTCGGTCAGGTGACCAGGGGGCGCTCACCTGAACCGAGTTGGTTATTAGTTTTATAAATAGTTTGGTTTCATTTAGTTTCGTGTCTTGCGTCTGTTAATTTATCTTAGAAAATGTCTGCATGGTTTAGTTGTGTCTTCTGTTTCGTCTATTCGTGTTTTAGTTTCAAGTTCTTATAAAGTATATTTGTTTTGTTGTGTTTCCCTGACTTTTGTTCAATAAACATCGTTTTCCTTTAAAACCTGGATTCCCTGTAATTATGCCTCGCACCACAAAACGTGACAGAAGGAAACTAGTTAGAATGTAAAATAAATTAAATAAAACTATATTAAAATAATTAGACAGTAATATGACTTAAAAAAACTTTTTTTTTATTACTAATTTAAAAAACTTTTTTTATCAGCCTTTACAATACAAACATAAAAAAATAATAATAATAAAATAAAAGAATAAAACAAATACTATCAGAACGGGTGGAGACAGGTTGGATCCAAAAGCAGAACACAGGCAGAGGGCAATGTAGAAACTTTTTATAAAGTTTGGATACAGTGCAAATAATGGAGGCGATGCAAGAATGCAATGATTCAAGTGTTTGCTGACTGGTCACACACACATAACTCAAAGTCAGGTTTTGGAGAGTCGACTGACAGACAACTGGAGAAGGAGGGGAGGACCACAGTAGTCCTGTACACAGGGAGAGACTGAGTAATCAAATTAAAATTTATTTGTCATATACACAGTCTGCCCTGCGATGGATTGGCACCCTGTCCAGGGTGTACCCTGCCATGTGCCCTAAGTCTCCTGGGATAGGCTCCAGGCCCCCGTGACCCTGAATACAGGATTAAGCGGTATAGTGAGTGAGTGAGTGATATACACAGTCATAGACAGTACGATATGAAATAAAATGCTTATATGACCGCCGGTGACCTTAAAATTAAAGAGAAAAAGAGAGAGAGAGATTATTAATAAGAAATAAAATAAATAAATATTTAAAAAACTTATATATAAATAATAAAATATGAAATATAAAAACTTGGCTATAAAAATAATGAAAATATAGAAAACTTTACTTGTAAACTTTTACTTGTAGATTACATTAGTATACAGTATACATATACTACATTAGTATAATGTAATGTAGATGTACAATGACCATACTGATGTGTTCATTAAGAATGCATGTTTCAAGGGATCTCACGGCCGTGTGCGGCAAGATGTGAACATGATGTGCATTGTCTGTAGGGGGCAGTCGTGTTTCAATCACTGGTATTACGTGTCTACTGAAGCCAAAATGTGTTAAACCCGTGCATTGACAGCAAGAAACAGCGTCAAGCTCAAACTGTAAATACTGATATGTATTTATTCTTAATTTTTTTCTATCCATCAGTATCAATAATGATTCTACTTTGACTGCACTTTCTCCATTCATTATTATTATTATTAGTAGTAGTAGTAGTAGTGCTGTGATTTTTAAATTTTTATTATTATTAAAATTTAGCATGTGTGCAAAAACACAAAGTACAACAAAGAATACAAAAGTGTATAATAAGTTAGCTTAAAAAAATATTGTTTTATTATATATATATATATATATATATTATATATATATAATAAATATATATATATATATATATAATATATATATATGCACTTTAAATATAAACTAAACACTGCCTTTTGCACCAGGATATTTTAGCCCTCTTCCAGGAGGCTTAGATATGACTAAGACAATGACTTCAAATATACAAGCAAAATCTGCATATTTATTTTGATAACTGCTCGGGTTATTTTTTTAAAATAACAGCAGTGTAACAGGTTCAACACTCTTTTGCACGGGTGGCACCACCGACACACAGACATGGGTCTTACGGGAAAAAGAATATATTATTTAGAAAAATAGGGAAGGAAAGGGTTACAAGAGGGAAGAAGGGAATAAAGGGAGAAAAGGAGTGGAGGTATGAATGTGCAGGTCCAGTGGCAGTGCTGGCATGCGGGCACACGGCTGACGAAAGGTGGCGGTGGGCAGAGTAGTGGGCTGAAGCACTGGCCCCTCCTATCTCTCTCTGGGCATGGCCTCAGACAGGAGTGCCTTTTGACATCTGTCGGCTGAGCGGCTTTCCCAGCAGGGATCTGGGACCTTAACGCTGCCCTCTCAGAGGCCTTTTCCCTTTCTGTGGCGGGGATGCAATGGCAGGCTCATTAGTAAAGATGTCGCGAGAACTTGGGCAGTTCTTTCCCATGCTGTCCTCGACACGGAGATCAAAGGGTGGCATTGCAGTCTCCTCTTTAAAGTCTCTCTGGGGCGCATCACACGGTGTTGCTGATTGGTTGGTGCTCTGTGGTTGAAATGACGTCTTTCGGAAAGCCCTTCGGTGAGGCTTGGTGGCCTGGTTACTGATGGCCCACTCTGAAACTTCTTCTGTGGGTTTCTTCGTTGCAATTCTGGCACGAAGTCTCGTTGAGAGTTCTCGAAGAGCGGATGGCGTCAGCGAAGGTGGCATAGCACCAGCAAGGGCGGAAGCCCGAGTGCCAAGCTTGCTTCCTTCAGACGGTCATGATGACGATGAAGACGTGGACGATGACAGATGACGTAGAACGTGCTTGGACGAGTTGGACACTGAATTTTGACCCTTTGTGTCAGTCCGTCCCACGGATGATTGGTCCAATCGGATGTAGTTGCCGGGCTTAGCCTCGCCTCACTTGGTTCCCCCTTTTGTGCATACATTAGGCTGTGTTTATGGCTGTCATGTGGGGCCAAGCCGATTACACTTTTAATTACCTTTATAAAGTAATTTTACATGAGCTCTTGTTCATGCGACCAATTTTCCGTGTACACCACTGTTCTTTGAATAAAATAAGCTTTCGATTGATACCACACATCCCGCATCTTACACACTCATTTATAGCTTCGTTTAATAAAAAGGGTTTGTAAATGCTGATAATACCTTTAAAGTTTATGTTATAAACGTAACACACATATATAAAACATCCTGAGTATATGTATCTAGCATTTTGCCCTACTGGCATACTGTTAAAATCATGTCTCTACCATATGCCTCTTTGATTGTTGAAAGGCCTGCATCCTGGGGTCAATGAGATGGTCAAAGTGTGACTTGGTGGTTCCCTCTCAACTCAGGGTGAAGCTGTAAAACTGTCTACTTTGTTTACAGGAAAGCCAATTTACGCCATGGTTTTGGGTCTAGTTTGAGGCATCTGGCTTTAGTGTGGCTTCAGGCACAGCAAGCTTCCTGTCCCATGCCTGGTTAAGATTCCTGCAGCTTAGTTTTACAACCTCTATGATGTCTGGGGGAGAAGTTCTGGAATGTGATCGATTGATTGCTCTCTTTGGGGTTTGCTCATCCCTACAACATGTCGAGCTCAAACTGTAAATACTGATATGTATTTATTCTTCATTTTCTTCTCTCCTTCAATAATGATTCTTCTTTGACTGTGCTTTCTCCATTCAGTGTTATTATTATTATTATTATTATTATTAGTAGTAGTAGTAGTAGTAGTAGTAGTAGTATTGCTGTGAGACATAGTCCCCCAGAAATGCAACAAACACAAAAAATATATGCTACTCGCTGAATACAATGCATCAGCATGCAGAATCCCTAGGCTTTGACTGTGCTTTCATTATTATTAGTAGTAGTAGTAGTACACGCTGATGTAAATGCTGGATTTCTGTAAACACATCGTTGGGCTGTTTATGCTGGGTCAAAATTCTGTCTTATTTCAGGTACTTTAATCACACTGTTGGGTTGCTTTTGCTTTGAATACTAAAAGTGCTACATGATTAAGCTCAATGCAAAAAATGGAAAAAAAATGTCTCTGTTTCTTTCCTAGAAGTAAAAGTACGAGCTCCGGGTTCATGCACACCAATGAACAGCTTTATTTCAGTCATAAATTCACAATCACATTCCACCTATTATTTACAGCCGTGGTCAAATAACAGATGAAATTATTATTCAATGCTGGACATAATCAGCAAAAAAACATGATGATGATTATTATTATAAAAAGACTGTCATGCTCACTCGACCGGCACAAGGACCCGGAGTAATACGGTCGCGAGTCAGGAAGCATAAAAGGAAACAAGATGGCGCTTCACATCGCTCAGTCATTGAGTTCGCCCATGTCCTCGCCGGATTATCTGTGAGTACTCACCAATTTGGGTTATCTTTCTGGTTGAGTGTGTGTCGCTAGAACACAGATTTATTTGTGTAGATCCTTGCTCGCCGCGTAAGAGAGTTCTTAGACTAAGCTGCGTGGTTATCCTGCCTGCTCGTGCTATTTCCGCGTTTGGGTTTACCGTACACGCTACACAGGCTAACTGCTAAGTCTTCTGGTCACCCACCATGACAGAATGACTGAGCCAACTGTAATGTGGTTAACCGGCATGCCGAGCTGATTGAGCAGCTTCATGGTGAAGTCGCGACCCTCCGCAGTACCGTCCAAGACATCGCGTCTTTGCGCCGCGAGGTGGCGGAGCTATAGCAGGAAAACGCGGCACTCCGTCAGGCAACCGCGCAGCCGGCTAGCCCTCAGCCCATTGCAGCGGCTGCTGCACCACCCCCCGTCTTCTGATGTATTTTTGCCTCTGCCTGATAAATGGGATGGCACAGATGGGAAGTGTACTGTCTTTCTAACCGCACTAGATCTTCTATTTGAGTTTAATTCCACCAGATACTCCACAGACCGGTTGCGCATCGCCCTTCTCATTTCGTTGCTATCCAGGCAGGCAGCTGAGTGGGCCACGGCGATTCTTTGATCAGACTCCAACACAGCCTACTCATACGGAGAATTCACACGCCAGTTGAATTTTACTTTTGAACATCCCGCCGCCGAGGTGGAGACCGACACTAAACTGTACCATCTGCGGCAGGGAGGGTCGTCCGTGAGCCATTACACCGCAGACTTCTGAACCCTTGCTGTCCAGACCACCTTGGGAGATGCTGCCCACAGGACGGCCTACTATGAGGGACTGGCCTCCCGCATTAAAGATGAGTTCGCGGGACGAGAGCTTCCGGCGACGCTGGAGGCCCTAATCCAGCTCACCCTTTGAATTGATTAGCGTCTGCTCTCTCGTCCGAGGCCAGCACCCCAGTCCCTGCCGCCAACCATGCCATCACTACTGCACCCCACACCTCGATCATCAACCTTCTTCTCTCATACCCCGGTTCCAGAAACTCGCCCCTCTTTTACCTCCACCACCACGGGACCTATCGGATCTCCACCTCCCATCGTGGTTGACACCGGAGCCGGGGAACCCATGCAATTAGGACGCACCTCCTTGATCACTGAAGAACGGGAACGGCGCTTCAGAGAGGGGCTCTGTGCCTACTGTGGGTCAGCGGCGCACCACAGAGCCATCTGCCCTCTTTGCCCGGGAAACACAGACGACCCGGTGAGCAGACAGGGCACAGAGGTGGCCCCCTCCACCTCTCGGCCACGACATCCAGTGTTTCCCATCTCATGGTGCAAGTACACCTCCATTTTGGCCACAACCAGATCAGAAGTACTGCGTTCATCGACTCCGGTGCTGCAGGTAACTTTATTGACGTTTCTTATGCCAAAGAACTGGAAGTGGAATTTGAGGCATTATCCCAGCCTGTTCGAATCACATCTGTTGACGGTCGGCCCCTTTCCTCCAACCCCATCACCACTCAGACTCAGCCCATCACCCTCATCATAGGCCAACATCAAGAACGGATCCAGTTCCACATCACCTCCATCTCATCTCCTCCTATCATCCTCGGACACCCATGGCTGCTCCAACATGACCCTCTCATCTCCTGGACACAAAACCGGATCCTAAAGTGGGGGCCGACCTGCATCGAACTCTGCCTGCGGGCTCCAGCTAGGAAAGGTTCTAGGGAGTCCGAGGCCCCCAATGTCAACACCAACACCATCCCTGCCACCTACCGAGACCTGGCTGAAGTGTTCTGCAGAAGACAAGCCACACACCATCCTCCTCATCACCCCTATGACCTGGTGATTGGTCCCTCCCTGCGGCCATCTTTACTCGCTCTCTGCCGCCGAGACGCAGGCGATGGAGGAATATGTTTCCGATGCCCTCCGCCACGGCACCATCCGGCCCTCCTCCTCGCCTGCCGCCGCGGGGTTCTTCTTTTGTGAAGAAAAAAGGCGACAACTTAGGCCCCTGTGTTGACTATCAGGAGCTCAATAACATCACCATCAAGAACCGACACCCATTGCCTCTTACCAACTCAGCCCTGGATGCCCTCTCTGGTGCCATCATTTTTACAAATTTGGACCTCCAGAGCGCCTACAACGTGCGCATCAGAGAGGGTGATGAGTGGAAGACGGCTTTCATCACCCCCGCTGGACACTATGAAAGTTTGGTCATCCCATTTGGACTCTGTAATGCACCCGTCACCTTTCAACAGTTTATCAATGATGTCCTCAGGGACATGTTAGGCCAGTGGGTGTTGCCTGCAGTGCTTCGGATCCATCTGGTATTCCTCTCAGCTAAAACCTTTCACTACCTCCCCTATGGTTAGCGACCCTAAGGAGCGACAACAGATGGCGCACTCCGTGACAAGCAGTATGAGAAGGATATGGGGTGAGCCATTTATTTTATGGTCTCATAGAATGGCCTTCTTATAGTCCACTGCATGCTTGGATAATCAGACTTGCATTCTGTCATGTATGGAGGAGAGGCAGGATGCAGGTGCAGACTATTTATTATAATGAAGTTTAAACAAAATTAAATAAAACACGATGTTTAATCATGAACAAGACCACAGGAACTAGGGCATAGGAAATATGAGAGGATCTTGCAAACAATATTAAAATGGGATCTTTGAAAGAAGTTAATGTTTAAGTCTTATGTTCCAACGTGGGTAGATCAATGAAAGTAGTTGTTACCTATATCTTCTCTATCTGGTTGATGATTCTGCTGCCAGACAACAGGTCAGAGGAAGGAGACTAGATATTTATAGCAACTAATCAAAGTAGCAGCGACATCAGGTAGACTCCTAACTGTGAATATTTTACTGCTGTCAGGTAAAGGATTTTGAGCTTTCAGTTATGAGAGACTGGACCAATATTTGCTAGCCATTTGACAGTGGTTTACTAAGTACAGATGGTACTCAAGTAGTATTCTAGTTTTACCGCTGTGCCTCATGGCGACAGCATTTGGGTTCAAATTTAAGGAAAAGTAAACGTTAACACAGTGAGCCTTTAGATTTTATCATGTGTAATTAGAAAAGGTTTTGTGTCATCTTATATTTTGTGTTTAAATTTGTAGAAGATTTATTAGCTGAAATAAATGAAACTAAATGACCATAAAATTCAAACAATGTCAGGACATGCTACTACATCAGCAGATGTCAATGTTTTTTTTGTGTTATTATAAGAATTAAATGCAGGAGGCAGGATTAAATGCAGTTATAATCATCATAATGTTCTGTAATAAATAATATAAACGTTTTAACAAATTACATTTTTACATCCCAGTAGCATCCCCATTGTGCTATATCACCACAGCCAAAACCTTATAAAAAACAAGTAAAACATTAAACAAATTTACACAGTACTAAAGTACTAAAGTTACATTACAAATGTAGAATTTTAATTAAATATAGGCGTTCCTTATTTGCATCGAATTTAAGTAAATGTTAAGACAGTGAGTCTTTATATTTTATCATGTGTAACACTCGCATAGCCAGAAAAATGGGTGTGCATCAGTAAAAAAGCGGGAGTGCCACAGGTGCTGTCAGATTAATGTGCAATAACTATATAATAAAACTATATAAGAGACATAGCCTTTATAAGACTCTACTTTTATTTAAGTGAACTTACAATGATGACAAAACATTATGATTTTGTAAAATAATGAAAGCAAACAGTTATATAGTTATTCAGTATCATTTTCGCTAAACCTGAGCGCGTCAGAAAATGAACCAAAACTCTGTGTATACTTACCTTACCTTACAGACATGACAAATATGTACTTATACTGTATTTCTGGGGAAGAGAAATCTCTTATAAATCTCTCATATTGGTGGGCGTGTTCATCTGCCTTTTGATCAAATCTCTGCAAAGTGAAAGAGCGCACACACGCCATGGGTTCACATGAACAGAAAGACTCTACTTTTATTTAAGTGCAATTACAATGATGACAAAACATTATGATTTTGTAAAATAATGAAAGCACACAGGGATACAGAGCTATTCTGTATCAGTTTCGGTGAACTTGAGCGTGATACATTACAAGGCTTATTAACAACCACATTTCAACCATTCATGGACATGCATTGTGCTATGTTGTTGTTTGTAATTAGAGTGTGTTTTTGATACACTCTTTCACTTTGCACTTTTCATCTCCCCTTTGATCAAAACGCTGCCGGTATGAGCCGATACAAGCAGCTTTGTTTCAGTCATAATATTCATCATCATAAAGCAGACAAAATGTAAAATCAGTACCCCAGAAAAACAACAGAGCACAAATATATACTTGCTGAATAAACACTGCATT